>CM068319.1:5852424-5862424 GCA_034766995.1 Acanthacorydalis orientalis | reverse complement strand
CTAAAAGGGTAACCTTCCAAGTTTACATGACTACACTTAAATTATGCAGTACATTTTTTTACAGTTGTAAATAAAAGCGCACACTATCACCCAATATATTTTTCATGTCGTCAATAATTACCGTCGGTGTTAAACTTTTTTTAACAAAAAAAAATATCTCTGCACAATGTTCACTTTTACTCATTTTAAAAAAATACGCTGATATGATTTTTTAAACAGCTATTTTCAAAAAAAAACTGTTTATAAGATTGACTTATTTTGGAGCTGTTAATGAGGCCAGGTTTACATTAGGGTAGTAAGCGGTGGAGTACGATGATAGAATGCGTACTATCCCGTTACGAGCATAATGTAAACACTTTGGAATAGTGAAAGTAGAGTACTAAAGCTAGTGCGAGTAGAGTAGAGTGGATAGAACATATGGATTAGTACACTCTACTATCCTCTTCTCCCAACACAGTAGAGGTCTAGAGAAAAAGTAGAGTATTTTACTCTACGGCTTACTATCCTAATGTAAACCATCTCTAACAATGGGGGGATACGACCTCAGAAATTGAGTTTGGGGCCAAACTTCGTGTAATGATAGGGTACCCCAAATGTATTAATATAGTAACGTACTAGCTCGCACTATTCAGTCATTTTCGAGAAAAAGGTTTCAAAGTTTTCGAAGCAGGCTTATGAGAGAATTTTTTTTTGCCGTTGTCAACCGGTTTGATAGCTAGACGGTAGCAAGCTGGCTCCAAGTGTTTGACGTGTCAGGTTTGAGTCTCGTTCAATCCATGCAGTTTTTTTTCTTCACCTGAATAATTATTTAATGCATTTAATACATTTTATTAAAAAAATATTTATATTATAGAAAGATATTTATATTATATTTATTATAATATATTTTAAAAAAATATTTATATTATATATTATAAAAAGACCGAACACTGACATCTTCCAGTAATTAGTATATAATTTTTATATATGTAGAATAATTCTTTATTGTCATTGTATTTTTTGATGAAAAGTTTCATTATTAATTCGCATTTGGTAACTAATCTGGTATTAAATTAATTCTTTTGATCGAAATTTAAAATTACAAATAAAACAGCATTCCAAAAAGAAAATAAATAATACTCCAATATTAATTTCTTTTCTATAATAAATATTTATTATTTGTTTTATACTAAGCACTAGTTATTTAGCTTTATACGTATTTGTTTCTAGGATTTTTAATGACTCGAGCAGAATACAAATCCTTTGAAAGTAATTTAGGAAAACGACTACAAGTGTTTCCCAAAGTGGAAAATACATAGGCAGAGATGTACTTTAACTAACGAAGCATACTTCGAAGTGGGCTGTATATAATAAAAAGAATTGAATAAAAACTCAATGTTTTTTAAGTCGACTAGGTTTTTTGTAAAACTCTTAATAATAAACGATCTAACCAGTTAACGAAACCAAGTATAGTAGTAAAATAAAATAGAGCGAGTGGCTATTGTAATTTTTTATTGAGAAAAGAGGTTCACAAAATCTTCCTGTTATTTAATAATAAGCAACAAATTCATCACCAAGAAAGACAGTGCATATTAAATTTTGTCGACTACACTATTCACTCTTTTAATCAATGTTCCAGTTAATACTAAAATGAGAACAGATTGCATTATATAATGCATGAAGATTTTAATCAACGTTTATATATATATATATATATATATATATATATATATATATATACACAGAGTGCATCAGAAGAACGGGAAAATTTCAAAACGTCGTAATTAAATTATTTTTTATTTTTACATAATGTTAATTACATATTCTTGTAAAGTGTATCGGAACATTTTATTTTTAAAAGTAACGTTTTATAAATGAGCACCTTTTCGGCGCACGCATTCTTGTAGACTTATTCGGAAGTTTCCATTATCCTCTTAACATATCTGGTGGAATCCTCGCAATTGCTTTGTGGATTTTTAATTTAAGTTCAAGGATATGTGTGGATGATCAGTATACACCTTACTCTTTAGATAACCTCAAAGAAAATGACCTGAGAATGTTCTGGTCAAATAACATCTCCATTTTTGGAAATGGTATGGTACAGAAAGAGTGATCTTACAGCCGTAATATACACTTTAGCGGTATAACTTGTTATACCATCTTGGTGGAACTATGTAATTTTTTGGAAATATAATTAATTCTTGCTTCAGAAGTAATTTAATCATGTTAGTATAGTGAATTGCGTTAATGTGAAATTATGAAATTTCCGTTGTCTTTGAAAAAAATAGCCCTATAATTCTGCACGACGAAAATTCACACCATACAGTAGTATTTGGACTATGCAGCGGCTTTTGATTTAAGTAGGTTCTCAGTAGTCTACTATAGTATATTCTGCTGTAGTATATCTACTATTCTGCTTGTTTACATAGCTGTTTAAATGAAAATGCGCTTCATCTAACAAATAAATTATTAATCATGTTTTCATCTTCATCCAAACGCGCTAGCATATCTTCACAAAAGTTCATGTGAACAGGCAAATCAGCATCTTTTTTAATTCCTGAACTATTTGAATTTTGTACGGACGAACATTTAAATCTTCATGTGACATCTAAAGATGAGTGTTTATGGACTGATAGTCGTGAGCTACGCGTTACAGTAGCTCTAACACTATCAATGTTTCCCAGTGTTCTTACTGTTCTTCTAGATCCTTGATACTCTGATTTAATTTGGAACCGGTTTCCTCAAACTTCTGAATCCATAAATTTATGGTATGGTCGGTCGGTACCTACTCACGACGTGGAATGTTATAATGATTGCAAATAGTTGTTATACAGTTGTAGCAGACACACCATTTTTTAAAATGATTTCACAGTGATAAGCTTGGTATACATCAGATTGTTTACTAAATAGCCATGAATAACTGTATCACTTAATTTTACCTTGTCACTCTAACGTAAGTGAATAAGCCTGCTTTTAAAATTTACCTCTCCACTGGCGCACTATGTATATACAAAATTATCGATTAATGCTTACAGCTATATTAATAGTTGAAATTATATAATATTATTAAATAATGCTTTTACAACTGTAATGAAATTCGGTATATATATATATATATATATATATATATATATATATATATGTATGTATATATATATATATATATATGTGTATATATATATATATATATATATATATATATATATATATATATATGTGTATATATATATATATATATATATATATATATATATATATATATTGGGTGTTGGAATTAATTCGTAGGGTTTTCTTCATGAAAAAAGATCGTTTATTTTAAATGAAATTGAAAAAACATATCATTCAAAGTATTGTCCATCGTTAGCCACTACTTTTTCTTATCTTTCGGGCAGGAGACGAATACCACGTCGGAAGAACGCCTTGTCTTTAGATGCAATCCACGAATCGACCCATTTTTTGCAATCTTCATAAGAAGTGAGCTTCTGCCCAGACAAGCCATGGCTCATTGATCGAAACAAGTGGTAATCAGAAGGAGCAATATCTGGAGAATACGGCGGGTGGGGTAGGACTTCCCATTTGAGCGTTTCCAAATATGTTTTGACCGGTTTTGCGACGTGCGGACGAGCATTGTCGTGCTGCAAAATCACTTTGTCGTGTCTTTCAAAGTATTCCGACCGTTTTTCCTTCAATGCACGGCTGAAGCGCATCAGTTGTAGTCGGTAGCGATCCCCAGTGATGGGTTTATTCGATTTGAGCAGCTCACAGTAGATCACACCCTTATGATCCCACCAAATACAGAGCATGAGCTTGGATTCATGGATATTTGGCTTCGCCACTGGTGTTGATGGTTGGCCGGGCTTAACCCATGACTTTCTGCGCTTGGGATTGTCGTAATTGATCCACTTTGCATCGCCCGTGACAATTCGATGCAAAAATCTCTTCCTTTTCTCCCGTTGAAGCAGCAGTTCACAGGTAGAAGACGCCTTTCAACGTCTCTCGGTTTCAATTCGTATGGGACATAATTTCCTTGCTTTTGGATCATTCCCATGCCTTTAAAGCGTTTTCCTACCGTTGATAAGTCTACTCCAAACGATGCAGACAATTCTTGAAGTGTTTGACATGGGTCTTCATTAAGCAATGCCTCCAATTCTTCATCGTCGAACTTTCTCGGCTATCCAGGTCGTTCCTTGTCTTCCAAGTCGAAATCACAATTTTTAAAACGTCCAAACCGCCGACACGTTTGCTCAGCTAGAGCTTGGTCACCTTAAACTTCCACTAAAATACGATGATTTCGGCAGCACTTTTTTCATGTTAAAGTAATGAAGTAAAACTCCCCTCAAAAACAATTTATCTGGCACGAAATTCGACATTCGATAAAGTACAAAGTGTTGTTATTTACGCTTCAACCAAATGACATATACTGAAACTGACGCCTAAGGACAGCTGTTTTACGGGGAATATTTGGTTAAAGGGAACAATGGAAGAATGTACTACCTACGCCATCTCTTGTAAAACGCTACGAACTAATTCCAACACCAAATATATATATATATATATATATATATATATATATATATATATATATATATATACACTTGTCAGGATTAATCATTTCATTCACAGCTCAAATGAATTACATATTTTGAAGTAGAATTAGAACAGTACTAAATATATTGAATATAAATACATGATAGAGGACTTCCATCAAAATAGAACTCACTATCAATACGGATCATAGGCATTCCTCGCACATCAACAACCTCACTGTACATGTGAGAAAAAACTTTTAATCAAAATAGTCAATTAATTGTTATTTATACGCATTTCAATAGCAATTCCATCATCCCCAGAGTGCTGAGGCACAGAAAATGTAGTGATTTTATTAGAGGTTTTAGTTTTCACAATGTGACAGCTAGAATAGATTAACAAAATAAAACACGTACGTCAGAAATTGCTACTTCAGTGACGAAATAATCAAAAAATGTTAAATGAATGCACAAGAAAAGTACGTCTTAATGTATTTCCAAAGCAAAAAAATGTCCACAGAAATTATCAAAACAAAATAAAGTTATTAAGAAAACAGATACCATCTAAACACAACAAAAAGGAAGACAAAGATGAATACAATTTGCTTTATGTGTATTTAGTCTTATTCCAACCGCTGAGCAAATGAAAAATAGGTAAATTGTGTAGTATACGAGGTAGACTAAAGACAAATGCATCTCTAATACTGAACTCATATAATTGTTATAATACCAATTCTAAGGAATCAAAGGAAGTGAGTGGCAATTGGCTACTCAATACCATATCAATGTTTAGTTAGCAACCATTTAATGATTGGTTACTTAAATATTATGACCAATTTTCTTAAGGTAAAATATTTTCACACTCGTACTTTTAAAAATTTTCAAAAAAATCATATTACTCGATATAACTAACTCTGTGATGAATTAAATTGTCTCAATTTACTTATTTGTTTTAAACTGAATGAAACATATACTATTTAAGTATAGTTTAATACCAGAAACTACAATATTAAAGGCTACTCGTAAAAACTACAACATAAATGCCTCTGTCGATTTGAGTTGATATGACAGTATGGTCTTTTCAGCATATTTTTCTATAGAAATAAAAAGTAGGTGTAGATGGAGCTTTTGATGGATGCACATTTGTTAGATATAGAAATTAGGAAGAAAAAATCATTCAATTTTTCATAAAACTAAAGGGCTTCGCCTCCTGTTCGATACGCCCTCCCGTGGGTTAGGGGAAGGGCTCTAACGCTTACTCCTCTCATAACAAATAACAGCAATTAACAAATTATACACACAAATAATCCGCGTGAAATGCATGTCTTAGAATTTTTATTGGAAAAGTTTATAAAAATTAATATAAAAAAATAAAATGTTAAAATGTGTAACACTTTTCTTACTCTATAGCTTCAATGACTACAATTTTTTTGAATAAATGTCATCAGTTTTACACTGAAATCCTATATCCTCTTTTGTTGTACGCCCTGAAACAGAATACTCATCATGTACCGGTATCAAGCAAACAAAACCGATATCACCTGATCGATTTCAACCAATCAGAGAATGAGTAAAAGTCATGGGTACAGCATCACTGTTTCATTTATATAATATAGAAAGATAATATAGTGTAAATTTTATATATTTTCATGTCATTAAGAGAGTATTTTTTTTAAATATGCTTTTTACTCACTGGTGTAACATTAATATAATTAAATAAATTACTTCAGTAGAAAATTAGAGGGGAATTGTACACAAAAAGTATGTCATTTAAATAATATGTTGAAATATAAAATTTAATTTATACAAAACTTGTGTGATATTGTCCCAATATTCACAAACAGGGTTCTATAGAATAAAAACTTGTTTAGTCAATAATGAGTGGCAGGTATTGTATGAGATGTGGAAATTAAATAACTAGACTTTCGGTGTAAATCCTTTACTAAACAAAAATATATGAATCTATGCTGTCATTCCTTCACAATTGTCTCTCCTGAGTATGACGCAGTTACACCAACGCTTCTCCCATTTTTGGAAACAACTTTGAAAATCATTTGAAGTGAACGCCTTTAATACCTGCACCGTAGTGTGGTTTTGGATGTCCTGAATGCCATTAAAACTATGTCATTTCATCGGAAACTTCATTTAAGGAAGTAAAAAGAGTCGCAGGACTTCAAGTCTGGACTGTAACGTCGGAATTTGTTTTTTGACTAAAAACTGTTGTACGGTTAACGACGAGTGAGTAGGCGTGTTATATCATGGTGCAAAATCCATTTTTCAGTCACCAACTTCAGACGAACTCTTACAATTATCTGTCTGTAATGCTTTATTACCGACAAATAAAACATTGTGTTGACTGTCTGGTTCGGTGGAACAAACTCTTTGTGGATTACTCCTTGGATATCGAAGAAACAAATTAACATTGTCTTTGATCTTGTTATTCTCGCTTTTTTCGAACGTCCTCTACCCTCTTCTACCTATTGCTTGCTTTGCCGACGGGTCTCGAAATCATATTGGAATAATCATGATTCGATTTCATGACGGTTTTTCATCCGATTTCAATAAAAAAATTAATGACTGTTTATTGCTCATTTTTTATAGCACATTTTTACGATGTGATAAATTTTAAAATAATTTTCAAAACTTCACTGACGATCAAAAATTTTACCTCACTTGTTGAAATTTCGTAAGCATATGCAAAAACCGTGAAATATTTCCACCAGATAGTATCAAAAGCGCTTGCGTTGCTCAGTAGTGCTTTGAAAGAAATTCTCTTTATTCTTACCACACACCTCGTGTGTTATTTGCATCTTATGCTTGATAGACTTATTAGAAAAAAAATGTGTCATAACTCTTAATCTTCTATCTGGAATTATACAAAGAAATGATATATGTATATATATATATATATATATATATATATATATATATATATATATATAACTGATAAAGACTGCGTTGAAAAACACAAAAACGAGATTTAGATGTAAGACAAGAAGAATTAGCTTCGATTCTATAACTAATTATGTTGTAAATGGGATAACCTGTATGCATCAATTTTATATATTGTATATATGTGTATATATATATATATATATATATATATATATATATATATATTATATATATACGTATATAATTTTAGATAGAAATAAACGACATTCAGAATATCAACTATGCAAGTGTCGTCTATAGTTATTTTCATTGCATGAGTAATGATATGAAACACACCTCTGCACTAGCCAGGAGGTAGCCGACTAGCTAGAAAATGCGGCTAGACGTTAGACGTGTGCAGCAGCGGTTTAAGAAAAAATAAGTTAATAAGAAAAAGAATTCAACAAATAAAAATGCATTCTTTGTCGTAATATTTATTTATAGCCCGTACAATTTATATGACTAGCATTGACACGGAACACAATTGTATTTGGTTTTCAGTCATTTATTATTATTATTATTTACTCGTATTAAATGTAAATGTATTCAGTCGCACTTAATATGAATTTATAATTTGTGTAATTATTAGCCTCTGTTGATTCTCCATCGGGTGAATAATACTATCATTTTCGGTGTTTTTGTATAGGTATATTTTATCCTGATAATCCTTTAGAGTTTTTATACTCATAGTAATGCTTTTTAATCTTACCTTATATATAATAACGAGAGTAGCGCCATATATTCTCGGCCTGGATAACAAAGAATGTAAATAAAACAATAAGTTTTTACTATTTTTTTATATATTCTTCTTTAACTTCAGTTAATTTTTTACAGCACTTAATTAGCAATTCAATAGCCTTATAAAAAATAATTTTCCATTTTCGTGTTATAATGGTCAGTTACCACTGTTTTTAGCACATTGTTATCATTTTAACGTCCATGTAAATCTTTTTCAAATTACTGCAAAGATAATTATCGCTAAAGGCTTTGTCTGGAGTGTAGAGTGGGTGATCAAGTTCTTGGAAGGCATACTCCCGAAAATAGCGGTTTGAGAAACAATAGCAGTGAGAACTAATGCATTGTTGTGCAACAAGCGCACTCCTGTTGTTAGTTTTCCACGCCGTTTTTAGTGAATATTATTCCTCAGTTTATGCAACAGTGTTGCATTTTATGGACCATTAACAGTGATATTGCGCTCCATATTACCTATTAATAAAATGTCTTTGCAATCCCAAAAAAATTTATACGTGATCTTTTCTGTTGATTGATACACCTAAATTTTTCTTATGGTTGGTTAACCTGCTCGCCAGCATTCCTTGGATTCTTTTTTAGACAGATGATCCGAGTCAAGGACCATTGTTTTATCTTCTGTAACAATGGCCTTGATTAATGCATTTGGATCTGGTTCACAGAGCTCTAAAAATAAAGTACGCAGGCTACTTTATTTTTCTATTTACACAAATTATTACAATCCAAATTTATTTTCATCAATTACACTGGTCAATTACACTGGTTCCATTGGTCATAATTTACGTTCCATTTTAAATAAATACATTATCTAATCTTTCCATCTAAGCTACTTTTTCCATCGCTAATTTGATGTATTAGGAACCTTTTTTTCGACTAGCACACTGACATATATATATATATATATATATATATATATATATATATATATATATATATATATATATATATATGAATAGATAAATTTAATAATTTTAATATGCCAAATCATTGTGAAAAACCATTTTATAATGACTAAACAATACTAATAATTAATGCTAATTAATAGTAAATTGGTAATAACTGGCCAGACTCTAAACGAACTGAAGGCACACATAGCCATAAAATTACACATCTAAAATATAATATCATCTTATTGTAATACTATAGTAACGTTCTTCCTGGTTCAAACCCATCGCTGTTGTATGTTTTTCTTGGTCATTGTCTGCATAGTGGACTGACAGCTTCCTTCACTCTTGATTGCAGGGTTTATTATTTCTGCTCACATCTATTTATTTATCTATCTATATATGTATATATACATATATATATATATATATATATATATATATATAATAGGAGGTTGCGTTAAAACCCGCTGTTCGCGTGTATATGGCTCTACATGCGTATGCTGTGGGCAATGGCTGATGTCTCTTATGATATTTTGAAATGTGAACATTTCCCAGTAAAATTTAGTCATCACATGCCATCATTTGTTTACACAAGTGCTTTTATATAACTGAATTACTTAGCTTATCGATTGCTCGCGATAATAACTTCAGTGAATTTGCTCTATCAGAAACAGTATATAGAAATTGGTTTCAACGATTGAAAAGTGGTGATTGTAACGTTCATGACAAACAACGGCCAGGTCGAAAAAGTTCGAGGATGAACAACTGCAAGCTCTATTGGAAGAAAACCCTGCTTAAACACTCAAAGAATTGGCTCAGCAGCTCGAAGTCGATAAATCAACCATTTCACGACATTTACAAGCCATGGGAAAGATCCAGAAAGAAGAATAATGCCTGCCACATGAATTGACAGAAAATACTATT
>CM068319.1:5787424-5849924 GCA_034766995.1 Acanthacorydalis orientalis | reverse complement strand
CAAATGATTATCACTTGTCTATATCATACAACAAGGCAACAGGCAACCAAAATACTTTTTCTAGAGAAATCTCGACACTAATTAAGCGCTGGAGGACTTGCATTGAATGCAATATGTATACTATACTAAAAAATAGTAAAATCGTATAAGTAGAATCTCATTGAAACATACAATGAAAAAATGAATTAATATTTCATTTGGCTCACCATCGTGCGTATATATATATATATATATATATATATATATATATATATATATATATATATATATACATACTATTTTGCACAAAAACTTTCAAGAATTTTAAAATAAAACTCAGAATATTTGATTATTCATTCAAGTTTATTTGATCGCCTTCAAAGTATTCTCCATCGTCTGCAATAGTCTTGTACCAATGTTTCAACGAATCTTCGATACATCGTTCGTTATTGATTGACGATATGCCTTTAAGCTCGTCCAATGAATTTTTGTTATGACTTCAACCGAGTCAAAACGGCGTTCTCACAGAGGCAATGCGAGATTGAGAAATGGAAAAGATCACATGGAGCCTGGTCAGGCGAATAAGGTGTTTGCGGGATGATGTTAGTTGAGTTTTCGGTAAAAAAAATTCACACAAGCATTGAAGTGTGAGCTGGCGCATTATCATGATGTAAAATCCACGATTTATTTATCCACAATTCCAGTCGTTGTTTGCGGATCTCGTCACGCAAACGCTTCATAACATCTAAGTAATATGTCTTGTTGACTGTTTGATCGTTTGGAAGAAATTCTTTGTGGACCACACTAGCATGATTGAAGAAAACAGTCGATTCTTGATTTTTGATAGCTTTTAGTGCTCTCTTCTCGGTCTCGATTCGTCTTGACTAAGCCATTTAGGCGATTTCTACTTTGTTTTGACCTCAAATTCATACATCCAAATCTTGTCTCCAGTTATGAAGCGTTTCATGAAATTGGGATCCTTAGATGCTTCAAATATCATCTTTGGGGTAACATCTTTGTGAGGCTGTTTTTGCTCAAAATTTAATATTCCTCACACACGTTTTGCTGTGATACGTATCAAGTGCAAAGTATCGGTCAAGATGCTTTGTCAAAATCCATACGATATACTGATATCATCAGTAATTTCTCGCACAGTTAATCGATGACCTTTCAGGAATTCAGGATTCATTCATATCATTCACTTTTTGAACATATTGTTTATCGCTTGATGTCGATGGCCGTCCCGAACGAAGGTCATCTTCTACTGATTTTCGACTTGATTTACAAACTTGCTTGACAAACTGTACCATTGGTTTATCAGCATTTTCAATAAACACTCATCGCCAAATGCCTTTTCCATCATTTTAAACGTGTCAGCACAAGAATTTTACTTTTGACACAAACGTTAATGCAAAATCGTTGCTTGATAAATTTAAACAGTAAAATTCGCCGAACACACCAAACACTGCTACTTTATAAAAGCATCAGCTGTTCACGAATGGTTTGATGGATTACAATAATTTTTGGTATAGATCAGGAATGGGCATCCTCCGGACCTCGGAAGTCCGCAATCCAACCGGCACACATTTTCATAATATGTATAGTGAACGACTCTCCATAATACGTGTTTATTCGTTTTTATTAAAAATAGTCACTGAATTGTATGTAAATGTTTATGCATTTCAAAATTAATTGAAACTGTTTCAAAATCAATTAGATAACAACAATTTCATCAATTTTCCAACATTTCATACAACTTTTAACAATACTTACGGAAAACAACAATATATCGACATTTTAATAAAATTACACAGTGAATTCATAGAAACGTTCGCTGATTTTGTAAACAAGGAAAATTACTTCAAAATATTTTCATCTCTATTCATGATACCTGATATGTGAAAAATTCTAGATGTAAATTTAGGAACACCGAGAGAAAACAATTTTAGAAATGACATTTTTGGAATTATCTAATGAATTTTATAAGAATGTACATCCTAAAGAATTTCCGAACTTAATTAACAATACAAAGAAAGTAATATTATTTTTCGGAAACATAAATAGGTGCGAACATTTTTTTTTCGAAAACAGCATTTATCAAATCAAAAAATATATCCCAGATAATCGTTCAATATTTGAAGCACACGGTCGCCACTACTAAAATCTAAATTAAAATATAAGCAGTGGCAAATATCACACTAAATTTTATATTAAATTTTTGTTTGGAATTGTATTTTTCCTAGTTTCGGCTGCGGTTATATGTAATGATAAATAATGTAACGACTATGATACTAATTATGATACCTTACTGCTAATAGGGATTATTAAAATAATAAAAATCTAAATAAATAATTTTACTTTATATAATTTTTACATCCATTTATATTTTCCTATAGAAATTATGACCCTCGTCTACATCAGACAGGTACTATCTGTCCCGCCACTGAAAAAAGTTGCCCACACCTGGTTAGATTATAGTGAAAGGATTACCAACATTATCATTTGAAAAAAAATAACGTCAAGTTGGTGCGGTTCTTTTCAAATAGTAATTCCCGAAACTTTTTCATCGGGGTAATATGTATATATATAAATTGTATATATATATATATATATATATATATATATATATATATATATACGTATACATATACATATGTATATATATATATATATATATATATATATATATATATATATATATATATATATATATATATATATATGGAAATCAGTGGAAAAGAGAGACATTCAATCGTACAAAATTGAAAACTATGTAAGAGGTCTTTATTCAGTAGTGGATTTTGACACAGGTTGCTGCTTCTGATGGTATATATATATATATGCGGTGAGACTAAGGTATGAAACTATGGACAATATCATGATTTTAAAAATGTTAATTGGTAATATATTAAAGAAAAAAAACAATTAATCTTTTTGCTTTATAGCTTTAGCTAACTATTTTGATTTCGTTAATAGGCAGGTGCTATGGTGTAAATACAAAGTATGGCGATGTCTACATTTATGCTAGATATACAAAAATCAATTCATGATAAAGTGATTAATAACCATCGAAATCGAAACACTAACTTTTAGATTAGTTCTGTTCATACATGACATGTCTAAGTATTGAAAAGAAATAGGATTCTCTTTTGTCATATGTAGCAGAAGATGAAATAAAAATCTGATTACATGCTGACGGTATAACGTTGTCTATAAAAACTCTGTCTAGAAAAAAAATCATACATATATTCATACCACATGATCATGGTTAAAACGGCGTGCTTTTGAAATTTAGTTGAAAATCAACATTTCAAGCTGTGTTCGTTCTGCAATAATTTTTATTCTTTGCATTCTCTGATTATTTTCTGACCATTATTTTTCGTGTTATACTTTTAAATTATTATATATTAAACATACGATTGGTTACATGATGTTCAATAATATTCATTTAAATAAAACAACACATTTTGTTATTCCAACATTATAATATAATACCTTAAAAGTTGTATTTATTTTTTTTAACAAATATAGGTTGATATTAACTTTTCATACTTTATAAAAATCGATACTAGCTGATCCGTGGAAGCCTTTAATTAAAACATACATTTAAGAGGCGCGTTTTTAAATTAAGGTCCATTTAGCAATTAGAAAAAACATAAATGATAAAAATGATGTATTACACGTAAAAAAATCGACATATATATATATATATATATATTATTTTTTCATATAGTTACCATTGACTTCCACGCATTTTTGATATCGTGGAACCAGCTTGCTTATTCCCGTGTCGAAAAAATCCACCAATATACATATATACTTACATACATACAAACATATATATATATATATATATATATATATATATATATATATATATATATCGGATTATAATATAATTGACTCTTATTAAAAATGTTAATATTTTCTGAACATTTATAAAAATATTTTATCAATATGCACTTTTCGTTTTCACTATTCGATTTCTTTTCATTTAATGTTTGTGTTTAAGAGTGCATGTTTTTTTGAATAAATATATTATTTAAGTAACAGTAATATTACATTAGACGCTTTCACACATCACGTATATCCGCTTTGTACACTAAAAACTAATGATTTCATTTTTAGTAATAAAACACAATCATTTTTCAAACAGTGTATGTATGTGAAATAAACAGTAGGCAGGTAATTTATGCGTTCACTTAATCATTCAAATAATAAAAATGTTGACACTCTAATACAAATTAGTAACAGATGTAGATAGAACAAAGAGATTATTTTGAGATAGATTTGAAAAAATCCAGGTTACAAATATTACACTTTGTGAACAGATTTTTACTTTCACTTCACGCATGAGTAGTATTTTCTTTATGATATTTTTTTTCTACACACAATTTCGATTTATTGTTATTTCTAAAGATATTTTGTTACGTGGAACTTGAATTAATGTACGAAAACAGAATATGTGTTTTTTATCTGTCTGTTTCATTTTGACTATCCTTGTATCATTGATTTAATTATATACTTTGAATATAAAATTCATAAATAATAAAACTATTTTTACTACACCTCTATAATTCCTGTGATCAAAATTCAAAATGAATAAATCTTGAATGACTTGAACTGGGATTCTAGAGTACATTTTATGGGAAAATGTTTATTTCGAGAAAACTTTTGGAATTCAGTATATTTTTTAATGGAAATGTTCTTCAAGTGGAAGCTTATATCGAGTGTATATTTATAGATCATATAATTGATATAGAAATATTTAACAAAAAACATATATATGCAAATCTTTAGTCAATTTTATATTGATTATCAAATAAAATAATTACATATTATAAATATTTCAATAACAGAAGATGGTGATAAATTGAGTGAAGTAAAAATATGTGAAATGAGAATCGCAATACAATTCTAATACTATAACTAAGTTTATATTAAAAAAAAACTGGTCAAAAAATGCCTATTAATGTTCATTGATCATTTTTGATTTAATTATCCACATTTCGATTTTTCCGAATCAGCGTTTCGAGGGTGATGATCATAAGATTTAAAAACGATCAATGATCGAAACGATCATTTATTAAACATTGTTAATGAAAAAAAAGTTATTTGGTTCTTGGGGTGAGATAATTCTTTATTTGTGAAAGAAATGAGGTTCCAATGAAAAAAATGAAAAGAAACACATGAACAGATGTGTTTTTTAAAAAAGTTTGTCGGTTCGAATATTAGAAAAAAACTTATTTATCATGAAATATTAATATTTCCATTACTGATTGTGAGTCTTTCAAATAACGGAATAACGAGATATATTGTTATCATTATTCAAAATAAAAAATTGCATATGAATAAAATTTAAACTTTATTCATTTTAAAGTTTTAAAACCATCAAGAAATAGAGATAACAAAAAATTAAAAAAGTAAACTTTAAGAATAATCTACAATTAAAATAAAACACTCGTGCCGAAACCCGGGATCGAACCAGGGACCTTTAGATCTTCAGTCTAACGCTCTCCCAACTGAGCTATTTCGCCGATCTAGGTATTTTTTGTAACATGGACATTAAAGTTGGAGTATTTATTTACTTGAAATATATACTCACTAAAAAATTAAATATATATATATATATATATATATATATATATATATATATATATACACACTCACAGTGGCGCACTCAGCATTTAATCTGGGAAGGGGGCGAGTTGAACGGATATAATTTTTTTTAATGCGAATTCAATAGAATTCTTTAGGTGATCATAAAAAAATATTTAAAGAATAAAATCCAGTGTTATTTTCTTTTTACAAAGCTTTTCAATTACTTCAGTCGTGGTTATATTAATCTTTCTGTGTATATATAGAAAATAGTAATAAGGGATTGTATAGGACCATTTTAACGCAATGTTTTTGTTTTATTTCTATTGTTTTTTCCCTTTTTGTTTGAGCGGGGGGGGGTCCGGCATCCTGTGCGCACTTCTATATGTGCGTATATATATATATATATATATATATATATATATATATATATATATATATATATATATAATCAAACAGATATACACTTACTATAAACGATCACTAACTAAAACCACAACGTACCATAATAATAATGCCGCCTTTTCTAAATCCTATTTGAAATTCAATCTTAATTTAATTACATATTACATCTGTAACATAGTCAGCCAGCTGAACTCTCCCCTCCGTCTTTTCAAACCAAATCACTAATTTTTTGAACTGACAATTTTTATCGTATAGAAGACCTTGGCCTGGTACAACTGGACTTTTACCTGAAACGGTACCGCATTCTTCACGTTCATAACATTTTTATGTGTTCTTCATGTGTTCTCTTATGAAAGAATTTTTATGTGTACATGATAGGTCTATATTATATTGTGTGTGTATATATATATATATATATACACACACACTGAAAAACATTGAAAAATATTTCACTAATGAATATTTTTCAGTGTATATGTATATATATATATATATATATATATATATACACTGAAAAATATTCATTAGTGAAATATTTTTCAATGTTTTTCAGTGTGTGTGTATATATATATATATATACACACACAATATATAATATAGACAACTCCAAACAACACAACGAAGTATGGAAAGATGCATGTTGGGAATAACAAGAAGAGATAGAAAGAGAATAGAATGGATACGAAAACAAACAGGAGTCACAGATATAATAAGAAGAGTAAAGAGTCTGAAATGGAAATGGGCGGGACATGTCGCAAGAAGAGAAGACAACCGATGGACAAGAGAAATTATTGACTGGGAACCAAGGAATATGAAAAGACCGAGAAAGAGACCAATGAACAGATGGGATAAGGATATTAAAAACTTTATTTGAAAACTGTGGAAAAGAGAGGCACTGAATCGAACAAAATGGAAAGTCATGGAAGAGGCCTTTATCCAGCAGTGGATTGACAGGGGCTGAAGATGATGATGATGATGATATATATATATATATATATATATATATATATATATATATATATACACACACACTGAAAAACATTGAAAAATATTTCACTAATGAATATTTTTCAGTGTATATGTATATATATATATATATATATATATATATATATATATATATATATATATATATATATATACAAACACACTGAAAAACATTGAAAAATATTTCACTAATGAATATTTTTCAGTGTATATATATATATACACACACTGAAAAATATTCATTAGGGAAATATTATATGAAATAATTGCATTACGATATATAAACATGGAGAGCGCTTTAAACATTGGTCAATGCTTAAAGAAGAACGTCCTTCAATAAATATCCAAGTTAAAGAAGTTACAATGGAAAAATGATGATTCTATGCTTTTTATAAAGTAAGAAAGGATACTATATATATATATATATATATATATATATATATATATATATATATATATATATATATATGTATTTTTGATATATATAACTACTAGGGGGATTCACCTCCTCCTTGCTGCGTTCACCAACTCCGGTGCTCACTGTGATCGTCCACTTGTCAATTATCAACATATACATGTAACCGAATGAAACATTAAACTATATTAGTAATATGTATTTTGGTATCATAGAAACCTCTTTCCCGAATAAATAAATCGATACCATGTATTTATGTATGTATGTATGTGTATATATATATATATATATATATATATATACATATATGTGTGTGTGTGTTAATATGTCTATATAAACATTCTGGCAAATAGATTGTTTTTTGTAACGTGATGCTTTATAAAGTTTTTTGTGGATAATTTTGATTATATATATATATATATATATATATATATATATATATATATATATATATATATATATATATATATATATATATATATATATATATATATATATATATATATATATATTGTTTAATAAGCGTGTGTAATTTTTTCGAGTACAAAATTCGTTTAATTTATTCAATAATATTCAATTACAATCGATTAATTATGTATTCCCCTCCATTATTCACTTCTTCTTCCCAACAATTCGGCAATTTCTGGATTTCACGTCGATAAAAGCCTGACCTTTTGAAGGAAACCAATTTTCGAACCAGTTTTGTAACTCTTCATCGTCATTGAATGTTACTCCACGTACAGCATTCGAAAGTGAACGGAAAACGGCATAATCAGACGGAGCGAGAGTTAGAGAGTATGGCGGATACTGAAGAATCTCATAAACGAGCTCCTGAATGTCTATTTTTGTGAGATTTGCGACGTGGGGTTGGGCGTTGTCGTACTGTAGGATCGTCTCATATCAACGATTTGGATGTTTTTGACGGACTACTTCCACAAGAAGACGCCAATGTTTTTGATAGTTGATGTCATCTGTAATCGTCTGATTCCTATTAAACAGCTCCTAGTTGATTATTCTGCATTCCCCACCCAATACAGGGCATTTTCTTACGATATCAGAGCATTCCATTGGTATATCGTTCAGTTTTTCCAATAATTCAGAGATTTTCAATCTTTTTGCCATTTTCAGGACTTGTAAATAAAACTAGTGTTTACATAAAATTTATTTTTGTATTCATTTGTCTCACCTCATACTAATTGAAATAATATGTCGTTTATTATAATTTATATAATTATTTTTTATTATTATATAATATAATATGAGCAACATTCAAACAAAAATTACAATACACATTCTACGTCTCCAGATCTAAATAAACGACTAAATATATTTTCGAATGAATGCATTAGTTTTGCATTACCATCATGATCGATCCGGAATTTTCCTGATAATTTTCACCATCATACTGATGAATGATACACAGTAAAAATTCTAAGAACTTTGAGAAGTTGTACAAAACGAGTGAACTGGTTAATTCGTGTTTGGTAAACAGATTGCAGGACACTTTTACACTTTCACAGGTAGCAGTTATTTTGATTGATATTAGTATAAGTAGCCATGATACAAAATAATTTTGATTTTGAATAAAAAAAAAAAATAAAAATAAAATTCATTATACTATTTCCTTAGCTATCGCTGCAAAATTCATGACATCGTTGCGAAAAAAAGTGTAACATGAAGTAGGAATTTTAAAATAAAATTGTAAAACCAGTCATTTTGCTAGTGTGGTAGTTCTAGTGTTAAGGGGACCCGGTAGTCTAGAATTTTCGAAAAATCGATTTTTTTTTCGAAAGTATAGTATCTTAAAAATATACTGTTAAAATTTGATGACGAAATTCAGAGTATTTCAGGATCTACAGCCCATTAGAAGGTCAGGTAGGTAGAAGAATAAGTGGAGCAGTTGAAACTTTAAACGCGTTTATCTCGAAACTACTTTTTTTCGTCTTGCGGGGGCCAGAAAAAAAAACTACTTGACCGATTTGTCTGAAATTTTAATGTTATTCTGAATAGTTCTACAATAAATATTTTACGGAACTAATAGTTTCCGTAAAATATTTTTATTTTTTTTATTAACAAAACATCCAAAAATACTGGTCGTTTTCAAACTTGTACTTTTGACTACGCGCCATTTTGTCAAATTTTTTTTTTATTCTACCGTCCTGCGATAGCTATACTTATACTAATTAAAAATTCGTCAATTGTTTTATTTCAGATCAGAGGGAGAGATAAATCATCATTCACCACGCAATTCCATTTTTTTAGAGGGAGACTTCAGCATCATTTTTCTAATTTAAAAAAAATTTTTTTTTGTCTTTATTTTCATTTTTGTGTAGTTTATTAGTAATAAAATAAGTGTAAAAAAGCAGCAGCATTATTCATTACCCTCATATAGAAAAATTTTTTTTAAAATAGCTTAAATTTTAGGCCGCTAGACCACCGGGTCCCCTTAATACCTGGTATATCGTTCAACCCGTAGAAAGGCTTATTCCCAGAATCTCGCAACAGTATGACAACATGAGCTGCTCTCACTAAATTTTCGTCTATGTTTAACAATTTAACAAAAATTCTAATGCATACAGAATGAAATGTGATAACAGATTGATCAATGAAAAAATAATTCTTATCTGGTACTTACTCGCTTTACAACGCGTGTGTTGTAATTTACTTACCGTAAGTAAAAAATATTCCCAAGAATTATTCAAGTACTAACAAATAAAAAGAGTTTAAAAAACAAACAAAAGAAGGAAATATTCACTTTTTTCATTTGATGAGTAACATTTTTTTTGCTGGTTAGTGCATGTAACAATAAGGATTGGAGAGTATTTTTATGTATTGAATGCTTCCTATAATTATCTTGTAAAGGTGAATTAATACATTTTTGTATGTATAAATTAAAAACATCAAATTTACACAATTAACAAATCATCACTTACAATGTAAAAATTTTAAAAATATTTAAAATTTTTAATTCAAAAAATTTTCAACAGATAATTAAAATATAATAATTTGGCTTATTAAATAAATATATTTTTAAATTTGTATATCAATGTTACAATGAATTTAAAAGATATAATTTGAAGAAAACAATCAATACTTTTTCTCATTTGCTGAAATTGCCCCTGTTAACAAACCATTGTTTATAGCAGCAAGACCTGGTTGATATAATGTTATTTATCATAGACGTAAGAAATATAGACTGATAATACCATATATAAGTTTTTCTTTTTTTCTAAATAGATAGAGTAAGAGCAGAATATACTTTACGTTTTGTTTATCGTATTTAAATTGTACAATATTATCCAATAATCTATATGTAAATAATTAATTCTAAAGAACAGATTTCTAAACTTTTATCATTAAGTACTGTTTACTATTTTATTAATATAATATGTCTGTAAATGTATCAATAATGAGAAGAAAATACAAATTCAGTGTTTAAATTATTTATTAAAGACGGAAACAAAAGATTTGACATAAAAAGACATCTCAAATTACCATCACAACCAGCAACAAAAAAATGTATTCTTTCTCAAATACCGTCGTATATTTGCAACTATTCTAACATATTAAACTAATAAACGTATATTGTAACTATTCTAACATATTAAATGATATTTAATTGGCCATTATCTACAGGCTTTTCCAATAAAGACGCACTTTTTTAATTTGAAATAAAACACAGAATTTATGCTGACGTTTCAAGTTTTTTTTATTGTAAATAGTAGTTGGAGGTATGCCATTTATAAATAAAAAATAATATCGTGCAAGTAACTGCCGCATGTTTTCTTACAAGTAACCATTCTTTTGTTGAAATTTTCAATAACATCCATATACAAATGGAGCTCTAACTCACCAATTATTCTTCGAATTTCATCTTTTAGCTCGGAAATTGCTTTAGGATTATTGGCGCACACCTGTCCATTTACGTGGCTTCAAAGAAAGTAGTTCAGCGGTGCCAATCGCAGGATATCGACGACCAATTAATGTCTAAATTTCTGTAAATAACGCGACCAAGAATTTTTGTCCTCAATAAATCAATTGCTTCACTAGCTGTATGGATTGTTGCACTGTCCTGCTGGAACCACATGCCCTTTTGATCAATATAGTCCAATTCTACTCACAAAAAATTGATTCTGTATGCAGTGGCTTTTCAACGATGGCGCTCAGGTTTTCTTCATTCCAGATTTGGCTGTTTTGCTTGTTAGCGTAGCTAGAGAGTTCGAAATAAGCCTCTCCGCTAAAGATGACTTTTTCAGAAAAAACATCTATTCAATAAATCCATTCAGTGTCCATTTAATAAATCTCCGACTCAGTGAATGATCTGCTGGCTTCAATTCTCGTGTCAATTGAACTTTATAAACCATCGGCAATAAATCCTTATGCAAAATACATCATGTGGTTATCTGTAAAAGACTCAGTTGCTATGAACATCGTAGAATTGACATTGCTGACTCTTCCGATACACATTCACGACTCAAATCAATGTTTTCTTCAGAACGAGCACCACGAACACGGGTTAATGTTACTTTATCTTTAATCGATGCAGTCTCTTCAAATTTACTTACTTTTCGATGAATTGTTTATTCAGGTGGACTAGTATGCCAAGAATAAATATCACGTAATTTACGAAATGTATTTTTTATAAAATGATCATTTTCATTATACAATTGTATTATTTCAATACTGTTGTTTTGTTGTATATGAAGTCATAAGTAACAATGACATGTCTAAACTTAACAAATGTCATAAAAATACACAGCTGCCAGTTTGACATCTGTGAAATATAACCTTTTTTAAAAAATGCGTCCCTATCGGAAAACTGTTTATATGTACTAACATATAATATCTACCTTAAGATGTTATTATATCAAAAAAGTAATTAACAGACACTCACATGATACCAAAGATGAAGAGAAACAGGAAATCGTATCGACGCTATCATAGGTATAAAAAAATATATTAATACTATTTTTTAACAAATGTTTGATAAAGATAGTCAATTATTAATAAACATGAAATTTCGTATTGTTAACCCATCTTCGTTACACTTATGTACACTCTAAAGGCGGTAGTTGCACTGGAAAAAAATATTTTCATTTCTCTTAATCTCATATTTGAAAAATTTAAAGTGAAATTATCAGTCTATATTTACTACGTTTCGGTGAATGTGCATATAAATTGATATACGTAAAGAAAAGCAATACCAACGAATACAATTTAATATGAAATTCTAATCTCTCTCGTGTCCCAAATATACATTTGTACACACGTTTTCTTCTAATTAAGATTTACATGAAACTTAATATCAACGATTAATTAAAATGGGTTACCCTTTCGTCGAATTCCCCAAAGTATTAAAATATTAACGCCAGTGCTTGCGGAGCGTCGAACGAAACGTGCCAGCATACTTTTTGTAAAGATATCAACCACGCACGTCCCCTTCAACGTACTTAATTATCAAGTTTATGCGGTTTGTTTCGTATGGCAAATAATTTCGTCAATTCGTAATCTCCGCGTATAAAATTAATAGTGTGTAATTATTTATTATGTAATATTTCGAAATTTACTACAGGTTTTCGTCGCTGTTCTTATTATTTTTTCGTCATTCAATTACTTTAAAACTCTGTTAAGTGTATACATAATTTCTTGAGATAATCTTAATAAGAAATCTTTTATTAAAATTAATATAAAATTAGTATATGTTGTCTGTAGATATATATATATATATATATATATATATATATATATATATATATATATATATATATATATATATATATATATATATATATATATATATATATATATGTAAGTATGTTTATATGTATGTATGTATGTATGTGTGTATGTATATATATGTATACATACACACATGTATATATATATATGTGTATATATATATATATATATATATATATATATATGTATATATGTATGTATGTATGTATGTATATATATATATATATATATATATATATATATATATATATATATTAAATTGGTGTCAAAATAATTGCGGTTTTTACGTATTGAATATAAAGACGCATAATTAGTTAAAAATTATACTTATTAATCAAAATAAAGATCATTGGTCTGCACATACTTCTCCCAACGGGAAACAACTTTGTTTATTCCTACAAGACAGAATTCTGGAGTTCTGGAATTACGAATTCATCGGAAGCACTTTGAGTTGATGGCTTTATCTTTGAAAACCTTCTCACATAGGAAATTACGCAAATGTTTTTAAAAAAATGATAATCTGTCGGAAACAAGTTCGGAAAATAAAATGGATGAGATAAGGTTTCATAACCTAGTTCATTTAATTTTTTTAAAGTCATTTGTGAATCATGTGGTCGGGCGTTGTCATGAAGAAGAATTGGTCTTCTTTGATTATCTAATATTGGCCATAAACGATGCAACTTCTCATGTATTTTTTCAATTTCCTGACAATATTTTTCTGCTGTTATTGTTTCACTAGAATTTAAGAAATTGTAGTGAATGATGCCACTTGCCGACCACCAAACAGTGACCATAATCTTTTTTTCATAAAACTTCGGTTAAAGAAACTGTTTTGGTGCTTCTCCTCAGTCTAGACACTATGATGAACGTTTCTGGTTGTTACAGAGAACTCACTTTTCATTCCATGTGACAATGCGATCAAGAAAGTGATCATTTTTGTTACCCAAAAGAAGCGCACAGTAGACTTCGTATTGCCGAATTGCTTAATGTACGTTTCGTTCATACGGCACTCATTTATTCAGCTTTTTTTGTTTTTCCAACTAAGCTCAAATGTTGAATAACTGGTCAATGATAAAGATTGAGTTCTTCTGCCATCTCTCGAATTGTTTTACGTGGGTTCGTTTCAATAATGGTTTTTAAATCATTATTGTCTATAGCTAAAGGACGTCCACGACCCTTCTCATCATTAAAGCGTTTATTTCCATTACGAAATTTTTGAACCATTATTGCTGTATGTTCACTAATTGACTCTTCGCCAAAAACAAATTTGATATTTCGAACAGTTTCTGGTGCTTTACATCTCAACTTAAACTCATACAACAAAATCGCGCGATTTTTTTCCATGTCTAATTTAAGAAGTTATATCCAACATTACTAAAGAATGAAAACAATATACATAAGCTGAAATCAGTAGTACTAATTTCATTGTTTACAATGATGTATCACATAGTCATGTGATACATTATTATACATTATAATACATTATTATACATTATACATTATTATACATTATACATTATTATGTGATACATTTATTATAGTCATAATAAAAGAAAACGATAATTAGAAAAATCGACGCCAAACTTAAAATAATAAAAACCGCAATTATTTTTGCACCAATCTAATATATGCATATACATATATATATATATATATATATATATATATATATATATATATATATATATATATATATATATATACATACACATACATACACACATACACGAGTGTCTTAAGATGTCACTCCACTTGGATTTAAGAGCCGTTAATGGATTAACTGTGGATTTTCAGAACCCCAGAGGAGGCTATTTATTTCGTTATTGAAGCCACTCAGAAGATAGTGAAACTCGTCAGTCATGAAGTCCGAGTGAAGCTGCAACAGTATGTAACAAAGAATTACTGTATTCCCTGTGACGTTTGTGGTTTCGCAGTTGAAGTTTTTATGTCGGCCGAATCTTATATGAGAAAAAATATGTCGTTCTTCAAAATACTCCATACAGGGTCAGGTGAAAGTTCCAATTCTGTGCACAATGTTTGATGTGGGTATTAAATGTTTCACATATGTACTGTGTATATATAGAGTTTCACAGCAATATTTAGTCACACTTTAATGCATAACTTCAATAATCTCCATTGAATACGCGAAGCGAATACGTCTATTTTGGTCCGTCTCTCGCAAAACCATCGTCTTCTAATCCTTTCACTAATTTGAATATCATGAGTTTACGTGTGGCAAATTATTACGCCCGAATGTTTCATATATGTAGCTTTTTACGTGTTACCAAAATTGCAGACTGATTTTCGAAAAAAAATGGTTATAAATGTGCGTTATCTGAAACAAAATTTTGACCTGAATTAGGAAGTGCTTCCACACCCGCCTTATTCCCAAGACCTTTCCACTTCTGATTTTTATATGTTCCAGTCCTTGCAAAATAGCCTCGATAAAAAAGTATAAATACTCGAAGAAGTGAATTCTTTCCTAGTATCATTCTTCAGTTCAAAAACCACAGAATTTCACAAAAACAGAATACAAAAATTGGTTGAACGTCAGAATATAGTTATACAAAACAAAGAGAATTATATATTTAATTTATAATTAAAGAATTACCGTAAAAAAATAATATCATTTTACCTATTATCACTGACACCAAATATTAAAAATATATTTATACAATGTATGCTGATGTTTTTCTGATCCAAAAACAACTTAGAATTTGGGTACACTTGTTTGCCATAACTTACTTTTTTCGAAATAATCTCATTGCAAATGATTTTTATAATTTTACAAAAAAAAATGTTTACTGACCCTAATTTTTTAGCCACATTTTTTTCTAATCCAAAATATTAAATAAATGATTATAGATCACTGCTGATTATTATTTTTTTTTGCATTTCGATAGCGATGCCATTATTTTCAGAGTGGTTTGATATTAATTTTTTTTTCGACAACGATCTTTTTTTGCAGCTTATTATTATTCTAAAGATGATAACAGCCACCATCGAAATGCGCATAAGCAATTGTTAAAAGTAATCAATGATTATTTTTGAACATTTTTGGTCAGATTTTTTTGTGGTGTATGCTGGGTGACAAACTCATTTGTGAAAGTAAATTTAATCACATGGCCAGAGTTAGTGTTTTGTACATTTTTTTAAAAAAAATTCTTGTTAAATATTTTCAATTTCTGTTTTTAGACGCCGCTCTCTTTTTAAACGGAACAGCGGCCCATCAATATGTCTTCTTGGAGACGATCGTCGAGGAGACGTCGGACGATCTGTGTAGTGATAGCGATCGATCTGCGTCTCGAGCCGATTCTGGGCCACTCGGATGGCTTGCGACCGATAGCGAATCCGGCTCTGTGATTCAAGTGGACGTCGCTGGCCTTGGTGAGTTGTTTTTCACAGCACAAAGAATATTTATTATAATAAATTCGACTATGCTAATAAGTCTATTGTTCGATCGATAATTTCTATCATTTTATTGACTTTGGACGTAATCATTCATTTTTATAGGTCTCATAACTTGGAAATTACTGTAACCGTTTGACTTTCCTCCTCAAAAAAGTAAAGATCATAAACACCAAAATCTGCAATGACGCACCAAACAGTGACACGCTAGCTGTGTAGAGGCTTTTCATAAATCTGATGAGGATCGTTTTCTGCCCAGTAATGAAAACCCTGCTTGTTAACGTAGCTAGAGAAATTAAATTGAGTTTTGTCACTTGTGAGCAGAACAGCGTTTGCAGGAACATTTTGAAAGATATCCTCATTAAATTTCTGAACAGACATTATTTTGTATGGCTGAAACTTAAGAACAGCGTGAAAATTCTTCGATCAAACAACCTCGAGGCAGGAGCTTGTTTATTAGCTGGACGTTTGGGAGATTGCACAATCGAGTGTCTCATAGCGTTGAAATTTTCTGGGTCAGAACGCTCTATGGTCTTCCAGATGGTTTTCGTTTTAACATCGAACCTGTGACACTGAAATTTGTAACCTATAACAATATGGTTTTTCGATCCGGAACAGCAGCATTTCGACATACCGCGAAGTGAATTCAAAAAGTTCTCAGCATGGTAATCATAGATTCGTTGTTTTAGATAAATGATTCAATAACGAACGCATGGTGTACACCCGTCCAAGTCATGACGGCACCTGAAAACGGTAAGATACATACTATCCGAAGACCTCACTAAGCCCCGTCTTACTTCATAGCGCCGAACCAATGGTTGAGTGAAATTCAGTAGGTTTTTTTGTAGCACCCTGTGTAAAGGTCCATTGATTTGCTCCCCGTTTAAGCGGTGGCTCCATCCTGTTGAAACCACACATCCGAATTTCTAAGTTCGGTGATATTCGGGTCTAAGAAGTTCCGTAACGTCTCCACATACCGATGAGAAATTACTGTAAACGTTTGACCTTCCTCCACAAAAAAGTAATGACCATAAACACCATTATCTGCAAAACCCCATCAAACAGTGTCACGTTAAGTGTATTGACCTTTCATGAAACTGATGAGGATTATTGTCTGCTCAGTAAGTAACAGTTTGCTTGCTAACGTAGCCAGACTAATTAAAGTGAGCTTCGTCACTTGTGTGCAGAACAGCGTTTTCAGGAATATTTTGAAGGATATCCTCACTACATGCCATTTGGTTCTCCTAGTCGCGTTCCTTAAGTTTTTGAGAAACCATCATTTTGAAGGGATAGAACTTAAGACCGGCGTGAAAAGTTCTCCTGGTAGTTAGATAAGACAACTCCAAAGTTGAAGCATGTTTACGGGTTGAATATTTGGGAGACTGCACAATGGTCTGTCTCACAGCGTATACATTTTCTAGCGTGCGAACGACCCGTGGTCTTCCAGGTTGTTTTCGTTTTAACACCGAATCTATGGTCCTGAAATTTGCAACCCATACCAATATGGTTTGTCAGTCCGGAACAGCAGCATTTCAACCGGTCGCGAAGTGAATTCGATAAGTTCTCTGCGTTGTGATAATACATTCGTTGTTCTGGTTAAATGATTCAATAACGAATGCACGGTGCACACCTATCCAAATCATGACGGTAACTGAAGACGGTAAGACACATACTATCGGAAGATCTCACAACGCCTCATCTCACTTCACTAGTGCTGAATCAATGAGTGAGCGAAATTCGTTTGCCGCATCCTGTAAAAAAGGTGTATAAAACTTTTAATTATTTTTTGGCAAGATTCCACTTTATTTTCATAATATATAAAGTACAACTCAGTCATGAAAATAGTAAGTAATAGTCTTGCTTTCTATGACGTATTATCTCTCGGGTAAATTTCGAATTGCTCCCCGAAAAAATGATATTGACTAGGGACAATAAAAGCGTTGATCTATTTTCGTATCTCGGCCACATCTAGAAAGCGCTGTCAATTTTCTGGAATAAACGTATATCCGAAAGTGTCAAGTCGGGTGAATATGCTACGTGTGAAAAAACTTCCCGCCCAAGTTAAATATTAACTATATTAATTGGTCATATGGACTAATGTTCATATGATCAGATAAGATATAAAACTTGGCTTCAACTATTCATCTCTTTTACGTGTCCTGTGTATTGACATGGTTAAGGATAAGTCGTTCATTCAGCAACAAAATGATTTCATGTAGATCAGCAATACGCGATATAAATAATAGAAGTATTTTTCATCCAAACGACTTTTAATCATCTTACTCATAAGTTCTTTGCAAACTTTGATGAATTTTCATACAGATAACTCTTCATTAGATTGTTTCCCTTTTGGGATCTGAATTATATTTGATAAGCAAAGTGAGGTGATATTGTGAGATAGACTTATCCAGTAATAATGTATAAATTGCACTCAAACTGTCATCCTTATTATATATTTTTTTCAACTTCATTTTGGATATTTTCTTTCTTTGTCATATCAAGAAGATGCTAAAAATTGTACTTTTATCAATATTATTAAATGTAAATAATGATTGTCACTGATTGATTGGCACTGAAAGTTTTATACATACATACATACATACATATATATATATATATATATACACACACACATATATATATATACACATATACACATATGTACACAAACAACACACAGATTTATTGTACACACCCTCCTATATTTAAAATATTATTTGCATAGAAATGTTTCACTTTATAGAATTGTCTTACTCACTTACTCTTTATCAGTGAAATAACATAATACTTATCACATAATTTATTCTTGACAAATATTAAATTAGTTTGAATGGTCTTTCAAACAGGATATTTGTACATGCAATGTAAATATTTTTGCTTTGAATGTTCAAAATGTTTAAGGCATAAGTATTTTATGCTTTCATGCAGATAAGTTAGTTCGGTTGCATATACAAAGGCTAAACGTATTTATAATTTCGTATATAAGTGCTTCCTACTATATACTGTGGTAAAAAAATTAGTACAGTGAACTTTTTAGTAATTGAAAAGGTATAATTAAAACATTTGGAAATATTTTGTAACAAATACATATTTTTTATATTTATTAATATGTTATTTATTTAATAATATAATAATAATAATTCATTAGGATTGAAAAAAATGACATTAATTAAATAGTCTCATTTTTTGCGAAAAAAATATTGGAACACCTTATAGTAAATTGAATTTTAAAAATCAGTATTTTCAGAAAACTTGGAATTAATAGTGTCAGTAAAACTTTTCTCTTTATTACCTCTAATCTATTTGGAATCGAAGAAATTAATTTGTACGTTACTCCCGGCCTTATGTTTCCTTATTTGCGTACAATCACTCCCTTTAATTGAAATTTATTAGTTATATTATGTTTTCTGATCTTTCTATCCAGTATATCTTACAGAAGAGATTGTAGTGGTGTGTTTAAGGTACAGGAGATGTTATACAAACTCCATTCTTTTACTGAGTGGACTGTGTTTGCGATCATTGTCATGTTGAAAGTAGAAGTCACTTTCAAGACACAGCTTTTCAGCGCTTTTTCTAAGTTGTTTTTTCAATATATTTATATAAACCATCTTATCTTTATCCTATCGATGAAAACAAGCTCTCCCACACCAGGTGCTGCCATGCAAACCCACACCATTACATCACCACCCTCATGTTTGAGTGACTAACAAATTTTCTCCATTGTAATCTATATTAAGTTTCGCCAGACAGATATTCGACCATCGCAGCTAAAATATTCAATTTACTTTCATCATAAAAGATTACTCCTTTCAAAAAATACATATTTTTGGTTTGGTGGTCTTTTGCAAAGTTAATTCTTTTACCTTATTGATTTTACTTGTAAAGGTTTTTTCCTAAGTATTCTAGCATCTTAACTAGAAGTATGCAATATATTTTGCACGGTTCTGGGGATTACAGTTATTAAAATGTAATTTTAATTATGCTGCTACTTCTAATGAAGTGATTTTTAGATCTTTTTTAATTCTTTTTATAACAGACCGTTCTTCTTTATTCAAATGTTTTCTTGTACGTCCTCTTCTTGTTTTGTTTTCTAGGTTTTCTTTGCCTTCAAATAAATTAATTACACTTCGAATTGTAAATTAGCTTTTATTTATTATTTTCCTAATAATGCCGTATGATTTCCCTTTTGCATCAAAATCTAAAATAATTTTTCATTAAGGTAATATAGCTTTTTAGTTTTTCTATGCATGTTTTAATTTCATTGACACTTTTACTACGAGGGTGGTCCCAGAAGTACCCGACCCAACAAAGAAAACACAAAAATTTTGAGAAAAAATATATTTATTTTTCAACATAATCTCCTTTCAGCTCTATACACTTTTCCCAGCGATGTTCAATAAGTTCGATACCCTTTTTATAATAAGAACTGTATTGCTCCTCAAAATACCCATTAACTGTCGACATCACTTCTTCATCGTTGGGAAATCTTTGACCACTGAGCCATTTTTTCAAGTTTGGGAACAGAAAATATATCCGAGGGGGCTAAATCTGGCGAATAGGGTGCATGAGGTAGCAATTCAAACTTTAATTCATTAATTTTAGCCATTGCAATAACGGATTTGTGAGCTGGTGCATTCTCTTGATGAAACAACACTTTCTTCTTAGCCAAATGCGGCCGTTTTTGCTTGATTTCTTCGCTCAAACGTTGCAATAAGTTCGCATAATATTCGCCGTTGATAGTTTTTCCTTTTTCAAGATAGTCAATGAAAATTATCCCACGCGCATCCCAAAAAAACGACGCCATGGCCTTGCCTGCAGATGAAACGGTCTTCGCCTTCTTTGGAGCCGGTTCTCCCTTTTCAGTCCATTGTTTTGATTGTTCTTTTGTCTCGGGTATGAAGTGATGGACCCATGTTTCATCCATGGTTATGAAACGGCGCAAAAATTCTGCTTTGTTGCTGTGAAACTTCGCTAAACACTCGATTGAAACATCTTCACGACACTGTTTTTGCTCGAGTATGAGCAAACGCAGCACCCATCTTGCACACAGCTTTCTCATGTCCACATTTTCAGACAATATGCGATGTACCGCACTTTTTGAAATGCCTACTATGTCTGCTAGCTCGCGCACTTTCAGTCGACGATCATCCAGTACCGCTTTGTGGATTTTCTTCACCATTTCTGGAGTCGTCACCTCATTTGGACGACCACTGCGATGCTCGTCTTGGCAGCTCGTACGGCCTCGTTTAAACTCTGCTACCCAATATTTCACTGTTGTAAACGAAGGAGCAGACTCACCCAGAGTAGAATCCAGTTCAGCTTTTATATTGGTTGGGCTGAGGCCTTTCAAATAAAAGTATTGTATCACGTAACGATGACCAATTTTCTCCATTTTCACAAATTCACTGAAACCATTCACTATTGCTGGCTGCCAAACAAATACTAAACAACGTGGCGTCCTCAAACTTAAAACATATGCTTTATAGATTGTGTACTTTCTAATACAGTGGTATTTTTCAAACAGCTACCGCCATCTCTAGGTCAGTCCGGGTACTTCTGGGACCACTCTCGTATAAGTTTTCAGTTATCGCGAAAAAAGTTGACCAGGGGTATCTAAAATACCCCTTCGGACAGGCAGAGTTACAAAGTTATGAATGATTTTGCGTTATTCTATTTACTGATGTTACCGAGTAGGTTTTTTATTTTAAAATGTACTAAAGAACGAAATTTACTGTAATTAATTTCAAGTTTAAAAAAACAATTTATGTTCGTATAAAAAAAAATCTTATAATTAATTCAAATTGAAATTCCGTTATATTAAAGATGTAATTGCCCGTTTTATACCTGTAAACTCGTTGCTGCATTATCATAGTACTCGTATTCGTCTTTGAGTTCTATTACTAATTTCTTCTACTACTATTAGTATCTTTCATGATTAGTACCTTCTACCAGTATCTTTACTCCCCACTAGTCTCTTCTACTACTAGTTTCAGTATATAGACCATATCTTCAGGTATATTAAGATTATTCTTAATATGAGATTTGGATAACAGAATTACGTAAATCAACCTGAAGATTGCGTACGTGCAGATACAAGTAGTAGAAGACATAGTAATAGAATACTTTAGTGATCTAAATAAACGAAGAGCACTAAGAAAATATGGTAATTAAATTCTATTAATTCTTATTGCTTTACAAGCAATTTTACAATCATAAATGAAAGCAATTTTACAATCATAAACGATAGAATAAATGCTAACTAATAATACCATATATAAGTTATTATTTTTTTCCGAACAAAAGATGGTACAAGAGTTAAATATACTTTGCATTTTTTTATTTCATTTAGAGTGTAAAGGTTGTCAATAAATATACACATAAATAATTAATTGCAAAAAATAGTTTTATAGCTTTTTATTATTAAGTACTATTATTTTTTTCTGATGTAACATCGATGAACATCAATAAAAACTGAATAAAAGCAATGTTATAGACAAATTATTACTCAAACAGAAGGCGTGATTTGATTTTCAACAAAATATGAAATTTTTATCTTACTCATCAAAACAAAATTGCATTCTTTCCCTGATTTCACTGTATTTTGTAACTATTTTAACATAATAAAGTATATTTTAATTCTCCCTTATCCACCTTCCCCTTACTGACTAACATAAACTCTTGACAGTGATAGCTAAATTACATTTTATATTTCCATTTTTATTTTACTTGTTTACATTCTAAACGAAATACATTTATAGAAGAAAATATTAACATTTCTCTTCATCTTATCTTTAGAACTAGTATATAACCCGTCAAAATTGACGGAAATAGAAAAAAAACTGTTTATTACTTTTTACAACATAATATATATAAATAATACATAATATAAACAAAATGTTTCCAAATGAACAGTTGTTTTTTTTTGTCAGAAAAGTAAAAATGAAAATATAACTTACGTACAACTTTAAAAACTATTTTTGTTAAAATCGACCGTTCTTCTCTAAAACAGAATAATTTATTACATTTTCATTGATTAATTTTACATTTAACTAACAACAGTGTACAAAAACTATATTTTAAAAATTCAAGAAAAGTAATGTAAAATTTGACAGAATCTTATTAAAAATAAAGATTATTTAATAACACACCACTTAAATTTTATATCAATTTAGCTTGAAGCAGCTTGTTATAAGCCCGGGTAGCTCAGTCGGTAGAGCATTGGACTTTTAATCCAAGGGTCCAGGGTTCAAGTCCCTGCTCGGGCGCAATATGTTTATTATCATTAAAAAAAATTTGTTAACAAATTTTCCATTGTAATGTTGAACATTTCTTTTGTTTTAACATTACTTAAAATGTTATAAAATATATTGCTTTTAATATAAATATTACTGAAAGTAGATTAAAAAATATTTAAATAACCCGGGAACTCGGGCCCCTACTCGCTATGCTCGCTGACTCCTGGGAAATTATGCCTCCGCTCGCTTCGCTCGTTCTCGTTAAGTGTTAACAATTTTTAAATGATAAATGAAAAACGAAAAGGCGATATTGTGTAATTAAATTTATTTTTTGATTTTAAATGAAACCGTGAAAATAGTAAAACTGAAAAGAAAACTTGTGAATTTATTCTAAAACTTTTGTGTACAAGATATTCGCGCAATTGATTTGTGTTCTATTCACTGAAACTTGATACCCTGCTTAGAGGTACATCTGGAGAAACCAGTATACAACTGGCCGTGCCCGAATACTGTTTCTATCTGACTGTTTCATTAAACGAAAATGACGATTCGTGAAACATTGGAAATGGTTAACGTGCTACATGTGGAGTGCAGTGGGGGGACTAGTGTGGCGAGATGCTCTACACAAAAAAAAAAATTGTTTCATAAAAATTTTACGATTTATATATATATATATATATATATATATATATATATATATATATATATATATATATATATATATATATATAGAAAGATAATATTAACCATAATTAATAAAGGTTCGATTAAAAAAATCGCTCTCTAATATCCACTTAAAGACGGCACACGTTCTGAAGTTAATAGTAGGGGTAAGTTCAGCTTCAGCTGATCCAAAGGTCAAGAACTATTTGACGATATTGAGAAATGTATTTAAATAGAAAATAAATTATCTGACTATTGAAATAGTAATGACGGAAATTAACCGCCCGGACAGGGACTTGAACCCTGGACCCTTGGATTAAAAGTCCAATGCTCTACCGACTGAGCTATCCGGGCTGATGTCAAACTTATCTTTCTAAACACTTTCTAGTCAAGTGACTGAAACCTTTATATTATTGGCTCATTCCACAAGTATTCTGTTTTTTAAAGTAAGTTTTGAAACAATGAAATAACTGACGTTTTAATTTTGATCCCAAATATATTTTCCGTTATTATTTACAACTTCTTCCCATCTTAATTTTAAATTTTCAATACCCTGTCCATAAACCTTCTGGAATTTGCATTAAAGAAAGAGTCGAGCCCCTTTCGGACATCACCTTCTGTATTAAGTATTTTTTATGTGAATTTGGAGACTTCGGAACACATAATAACCGATGGTGCTAGGTCAACGGAATACGGTAAATTTTTCATAATTTCTCTTTCAAATTGCTTCAGTTTTGGGAGGGTTTTGTTTTTGTAAGATCGGGAGCTATCGTGGTCAAAATTGGCGATTCTTATTAAATTCAGATTTTAATTATATTATATTGCATTTCATACATTTTTCAGATTTATCTAATTCATGTTATTTTTCCTTAATGTTTGGAATATAGTTTTAACACTGTGATTGATGTGCGAGGGAAAAAGTCTAAACATTTTTATAATAAACAAAACTAGCATTGATTCATTATATACTTATAGATATTTTAAATAAAGCTGTATCATTTTATAGTTTACAAAATATAGAGATCAATCGATGTAGTAAATATTGATTATACGTACTCACGTTCTTTGTAGTTACATTAAATATTTGTAATGCGCGTATTTGTATACCGAATAATATTATTTGATAAAATTAGTTATTGGATCTGAAAATATGTTTTTTATACCAAAAATATACTGTAAGAACAAACTTTTAGTACTGAAATTTATACTTACGAACCAAGTTTGATTTTGTAACTGTAGGGATATTTTTTTTAAACAATATAACAATTGCTAAGTAATTTCTACTTGATTTCAGTAAATGACTATTGAGACACAGTTTTGTATGGTTGATGTAAAGTATAAAACATTTCCTGTATGAATATTTGTTTATTTAAAAAAAAGATTAGATAAAAGTAATACTCAAATTATAATTTTATGGTTGAAAAACGAAAAACAACTCGCCCGAGTAGGGACTTGAACCCTCGACCCTTGGATTAAAAGTCCAATACTCTACCGACTGAGCTACCCAGGCTCATACTAGAGTACTTACTTTATTATTCAATTTCAGTATTGATTTATATTCAGTAATCAATATAACATTTTTAAACTTTGGCACTTCATTTCTTTAAATAAAACATACGGAAGTATTAGAATAATTGTACTTTATAATAGAAGTAATTATTAGGACAATATTTAATCTAAAATATACATCATTTCGTATACGATTATTTGTATATTTTGAAAAGTATCAGATAAAAAGTAGTATTTAAATAATAACTCCTTGGTTTGAAAGAAGACTAAAACCACACATTACCCGATTTGAGGCCTGGATCTTTCAATCAAAAGCCCAATGCTTTAATAATTGAACTTCCAGGCTTGGAGGATTAATCGTCTTAATAATCCAAATTTTAAAAATTGTTTCAAGCCAATAAGAAATAAACAAAAATACGAGACTAAATTTAAAAATTCAGTACCTGGTATATAGATGTTGTTATGTCCAAAACTTTTGGCTGCGTTGTATTGTTTACACGACTTATAATTAGCTGAGAAAGATCACATTAATATATTAAATAGTTTATTATAAACAGACGTTTAAACAGTCATTTCAGTGCATAGTTTTGAAATAAATAAAAATGATGCAATGATAATGTTTTTGTTAAAAAAGGTTTAACAACAATGGAAAATTTTACCGATGAAAAATGTATTGAGTGATACAGTTCTAAGGTTCTTCAGTTACAATGATGAATCCCTTCGTTTATAACTGTAAAAAATAGTCTATTGAATTTAAACGTTATATCAGCTTGAAATATGATCCTCGTAATGGATGCTCAAAAAATTATTACAATAGAAATCGTCTACAAACTGCATGATATTATTTTAAAGGATCGTTGATTTCAAGTGTCTTAGATTACCATGGCTGTAGGCATTTCAAACGAACGGGTATGTTTTAACCGAAGAATCAAATATGAAAAGGATATCGGCAAAAAAATACAATTTCTGATAATTGAGCAAAAACGCAATTGAATGTAAATTTCCTGGCAATGTTTGGATCATTTTATGAAGGATACGACTGCTTTTGTTTATCGATTTGTAATCACTGATGAAACTTGGGTCCACCGCTACATATAAAAAACAAAACAGCATTCAAAACAATGGAAGCATTGTGATTACAACACCAACAAAAAAGGCGAAGACCATTTTGTCTGCAGGAAAGGTAATGATTTTCGTTTTCTGGAATGCTAAAGGAATATTGATGATTAATTATCTTTCAAGAGTTTGAACGACAACTGGAGAGCACTGTGCTAATATTTTGGTCAACTGAATGAAAAAAATTGCGTGTTTTTCAACGAAAAAAAAACATTTTCCATCAAGATAATACTCGTGTCGATACAAATGTTCTTTCAATGGTAAAAATCGCCGAATTGAGGTGCAATTTTCTGCTACATCGACCATATTCATCTGATTTAGCTCAGTCTGATTCGCATATATTCTAAAATCACAACAAAAGTCTACACTGGCAAGCAATTTTTTTCCCAAATTATGAGATAAAAACGGTAGTAAATGAATAAAGACATTGAAGTATTGCTGTAAATGTGTGTACTTCAGTTAGATTATATTAAAAAATAAAAGTAAATCCAAAATCATAAATATATTCTATCATTATCAGGTTGTAATTTTTTTAAATTGCCCTCGTAAATAATACCTAAGTACAAACTTGAACCCTGAACTTTTAATTAAAAGTTTAATATCAAACGACTGAACTACTCGGGTTGGTTTTAAAAATCTCTAATAATGTTTTTTTTTTCAGTTTTGACAGCATGTGTTTATGTACTGTTCTCTATTAAATAGATAATTAAGACTATAACTAAGACTATTTTCGAATATAAATATTCCATTACTTTAATATCTCGTATATGTGTTTATTTGGTTATTTAATACTTTTTAGCCAATATATTTAGTTTTTTAGTTATTCTATTATATTTGTAATTTTAATCAGATATTTTATCGATATTGCAAGTAATGTCAGATATGTTTATTAAAATAGCTTATAATACTTTCTCTTGTAGAGAACAAAATCTATAACATAAAGTCACAATTATAAACTAAAGCATGTTAAAAATGTAAACAAATATTATCAAACAGATCGACCATATCTGTTCGATGACTACATACATATACTCGTATTTCTGAGAAATTCTGATTTCTGACAACACATGTAATTTGTTGAATAAGCACGAATGAAATGTGATTTTTCTTTAAAACACCTGTGCAAAATGTTTACGTTGCTACACTTTTACAAAGTAACACACGTTACGTGTTCTTTAAGTCAACTGTGTACACAGTAAACAAAATGTAACGGCATTGAATTAAATGCATAAAGAACTGGTTTCTTATTCGATTCACGAATAAAAAAACAATTTTATTACTCATACAAAAAGTACTCGTATATAGTACGATGGTGTACAAACATCATTGTTGATCGACAGATGCGTACAAATAGTTCTATTTGAGGTGCCGTTGCATGTGGCAAAAAAAGAAAATTTCAATTATGTCACATGCAGAAAAGCCAATATATACTGTATAATATAAATATATATATATATATATATATATATATATATATACACACATACATATATATATATATATATATATATATATATATATATATATATATATATATATATATATATATATATATATATATATATATATATATATATATATATATATATATATATACATATATATATTAATATATCTGTATTATATATACACATGCATGCACACATACATACATATATATATATATATATATATATATATATATATATATATATATATATATATATGTTTGAGCCTGTAATTAAAAAGACATAGAATTCGGAAATTCCAAGATAAATGCAATGTGTACATAGGCCTATTTCGCCGAACTAACAGGACAGTTTTTATTGTGCTTGTACACCGACCTGAGCGGCCGTACAATAAAGTAATAAAGAAGGGTTATCCCAGACGCTTGGCCTATCGATGAATTCCGCGAAGGGCCTGCAATTAAAAACAGATTTGTGAGTCTTGTCGGGACAGACGATCGGTGTGTCTCGACAAGACCGGGAGAGATGATGTTGGGACACCGACCTGAACGGTCGTACCATGGGAACTGTACCTTTGATATTTTAAAATTGTGATACTTAAACTTTTTTGTCTAAGATGTTAATTTCACTTATTGTATCCATTTTTACGTACATTGGTTTTATTTACAATAAACAGTTTGAACTTCAACACAGAATCTTTTTATTATTATTAAAGTAAAATAGATTCAAACATTGGTCCTTCGAGCCGGATACTTTATAGTGTGAACGCGAGTGACAGAAAAGTGAACATTTTGGAACATTATTACAACGCTATGTGGACTTATAGTTTTGTGATAAGCATGTGAACTTTACATTAAATTCAGTGATAATGTGATTGTGAAAATTGGACTTCATATCAGAACTTTGAACATTATTCATGAACTTGTGAATGTGTAAAAGCTATTGTGTTTTAATATCGAATATAAGAACTTTGATCACATACTCAACATCGATTTGGCACGGCGGGCGGCGCAAGGATTTGACCCCACGCATACTTTTGTACACGTTACCAGGACAAACGGTGAGTCTTCGAAATCTGCTCCTATCTATTTTACCCCCTTTTATTCATTTTTTGATTTGAGTTGTACTGTGTAAAATGGAAGACGCGAAATATAAACGAACGGTCATTAAAAGTCAGCTTACGCGTTTCGTAAAATTTTTGGAACAAACTCCTATCGATATTCCTATATTACGTGTTAGACTAGAAAGGGCTGAGTCTTTATTAGATAAATACGAGGAAGTTCAGTCAATGATCGAACAAAGTGTTCGCGCAGATAAAGACAATAGGTCGGTACAAGAAGCTGATCGCGAAATGTTTGAGGAAAGGTATTTTAACGTAATCGCTAAAGCGCGAGAAATACTTAAGCGTGCTGACGGAGAGTCACGAGAAACATTTGACGATTCAAATGGGCAGAATAACGAACCTAGTGGACGGAATATGAATATTAAAAAATTGGACGTACCTATATTTGATGGGGATTACGAAAACTGGATTTCATTTCGCGATTCATTCATATCCATGGTTGATAGTAACAAATCGTTTAGCACTATAGAAAAATTTCATTTTTTAAATCAATCAGTAATTAATGATGCAAAACGCGCAATTGCTGCGTTTACATTGACAGCAGAGAATTATGTAGCTGCATGGGAAACTTTGAAAAAACGATATGAGGATGAAAATGAACTAATTCACCATCATGTCAGTGGACTCTTTGACGCGCCGTCGGTCAAAAATAATTCCCATGCTGAAGATTGTTAGTTGATACGATTAATAATCATCTACAGTGCCTTAAAACTTTGAAAGAACCCGTTGATCATTGGGGTACTTTAGTTATGTACTTGCTAAAAACAAAATTAAGTGTAGAAATTAAAAGGGAATGGGAAAAGGTAGTATGCGTAAAAACAGATCGCACAACGTTACAAGATTTGAAAGAGTTTTTAGAAAAGCATTGCAAGTATTTATATAAAACAAGCAAAAATCACGAAACTTCGAACAGCAAAGAAAATAAACCTCCCAAATATTCGGGTAATAGTTACAAGCATTTTAAAACATTTTCAACCAACATTAAAAGCTGTGTTTTATGCAAAGGAGAGCACGCACTGTACGCGTGTGAAGAATTCAAGAAGATGCCTGTTTCAATGCGTATACAAAAGGTACGAGAACATAAATTGTGTTTTAATTGCTTTGCGAGAAATCATCAAAACGTGAAATGCAAGTACGGCCCGTGTAGAAAATGCGGGCGTAAACATAATTCATTGTTGCATCTAGAGAGACCCGCTGATCCATCGCCTCCATTTCAGCAAAATGACTCAAAGGATTCGAGCGCAGATGAGCAAAGAAATTTTAGCGTGCATTCATCTCATAATCAAGAATCGTATGTTTTATTAGCAACAGCGCTTATCTACGTATTCGATAAATTCGGCAACAAGCACGAGTGCCGAGTACTTCTTGATCAAGGGTCGCAACCGCATATCATCACGACAGAACTTTGTCAGCGATTAGGTTTGCCGTGTAAACAAGTAGGCATAATATTATCAGGTATTGAGCAAGGTAACCAGAGCGTGCCTTATCAAACGACAGCAAAGATAAGCTCGCGTATCACGGACTTTACAGCAACAATTACTTGCTTAGTACTTAATAAAATAAGTGATGATTTGCCTACCCAAAAATTCCAATCAGCGAGCATCAAGGTACCGAACGGGATCGAGTTAGCGGATCCAGCATTTGATCAAGCTCAGCCCATTAACATGCTGATCGGAGCAGCACTGTTTTACGAATTGTTATGCGTAGGACAAATTAAATTGAAAGAAAATGAACCATACTTCCAAAAAACATTGTTAGGTTGGATTGTCGGTGGCAACGTGCATTTATCACCGCAAATAAAGGACAACAAGGTGATTTCTAATTTAATAACAAATAAAGATTTGAGCGCACAAATTTTTGACCCTCTCGGAATTGTGGGTCCGGATATTATTCAAGCTAAAGTGCTTATGCAAAACCTATGGACTTTAAAACTGGACTGGGACGAATCACTACCTCAAAATGTTTACACAGCTTGGAATAAAATTTACCAAGATATTATAAATATTAATCAAATAATAATACCACGGCTTGTACTTTCTGCAAACAATGAAATGATAGAATTAAAGAACGTATTAAACGGTGAGAATTTTCAAAATGAAATTGCAAATTTCTTATCAGCATTGGCAATTACTTGGCATTTCATACCACCGAATGCTCCTAATTTTGGTGGGTTGTGGGAGAGTGCTGTAAAATCAGCAAAATATCATTTAAAGCGGGTAATAGGGAATACGCGACTTACATACGAAGAACTTTATACAGTACTAACTCAGATTAAATCATGTTTAAATTCTAGACCTTTATCACCTCTTTCAAATGATCCGAATGACCTCACCCCCCTCACTCCTGGACATTTCTTTATCGGAGACTCATTAACAGCACCTAGACAAGCAGATGTACGCACTATCAACATACACCGATTGATATCAAGAATGACACAAGTAATCCGGAAGATACCTCAGCAGCTGAGAAAATATGATTGTTGTGGAGTGAAAATTATTTAAACACATATAGTGGACATTACATATACGAACTTATTTCATGTGACTTAGAATTAATATTTACCATTAATTTTACATTGTTATATTGTAAGTACATTGAAAGACACTCTTTCAAGGCGGGCGGTATGTTTGAGCCTGTAATTAAAAAGACATAGAATTCGGAAATTCCAAGATAAATGCAATGTGTGCATAGGCCTATTTCGCCGAACTAACAGGACAGTTTTTATTGTGCTTGTACACCGACCTGAGCGGCCGTACAATAAAGTAATAAAGAAGGGTTATCCCAGACGCTTGGCCTATCGATGAATTCCGCGAAGGGCCTGCAATTAAAAACAGATTTGTGAGTCTTGTCGGGACAGACGATCGGTGTGTCTCGACAAGACCGGGAGAGATGATGTTGGGACACCGACCTGAACGGTCGTACCATGGGAACTGTACCTTTGATATTTTAAAATTGTGATACTTAAACTTTTTTGTCTAAGATGTTAATTTCACTTATTGTATCCATTTTTACGTACATTTTGTTTTTATTATAAATAATAGTTTGAACTTCAACACAGAATCTTTTTATTATTATTAAAGTAAAATAGATTCAAACAATATATATATATATACACACACACGGACAAGATAGGGTGAACAGTTCCGGGTCTCACATATAGATGACGCCACTATGCTCAATATTTTGATAGTGTTGCATGATTTCATTCTTTATATATATATATATATATATATATATATATATATATATATATATATATATATATATATATATATATATGCTTATGTGCAAAACTTCGAGTCAATTGATCGTTTAGTATTGAGTTGACCAGCCGTACTGAACGCCTCCAGCATCGTTTTTAAAAATGGAAAGTGGAAATTCTTGCGGTGATTAAATATTTTTTTTGAAAGGCTCATGTGCAACCGATATAAAAAAGGAACTGGATTCAATATTGGAGGACTTCTCTCCATAAAATATAAGGTTAAGTGCTGACTTGCTAAACTTAAAATGGGACACGAGCACCAATGATCAACTACGCAGTGGACGTCTCATTAAGCGACTACGCCGGAAATGATTAAAAAAAATCCATAAATGCGTTTTGATGAACCGTAGAGTAAAAGTGAGTGAGATAGCAACGACTTTTAACATATCAACGGAATGTGTGCGTAATATTTTAAACGAACATTTGGGTATGGCAAAGCTGTGCGCTAGATGGATGCCCCGTTTGCTCACTCCTGACAAAAACCAATGTTGAAAGGATGTTTCAACCGATTGTTTGGCAGTCTATAAACGCAATCTAACCGAATTTTTGAGTCGATACATAACCATCGATGTGTCTTGGGTCCACCACTATACTCCTAAGACTAAACAACACTCGAAACAATGGACCGCGAAAACGAATTAACTCCAAAGAAGGCAAGGATAATTCCATCGGATAGTAACTTATGGGAACTGTTTTTTGAGATAAGAGTGGAATATTTTTCACTAACTATCTTGAAAAGGGAAAAGCAATTAATAGCAAGTATTACACGAACTTATTGCAACATCTGAATGATGAAATCAAGAAAAAACTGCCATATTTGGTGAAAAAGAAAGTGCTGTTTATTATGACAATACATCGGCCCGCACATCAGTGGTTGCAATGGCTAAAATCAATGAATTAAAATTCGAATTGTTTGCCCGTCCACCATACTCGCCAAGCGACTTCTATCTCTTTCCTAACCTCAAAAAATGGCTCGGTGGAAAAATATTTGTGAATGATAATGAAGCCATCGACGCTGTACATGGCTATTTCGAGAACCTTAACAAATTGGTCTATCAGTCTGACATAATCGCTCTAGAACATTGTTGGGAAAAGTGTATCGAGCTAATGGAAATTATTTTGAGAGAGAAACAAAAATGCGTGCATGTATAAACTATGCAGGCTTAACTTTCGTTGTCTGCATAAGATGAATCTCAAAAATTCATCACAGCATTGTACAAACGCTATCATTTAAACATCTTCCAACGACTTTTCAACCGTTACGGGGACGAAGATAACGCTTTTATGAAAAGAATTATCACTGGAGACAAAAAATAGATCCAAAACTACGAGCCGGCGAGTAAACGTTCAAGTGTAGAATGCAGACGTCCAAATTCATCCGTAGGAAAAAAATGTAATACCAAATCTACCGAGTCTACTGTACTCTGTTGGGATTTTAGATACGGTGACTACATTTAGTTGATCTGATATTAATTCAGCCACAGTACTCATCCCGTGTTTTAAATACTGTTTCTCTAAAATAAATCTATTGACAATAAAAATATAATTTTAATTAAATAAATTTTATTTTCAGTAAATGTGTATTGTTAGGCCTCGTTCACATTAGGATAGTAAATGAGAGTACGTTGATAGTAGAGTGGGTACTATCCTGTTACTAGCATAATGTAAACAGTTTGGGATAGTGAAAGTAGAGTACTTAAGCTAGAAGTGAGTAGAGTGGATAGCACATGTGGAGTACACTCTACTAGCCTCTTCCCCCACTACAAATTTACTGCAATTATTGCAGTAGAGTCAAGTAGTTAGGCACGAAATGTGTATTTACAAGTTTTGTTTTTATTTCTGGAGGTTGGTGATTGGTTATTTTAAATTTGAAACTAAACTCTTCTCTGCCAAACCACTAGATTTGTGTAAACAGACCAAATTCTAGATGCTGGTAGAGTAGACGTTCAGAGAAAAAGTAGGCTAGTATACTCTACCACTTACTATCCTAATGTAAACCAGCACTTACTGGTAAAATTATTAATAGTATATTTAATGTGAGATCTTACAGCTTATGCAACCTAATCTACTCTAAGAATAAATTATATAATGAATTATCAAATTAAATATTTGGTTACATCGTTATTTTAAAAATAAAACTGAACTTTAATATATATATATATAATCGAGGTTCCACCCACTGCTCACTGAGATCGCCAACCCCCGGGCGGATTTGCCCACATTGGCTAATGCTCGCTCCCATCCTAACAAATAACGGAAATTAACAAATTATACACACAAATAATCTGTGTAAAATGTAAATTGTAAAATTTTTATTAAAAAAGTTTATAAAAAATGACATAACAAAACACAATGTTAAAATGTGTAACAATTTTTTTACTCTAAAGATTCAGTGAATACAATACTTTGAATATTTTTTTTATCAGTTTTACACTGAAAACGTATATCATGTGGCTGATACCATTTATCACAACAGAGACCACGTGACCGATACCAACTAATCAGAGAATGCATAAAAGTCATGGGAACGGTATCACTGTCTTATTTTTATAATATAGAAAGATATATACATACATATATATATATATATATATATATATATATATATATATATATATATATATATATATATATATATATATGTTAGAGTAAATACTATATAAAATTATATGCTTCATACATATTTGTAACGTATTACGTTGTTTTATAAAACAAACAAACAATATTAAAACCAATGATAAGTATTTATTCAAATTATTCATTTTTCAACTTTGATTACTTTATATTTTTAACATACACTGCCCGAAAAAAGTATTGACACAGTTAACTTTTTTGTAAGTGAAAGGGTCTAATTAAAAAATTTGGAAATATTTTGGAACAAATTTACGTATTATGTATTCATTTATGTATTGTATTTATTTAATAACATACAAATATTGACAATATTTTACAAAAAATTCAAAAAAACTCATTTTATCAAAAATAATCTTGTTTTTCCACAAAAAAAGTTACACATTACTATAGCCCTGTGTTTTAAGTTGCTCACTTCACTACAATGAATACCTCAACCCTGTAATTACTTTTATAAGTACAGAAATACCCTATGAATCATTTGTACGAATTTTAAGTTATGATAAGGCAATCTTTCAAATTGTATACGAGGATGGTCTCAGAAGTACTCGGCCTGACCTAGAGATGGCGGTAGTTGTTTGAAAAATATTACCGTATTAGAAAGTACACAATCTATAAAGCATATGTTTCAAGTTTGAGGACGCCACGTTGTTTAGTATTTGTTTGGCAGCCAACAATAGTGAACGTTTTCAGTGAATTTGTGAAAATGGAGAAAATTGGTCATCGTTACGTGATACAATACTTTTATTTGAAAGGCCTCAGCCCAACCAATATAAAAGCTGAACTGGATTCTACTCTGGGTGAGTCTGCTCCTTCGTTTACAACAGTGAAATATTGGGTAGCAGAGTTTAAACGAGGCCGTAATGAGGTAACGATTCCAGAAATGGCGAAGAAAATCCACAAAGCGGTACTGGATGATCGTGGACTGAAAGTGCGCGAGCTAGCAGACATAGTAGGCATTTCAAAAAGTGCGGTACATCGCATATTATTTGAAAATTTGGACATGAGAAAGCTGTGTGCAAGATGGGTGCCGCGTTTGCTCACACTCGAGCAAAAACAGTGTCGTGAAGATGTTTCAATTGAGTGTTTAGCGAAGTTTCACAGCAACAAAGCAGAATTTTTGCGCCGTTTCATAACCATGGATGAAACATGGGTCCATCACTTCACAACCGAGACAAAAGAACAATCAAAACAATGGACTGAAAAGGGAGAACCGGCTCCAAAGAAGGCGAAGACCGTTTCATATGCAGGCAAGGTCTTGGCGTCGGTTTTTTGGGATGCGCGTGGGATAATTTTCATTGACTATCTTGAAAAAGGAAAAACTATCAACGGCGAGTATTATGCGAACTTATTGCAACGTTTGAGCGAAGAAATCAAGCAAAAACGACCGCATTTGGCTAAGAAGAAAGTGTTGTTTCATCAAGACAATGGATCAGCTCACAAATCCGTTATTGCAATGGCCAAAATTAATGAATTAAAGTTTGAATTGCTACCTCATGCACTCTATTCGCCAGATTTAGCCCCCTCGGATTATTTTCTGTTCCCAAACTTGAAAAAATGGCTCAGTGGTCAAAGATTTCCCAACGATGAAGAAGTGATGTCGGCAGTTAATGGGTATTTTGAAGAGCAAGACAGTTCTTATTATAAAAAGGGTATCGAACTTATTGAACATCGCTGGGAAAAGTGTATAGAGCTGAAAGGAGATTATGTTGAAAAATAAATGTATTTTTTTCCAAAATTTTTGTGTTTTCTTTGTTGGGTCGGGTACTTCTGGGGACCACCCTCGTATAATAACTTCATGTTCACACTTCATGCATCTTTTGAACAATGGGTAACAAATATATTGTAATTGTTTTTTGTCGAATGTTTGATTATTCAAAACAATTACTACCTAGTCTCAACATAAGTTCTGTCAGTCAAGTTGTTAAGCTTAGTAACGCAGAAATTTTGAACGTAAAAGTGTGGCACCAATGCATACGTGTAATGTATATGATTTGGTAGACGATTTCTATGTCAAATAAGTCAGTAAAAGGTCTGCCTTCACTGGCAGACCTAGAGCTCCTCTGGCTTACACCTCGAGGCGACCCCTGGAAAATGCTCCAATAAGTGATGACATCCGTCCCAAGCAGCAAACCAGAGCTATGAACTTCCCGAGTCGTGAGCGTACATGCTCGGTACTCAAGAAGAGCAAGGGCCCTTGGCCTGCGCTGCAAATATTTCTATGTCAAATATCATTTAGTACAAGCTTCGTTTACATCGTTAGAACGGAATGGAGCATGTACTAAAATCGTGTTGCCGTTCTTGCGTTGCACTGCCTGGGGAAGAATACGGAAAATATTTTTAATACTCGACGCATATCTAAATAATTTATATTTCATACAATTAAAAAATTTAAAGAAACAGGCAATGCAGTTGATTGACCTCAAAAAGGCCGTCATCGTGCTGTACGAACGAAGAAAGTAATCAATGCTGTGCTTGCACGGATTCAACGTCAGTCGTTACGGAAACAAAAAATCCTGTCTCGTACAGTGAAATCCTGAGTCGTAGTATTTTAATTATTATCAGAAAGGATCTAAAACACAGTGTTTTCAAACGGGCTGTGAGTCATTTGTTGACGGACTCGTTGAAAGAAATAAGACGGATCCGAGCGAAAAAACTATTGAAGAACAAAAAACAAGAAAGTACAGAAAAGAACGCTATCATGAAATTATCTTTACAATCTTACAAAAAAGTTTCAATCAGCAAAATTATCGTGTCCTTGCACCTAATTCCAGGGAAGCACGAGAGAAAATCGCTCATTCTCAGCGCGGCTATCACCCTGCCTCAGTATGGTGGGTAAATCATATCATGGTGTTACACCCATTCATTTTTGCGAGACAGGAATGAAAACGTCGGCAAAGGTTTACCAATTTACGATCTTGGAAATCCTTATTAAGTCTCATTTGTTCGATGCTAAACGCTGGACCTTCTAGCAAGACTCCGCACTAACAACGCACAATATGAAAACTACCCAAGTGTGACTATAAAACAATCTTCCAAATTTCATCAAGGGCTCTGATTGGCCGTCGGGGAGTACTGACTTTAACCCGTTGGACTGTTATTATATTATCTGTGATGTGTTTTGAAGGACATGACGTGCAAAAAATGTCATCGCAATTTGGAGTCCCTCAAACGTTCTATTGGGTCAGCGGTACAGAAGATTTTTCTGGAAACTGTAACTAATCGATACATGAGCGACAACAACGTTTAATATTCTGTGTGCGGTACAAAGACGGGCATTTTCAATAAAAATATATTTGGTTTTGTGATTTTTTTTATTAATTTTCAGAATATATATATATATATATACACACATATATATATATATATATATATATATATATACATATATATATATATATATATATATATTTGGGTGTGAGTATATATACATATATATATATATATATATATATAAGTGTATGTGTATGTATGTATATGTATATATGTATTTATATTAGGAGGATTCGCACCCAGCTCGCTGCGCTCGTCCGTTTGTCAATTATAAGCATGTTCATGTAACTAAAAAAAATAGTAAACATATTTGAAATATGTTTGTTGTGTGTATATATATATATATATATATGTATGTATGTGTGTAGGTGGGTGGGTGGGTGGTTCGTTGGTTGGTTGTTTGTTAGTATATATATATATATATATATATATATATATATATATATATATATGTATATATATATATATGTATATGAATATACATACATACATATTTATGACTTTCTGTTGTTGGTTTTTTCTATACTACGAGACTCTTCTTCCTGATCGATGCGCCCCGCTCGCTTTCTTTCGCTCCTAACAAAAATTAACAAATAACACACACAAATAATACGCGTAAAATGTAAATCATAATTTTTTCACTAAAAAAGTTTTTCAATTTATTAGGGAGAGAATAATTTGATCACGTGATTCATAGTAACCAGTCATAACACAGATCACGTGATTAATATCAACTAATCGGACAGTCAGTACATGGAATATACTTAATATTGGAAACTTTTGATATTTGTTATACGAATATATTGGCGATGTAAAAAGGCGATTTATATTTGCCAACTATATTAGCTCGAGTTGATGTTTATATGAAACTTTTACTTTTATATTGACCTTGCATAAATGAAATGGTATTGAACTTGTTTATATACTTACAATTAGTAATAAAATAATAATTGATAAAAAAAATTCGTCGCTGGCTATAATTTTATGTAATAATCCTTCATTTTGATCCTTGTAAGCGAGGACAAAATCGTATCGCATCTTTTTTCTTTGTTTTCCGGGATGCGCTTAAATAGAATCCATCGGTCTAGCTTTTGAATTTTTCCCAGTCGATGTAGATGATAGGAAATTACTTGCTAAGTAACTTCGATTTATCGGGTGAGTTCCTGTTCAGTCAGAACAGAGTTTTAACTTAATTGCTATTCAAGCTTCTCGTTTTCAAATGTTTTCGGTTGTCCGGGACATTCTCGACCGGAAAGATCAAAATCACCACTCCGAAACATTTGAAATCATTTTTTCGTGTTTTATATATCATAACACCTTCCCCAAAGCTGAACAAATCAGTTCCGTAGGTTTAGCAGCATTTTTTTTTCAACTAGAATACAAAAAGTATGCAATACCTAATATGCTGATTTCCGGATACCGTTATGTTCACTACTTTTTTATAAGGTTATACTAACAGCTTGGATAAGATTTATATATCTTGGCCATTAACATTTTATAACTATTTAAAACACACATTTAAAAACACTATAGATGTTTTTAAATGTTAAGATTGGCATTTCAAAATCTTAAAACGACCTTCAAAATATTTTAATTTAAAATAGAGTTATGGTTATTTTAATTTAAAGACACCGCATTAATTACGCCCAATATTTAATAAAAACATGTTATTTAAGAGAAATACTAGAGGTATCATTCTGATTCCGTTCAGAACTACCGTAATTTTTTCACTATTGTATTTTTTCACTTTCGTGTACAGGTATGATAATTTTTTTTTACTGCAGTTTTTCTATTAATATTTGAATGCATTTTTTGTAAACCAATATAAAAACACGTTGAAATATTTCTCAAATTCAATGTACAACGCATTAGAGTCAACAATGTCATGACATAATTAAATGTTTTTGTGTAATATGTGTTATTTATACCAATTCACACTAAACATAAAAATGTCTGTTTAGACATAAAAGTAATTACCGACACAGTTATCTATTCAAACAATTAAAATTAATAACACTCATTTTTCATGTCGATTTAAAAATATGTATACACAGACATTCATATCAACCGCTATGCAGCAGTAAATAATAACTCGTGATACTACATCTTCCAGCCATTTCAATATTATGCATTAATTTGATGTACTATTAACAGCGAATTCCCACGCTATCATCACGATTCATTGTTTTCCATCATAAATTCTCTCTCGTCTGTACAGTTCATTATGTATGTATTAACAACAGTATGCGTTCAAATTATTTATTTACAATTTATTATTTTCCTTTATGTAACGACCGAACGGAAACAATAGAATTGCAGTCATCGATAATATGTACAGATGCACTTATAAGGTCATGAACGCCATTATTATTTTATTTTGAATGAGTTTGTTATATATATATATATATATATATATATATATATATATATATATATATATATATATATACATTTTGTATCTTGATTATTATCTTGTAATATATTAAATATATATGAAGTTGGAAAAATATAGAGGCCATTAGAGAAATTATTAATCATTTGTATATAAGTCAAAGGTATATATATATATATATATATATATATATATATATATATATATATATATATATATATACACATACAGTCACAGTTATTGAAAGTGGTTCTCCCCAATTTTTTTTTCAATTTTATTGTAAGGATTGTATTTCTTATAATTTAAGGGCTGAATGCAATTAATTGTTTATAATTTAATATGGTCGGTTGATTTGTTCATGGTAGTGTAAAAAATGGTGTAAAAAATATGTTTTTGGAGATTTTAAATAAAACGAATTTTGTAGTCAGTTTTGTGTTCGATGATTCAATTTTATTTTTTAAATAAAAACAATATTTAAACATTTTTAATTTATTATGCGAATATATGCACGAAGATTTAATTCGCTCATAATAATAATATTTGGTCGAGCTTCCTTTTGATTTTATTATGACTTTAGTGCGTTGCGGCATAGAATTCACTGATTCTTCGATGAAATCTTTCATCAATCCTTCGTTTTACTCTTTCTCTAACTGATCTCAATTTATTTATTGTACTTACTCGTAAGTTCATTTTACTTAATCTACATTTTATTACACTGCAGATATTTTGTATTGGATTGAGGTTAGGACTATATCCTAGTCATAATAGTGTCACAACTCCAAATTCTTGTAAGTGGTTATTTATGAAAAATTAACAGGAACATTCAATTTTTTATATAAAATCTTATTAACAGTCAACAAAATTATAAATAAAAACTAAAAGTTACCTTATATGACACTGGTGCGAAGTTGACACCCTTTTTTTCGAAAAAGAGAGTTGAGTAGATTTACAATAGTTCAAGGGTTCATGATAGGAACCTAAATGAGTTTTTGGGTTTAGCACGAAAAAAATAGAAATTTTTTTTTCAAACTATCTCCTTGATCAAGCGAAAAATACGGAGTTCCGAGGAGTTCTAACGTGAGTTCTGGTTAGATCTGGAATAGCTCTGAAGGGTGCTGACGTTTTTTTAGTTGATTTCGAAAAGTACGGATAGGAATTTAAAACAGTTATATAATTTAACACGAAAAAAATAATCGAAAAACAACACCTCATCAAGAAAATAAAAATTACAATTTTGTATTTTCTTAATACTATATAATAGAAAAATATATTTCGTAATAATATACTTAAAAAAATACATTTTATAATTTTTTTATATAAAATTAATTTAAAAATTATTAACGTAATTTAAAAAAGGTAATAAAATCTTCATGGTACTTATCGATTGCATTCGATGCGAAAAGTTTTCGTTAGCGATCGATAAATATCGATAGTTTTCTATCCCTATATTTAAGAATCGATGCGTTAGAGTTAATCCTTCAGTCGATAAATTAACAATCTCGCCCGGTTTCTTATCCCCTAGCACCCCGTACTTTTCGAAATCAACTAAAAAAACATCAGCACCCTTCAGAACTATTCCAGATCTAGCCAGAACTCACGTTAGAACTCCTCGAAACTCCGTATTTTTCGCGTGATCAAGGCGATAGTTTGCGAAAAAAAAATTTCTATTTGTTTCTTACGAAACACAAAAACTAATTTAAGTTCCTATCATGAACCCTTGAACTATTGTAAATCTACTCAAAACTCTAAAAAAAATAACATTTCGAAAAATAAGTTGCCGATATGATGAAAAAAAATTTTTATTTATTTTTTTTAATTTTCCAGAACTCTAAAATATTATTTGAGAACTCTATAACTCTCATTTTCCTATTGAAAAAAACGCCCAGAACTCTTTTTGGTGAAAAAAGGGTGCCGCGTGAAGTTAGCACCCCGATAGTTTTTTTCGATTTTTTTCGTGTTAAACCCTAGAGCTCTTTTAAATTCCTATCAGAAACCCTACAACTATACCAAATTTACTCATAACTCCAAAAAAAAAATATTTTTGTGAAAAAAAGGGTCCCCCAATTCGCACCAGTTTATATGCTTATGGTATGGGTAGAATCATGTTGGAAGATTATGGAGTAACATTGTGAAAGGCGATTATTCATCGAATATAAAAAACTACTATTTAGAATTTTTTTATACTCTTTGCTATTAAGAAAGATAATCAGGAACACCAACTGGCCAACACCATAATAAGAAAAAACATCCCCAAATAATTTGACTTTGAGAGTGCCTTAACAGTTTTCAGGATGCACTTTTCCAAAAAATATTCTCCACTTCATCATCGCACGTACTGAAAAAGGCCAGAGCAAAATAGTTTCATTTTGTATTCATCGGAAAACATGATTTTTCGCTAATCCAATGATGTCCAACCTTCATGGATTCTTGCCCAGTTTAAGTGCTCTTTTTTCATTTTACATGTTAGAAATAAATAGTTTTTGGCAGGTTTTTAAGTATGTAATTCATTCTCTTTCAATCGATTCCGAACATTTTTAACACTTATATTCACTGAAAATTAATTGGATAGTTCTGCTCTTATTTCTTGCTCTTTCTGCTCTTATTAGTAGCTGTTTTAAATCGAACTTGTAAAGACAGACGAATTGACAAATGATCTTCTCTCTCAATGGTGTTTTTAATCAGATCCTTTCGAGCTGTTCTACCAAATTTTCTTTTTTAAAAAAAATATGTGTGCGTTATAGTCAGTACATTAGTTCGGAATGCTGGAATGATCGTGTTGTGTTCTGATATAATTTTTATTTTTATTTTTTAATACCAAGGGGCTCCTCCTCCTAGTTGCTGCGCTCGTATACTCCCGGACGGGCTTCTCCCCCCGATCTCTGACGCTCTCTCTCCTAACAAATAACTTATTCATTTTTTAGCTGAATATCAATTATAAACGACCTGTAAAAATATATTTCTATATATTTAAAATGTTATAATTGTTTCTAATTAATAAAATTCAATCAATGGCAAGTTTATAATAACACAGATGTAACAGAACACAATTCAATGAATGGCAAGTTTAGAATAGCACATAATTAATAGAATATATTTTAGTACATTTCGTACAAATGATTGTTATTATTTTATTAGTGAGCTTCTTTGGCTTACAGCACTTACACAGACACGTATGAATTAAAAGAAATTTATGTTAGAATAGATGATTTTTTTAGATGTCAGTAGTACAGATAGACCGAGAAAATTATTTATGTATATATATATATATATATATATATAAAATGAGAATTATCCACAAAAACTTTATAAACGATGTTGCAAAAAATAATCTATCTGCTGCGAGAATGTTTATGTAGGCATACCAACATATATATATATATATATATATATATATATATATATATATATATATATATAAATCGATGACGTGGTTAGTTTTTTGATATGTTTATTCTTTCATTCGGTTACATGTGCATGATTATAATTGATAAGTGTGCGAGAGCAACGAGCCCAGAAGTTGACGAGCAAAGTGAGTAGCGGGCGGAGCCCCCTAGTATATGTATATATATGAAAATTACGAAGAGTTAAAAAAACTTTTTTGTAACAAAAACGAATATAAATTATAGAAAATCATGGCACATTTATTTAGATTGTTCTGACTCGTAATTGCAGGTCATAAAATTAAAACTGGGAATTTTTATTTCATGGCTAATTTAAATAAATGTTAGAATGATTTTTAACTTACGTTAAATTTATATGGGCCTCTTCATATGTAACGAATTTGGTTGCCAATAAAATGTAAGAAGCTGTTTTTAAATAGATTAAACGTTGAAAAAGCAAAATAGTGTCAATAAGTGCAATTGAAACCAATTAACAGATGAAATTTCATAAGAAAAATATTAATGCACCTTGAATGAAATTTATTGAATTCGCATATATAAGAACAATGTTTTTAAACAAATTATATAAATGTCGAGAATAAAATTAACGGTTAGAAACGACTGGATTCAGTCAGTAACGAAAATAATAAGAGAATACAATGCATATGGATAGTTTAATGTTAATGAAACCGATTTATCGTAATAAATTAATTAATTTATACTTGATAAAACTTTAAAACTACATTTACATCATAAGAGAAACGGTTTAAGCACTTATACATTTTATTTGGTAAATTCTAAAGATATACTAACGGAATGGATGTGTTTTTATCCAATATTAAATTTACTTTTAACCTGTTACATTCTGTTTGGTTTGAATTCTTGGGTCATCTTTTCTAATTTGTGATACTAGGTATTATCAGGCAGCTAACCGAAAACATACTTTAAGAGATGATACTGATTGTAACATTATACGGCTACGGTAACCTAACAAATTTTAGTTAAAGAAGACAAATTAAAAATTATATATATACATATATATATATATATATATATATATATATATATATATATATATATATATATATATATATATATTTCAACGCGTGTGACGCAATTGTGTCGCGAGGTAAAGAGAATGTAGACACAGTTCAAGACTTAAGTGTCCGCATGTCGATGATTAAACGCGAATAGTTTTTGAACCACTAGATATTTTTTAAATATATTTTTTATTTTATACTCAGGTAAGATGTGTCTACAAAAGACTATACTAAAAAAAATGTTCTTCAAGTATATTTTTGGTACAAAAATATTTTTTCAGATCAAATAATTCATTTATCGAACAATATTATCTGTATACCAATATATGAATTACAAATATTTAATCCAATGACAAAGAACGCGAGTACGTATAATCAATTTTTACTACATCAATTGATCTCTATATTTTGTAAACATAACTATAAAATGATGCAGTTTTATTTAATATATATATATATATATATATATATATATATATATATATATATATATATATATATATATAAGTATATAATGAATCTGGTAGTTTTGTTTATTATAATAATGCTTAGGCTTTTTCCCTCGCACAATAACCACAGTGTTAAAACTATATTCCAAATATTAAGAAAAATAATATGAATTTGATAAATCTGAAAAATGTAGGAAATGCAATAATATAATTAAAATTTGTATTTAATAAGAATTGCCAATTTTTTAACTGAACTTCTCTTCAATTAAAGTTTTTAGGTGTAGAAGATGTAATACACAAGCCCGGATAGCTCAGTTGGTAGAGCATTGGACTTTTAATCCAAGGGTCCAGGGTTCAAGTCCCTGTCCGGGTGGATAGTTTTGTTTAACCATTTCAGTAAAAAAATAGTTGACGTACGCACATTTCAAGACTTAAGTGTCCGCATGTCGACAATCAAACGCGAACAGCTTTTGAACCATTGGATACTTTTTAAATATCTTTTTAATGTATATTCGGGTAATATTTGTTCACAAAAGACTATAAATTTCTGTTTGATTTTTAGCGTCTTATGGGCAGTTTAAGACTGTCCACAATGATTGAGTCAGGATACCTTTTGAACCACTGGATCTTTTTTAAATACTTTTTTAATGGTGTTCAGTAAAAAAGTGTCTACAATTGATCAGATATTTTTTTCAATTTTTGAAAAAAAAAGTAAAAAAAATTTTCTTCTACGATTTTAATATAATTTGGATCTGTTAAATGTAAAGAACTTAATATCACATATTTCGGAAAAAAAACAATAAAAATCACTAGTGGTTCTTGAAAAATGTCAGGTCAAGTTTTTACTCAACAGATGGAGTTGGTTGTCACTTTGAAATTTAATCAATTAGTCTGTCTTATGATCGTAAACTCGCTTTGAAATGTGTGCAATAACTTGGTAGAACTTGGTATAGAATAATCAACCAATAAGAAATGGGTATTTTTAAAAATGAATCTTGCCCAGAATTTATCTTTGACGTCTCAATCTCAACTGAACTTAGTATATTTAGGGTTTACATCCTGATCAGCGGTTGGTTGTGTAAATCTTATTAAATCTAGTTTCCTTCTATACGGACCGACCAGTCAAATGTCAGTATCATTGTGAAATGTTTTGCTATCACCACCTGTTGTAGAGCAAATCGTTAGTAAATGTTATACGTCTATTCGTCTATCACTGTTCTTTGATTTCAGTAGTGTATTTTAGGTGTTAATTTATGTAGTATTGTTATTGTAAATTGTGTGTATTTGTTTTTGCTGTGTCAATAAGAAGTATAGATTTCTTAGTTTCATCAGTGTGGAGTATCTTTATAATAAAGTGTAGTGTCAGTAAGTAACCAATATTTTCATGTTAGATTTTGATCTACCATTTTAGCGATTTGATCATGTCTATGTTTATAATCTGTTTGTGATAAATGAGAGCAAGGATAAGTTATATGCTATATAGTTTCTGATGTCATTTCCAATTTTTATTCAAAGAACAAAAGAATACTAAGGAAAGATCCTATGTTTGTTGCAACATGAAGCAAATACATTACTAATAAGAGACAAAATTGATTATGTGCAGCGATGTCAGAACATGTTTCTATACTGTCCCACTCCCTCCTAAACCGATTGTAAAGGTACTGCAACAGTGATTATTCCTTATTTTATTGTTGACGTTCAATTAATACACTAGTCTCAAAAAATGTATTTGATTATTGAAAAAATAATATTTTTCCACAATTTTTTTCTCATTATTGTGGCTTTTTGTTCCGAATGCAAAAAAATGATATTGAAAAAAACAAATTTATTATCATGTTATAAATGTTGATTTTAATTTTGTTATTTTAATATTATAGAATTCTTAATGTTAAAGTTTAATTTTGTCATATAATTGTTTACTTTTACATTAATTTTATACATTATTTGAAATTATATGTTTGAATTAATTTTAAAATATATTTATTATGTATTTAATTCGAAATATTTTCATTTATAACAAATTTGTATGTAATTTCCGAAATAATTTGAAAATTTTATTAAATTATAATTCACAAACGCACACAAATATACACACAGGTATATATATATATATATATATATATATATAAATTCACACACACACACACACACACAGACACAAACAAACTCAGTCGATGTTTATTCCTACTTTAAATATTCAATATTAATACATTTTAATCATGCAATTAATCTAAGTATAATAAAATTTTTGCAAGATATTTCAACTTACGCTTAATACTTTCGAATACATTCTTTTTATTAAAAAAAATATTCTAATTAAAAAAGTAACGTTTGTATTAAATATTAGTAATAAACAGTATTTTGAAGGATTTTTATAAATTAGATAGAAATGCTCACAATACCATAAACGTATGGACGTTTACAGTAGGCTACTGGGTAACATCCACCATTTTGTGATTGACTATGGACACATTTTGTTAAGCTTGTGACACTTCCTTTCTTCTCTAAGTTCGTTAATTTTATCTTTTAGTATATATTTCCTGTAGTTGGTACAGATAAATTGATCCAGAAGAACACATAGAAAGTCCGTTTATTACTCAATAAATGTCTGATTTACTAATCCAGTCGTACTACACTACTTTTTTGATGGTTGGTATATTTTTTTCGTTTAGATGTCTCCCTTCTCTATCCAACGGCTATACTTTTCTATATTTAATGTTAATTTATATGCATTTTCTGGTAGTTGTGTTTGCTGAGATTAAATGATGTAAATTTTTAATTTAGTAATGTAATGACTGCGGTATATTCCAATTTATATAGAAAATAGTGATGATGATGCATTTTTTTATTGTGAATATTTATCACCACTATAAAATTTCTTCCCCTTTCATCGTGCTTAAATATAAGTATTTCTTGTTGGTAATTTGGACGGTGAATGGAGATACCTTGTGAACAACGTGCGTATTTTTGTTTCTTTTTATATTTTGAAATTTTGTTTGTGTTTAATGAATAACTCCAAATGAGTGTATATGAGTAGTAGTACTGTATATTTTTAATTGCTTCTGTAAGGAGTTTTCCGTTTAGTTATGTTTTTAAGTATTGGATTTACTCTTTGAATGCATTGTTTGATAAATTACTATTTGATAAATGTGTATATATATATATATATATATATATATGTGTGTGTGTGTGTATGTATGTATGTATGTATACGAAGGTAGAGTGATAAGTACCCGTGTTTGATAAGAAAACAATTTTTTTGAGCAAATTATTTTTTACTTTTCAAGGTAATCTTCCTTTAGCTCGTTGTACTTAGTCCAATGCATTTCCAATTTTGTATCCCTTCCGAATAGCACGGCTTGTCAAATTCTTCAAAATAGGCATTTACAGATACGACGACTTCCGAATTTGATGTAAATCTGTAGTAGGCTCCTGTTATTGTTCTCCCTTTTTCAAGATAGTCGATTAGCAATATTTTATGAGCACCACAGAAAACAGTTGCAATAATCTTTTCAACTGATGCAACGACTTTTTCCTTACTTTGATACACGTTCGCTAGAAGAAGTCCATTGTTTTGACTGTTTTTTCGTTTCAGGTGCATGGTGATGGATCCATGTTTCATCAGCAGTTGTGTATCGACGTGAAAATTCATGTCTATTACGTTTAAACATCGTCAAACACTTCTTTGAAATGTTCATTCGAATGCGTTTTTCGTCGATTGTGAGCACCCATCTGGCAGATAGCTTTTCATATGCAAATTTTCGTGTAAGATATTCCGTACACGTTCATCTGAAATGTCTGTTATCTCAACTATCTTATGCACTTTGATTTTAGGTTCACTTAAAACAATGTCATGAATTTTTCCAATCATCTCCTCTTCAGTAGTCACCTCAATTAATACAACCTGGACATTCTTCATTACAAACGCTTGTACAGCCATATTTAAATTCATTGAACTAATATCTGACGGTCATCGAAGGTGCCCGAGACAGCGTGTAACTTTTCTTTAATCTCCCAACACGTTTTCCCATCTAAAAACAGATATCTAATCACTGACCGGTACTGAATTTTTTCCATACTTAAAAAAAAGCAATAGTTGTTTACTTTGAATGACTGTCGAAACTAAGTTAATTAACATGTGCTCAAACTTTGATAACAGTTGTTTGAAAGGTAATGCTTTTAAAAGATATTGCAATTTGATATCAGTGGTGTCATCTCTTGTCAAACACATGGAATTATCACTCTACTCTCGTTATATATATATATATATATATATATATATATATATATATATATATATCCTGCATTATTGCTGGAAGTCAATATATTTATTATTATTATGGAAATATTATCATCATTTAGTTGCAGCGGTAAAAATAAAGTAAAAATTACATTTTGATTTTTTTATTAGAACAGCATGTACAAAATTCACATTTGTTACAAAATAGTGTGTTCTGCTCTTACAATCCAACTATACATTGCATTGCCTCTTTATTGTGATTAAACTGCTGAAACATCTGATCTTTCTAATCAAATTGAACTTCATCAGCTGATCGTTTCTTTTTCATAATGACCCTCGACGAACAGAGCTATCCGGACTTGTTATCATTCGTTGTAACAGCTACCAAAATTCTAATTTTACATGTATGAAATAAAAACAAGTTTTTTTTAAACAAAAACATTAAATTCTTATATTTATGTTTTATTTAAAGATGTAAATATTCGGACATGTTTTTAGATTCATGTAAAATATAACACATTTCATTTAACATTTTCCCATTCATTTAAAAAGAATTAGTTAACAAATAATGTATATGAAATAACGTGATGCTATGAACTCTGTATCCTTGAATTAAAATCCCAATATTCATCCAACTGAATTATTGTGATTTTCTTATTTTTACCTTGTGATAATATTCAATTTTTTTTATCAAACTAAAAATAAATACAAATATACAATGACCGGGCAGGGGCTTAAATCTCTTAATACTCTGTTGAATAAGCTATTTGGAGTAAAATTAGGAACATTTTTTGATAGATTTGAATCTTCGTTTTTCGATTAAAGAATTGATCGGTTCCTTTACTAGTTGTGTTACTTGGGCTCATTGTTCATGTAGTTACGTAATCAAACCAATTTTTATACAACAAAAGAAACTAAAAAACAATGCCAGGATGTACATTAAAGTCCTGAATCATTAAATTAAATGTTCAATTCTTTTATCAATTGAACTGTTTAGTTTTGTGATTAGTATATTTAAGAATTAAACCACAATTTGTCTTTAGTAAGCAATTAAATTTAATATATATATATATATGAATGAAAACAAAAATAACTGCTCCCTTGGGACTTGAACCCTGGACCCTTGGATTAAAAGTCCAATGCTCTACCGACTGAGCTACTCGGGCTGTATGGAATGCTTGTGTCTTGCAATTTGTGGTCAAGTAACTGACATCTGATTTTTATGATTATTAAATTAGTTTTTAATTTCATTTTCGCGATATTAGAAAAAAAATATATTGTCTCAAATTCAAGAAGATTAAAACAAATTAAGTATAACTTCTTTTGCCAGAAAATTTGTTATCGCTCAATACTTAAATTTGGTCACTGTGACATTTTTAAAAATACGTCTTACTGTTATCACTGTTATTGTAAGACGGATCAACTAATACATTGACATTTTTATTATATGTTACTAAGGCATGAATCTATCAAACGGAATAAACATGTTAGGCCTGTAAATTTGGTGCTACTCTCGTATTACAGGAACATTTATTATTTTAGATTTAATCATGTCAATTTCTTTCATGTATATATATATATATATATATATATATATATATATATATATATATATATATGCATACATATATATACATATTGGAAATGAGAAATAACTCCCGAATGAAATTTAACTCTTGGTAGCCATAACACCTGAATTTGTAATGTCCAAATTATAAAGGCTGCTAAGAATTTGCATTTATATACATAAAAAAAATAATCAGTTTTTTAAAATACATAATTTGTAAATTTTTAATTTATATATATATATATATATATATATATATATATATATATATGTATGTATGTATGTATGTATGTATGTATGTATGTATGTATGTATGTATGTATGTATATAGGTACGGTCTTAAAACCTTATTTGTTGCACTCTTATACCCCAATTAACAAACCAAACCAATGAAAAATTTAATGGATACATATATGTTTAAGGGAAAAAATATTAGTAGTTAAGATTTTAAGAATTGAAAAAAATATGAATTTATTCGTGATTAGAAATGCAAAGAAATGTATTATATGCTTATATAAAATAAATATGAAAAAGAAAAAGACCATTTTAAGTAACTGAAAACTAATTGTTGTGATATAAAAAGAAAAATTATTTCCAGGAAAACTATTAAACTGTATTGTATTGAATGAGTTCTATTCATTGAAAAAGTATGGTATTTTTGATAATAATTTTATTATATACCCATTTACAGTAATATCTACTTAAAAATATTAGGGAGATTCTCTCCCTGCTCGTTGTGCTTGTCAACCCCTGCGCAGGATTCGCCTTCCGCTCCCTCCTCCCCCCAAGTCGCAAAATTTTTATTAGAAAAGTTTATAAAAATTAACAAAATATGTAACATTTTTTTATTTGAAACTTTCAGTGAATACAATATTTTGAATAAATTTCTTGTCAGTTGAAATCGTGCAATTCTTATACATTGAAATTGTATATCATATGATTGATATCAATCAATTGGAACAAAGACCACGTGACTGATGTCAACCAATCAGAGAACGAATAAAACGCACGCATAACGACGGGACAATTTTTTAGTTAGAGGATGATTTTGTCGATTAATTTATATTTTAGTATATATATATAATAACAAAATACTGCGACTTTTCTTTTCAAGTAAATTAGCGGAAAGAGAAAATATCCATTCACATGGACAAGAATAGCTAGAATGCATAGATACTTTTTTGCTAGTTTAGAACATTCGGAAACTTATTTTCATTTTACTTCCAATAGATGAAAGGGTGTTTAACTTCGTTTATTTATATCTGATGAAGTAAGTTTATGAATTAATTTACGCAATTTAAATGGCAAAGAAAACTGGATATTTTTTTTCAATATTTATTTTTCGTTAATACTAAATTGAATACTAGTAAGTCTCGATTTTCATTTTTGTGTTATATCAATACAAAGATAAAACTGTTGTTTTACTAAATTAAATACCTCCTAAATAATATATCTACTTTAAAACTTATAGTTAAAATATAGTTATTATTATTAAGATGTAAATTTCAAATATAGTAATTATTATTACGAGGTAAATATGGTCTATTGGTAGTGTTTTTCAATGTTACCGAAAATATGAAGTGTTTTTCGACAACTCAGTATTTTATATTTGTTGCAATAATTACTATCCAATGTATATTTTATATAACACAATCACTCGTCGACAATATAAATGTTTATATCATACTGTAATTAAATTTATTGGACTGTAATAAAATATGTTTATTGTAATTGATTGATATTGTATACATTATGTGCGAATCTTATTTACATTAAAATTCGTCTTCAAATCAATGAAGTAGTACGAGGATAGGGTGAAAAGGTTCGGACCTCACATATAGATGGCACTACTATGCTTAATATTTTTATGGTGCTACATGATTTCGTTTTTCATATGCTTATATTCGAAGCTTCAAGTCAATAAGTTGTTTATTATTTGTTTGACAGCCCACCGAAGTGAACGTCCCAAGCATAGTTTTTTAAAAGTGGAAAGAATGGAAATTCGTGCTGTGATTGAATATTTTTGTTGAAAGGCTTAAGTGCAACCGACATAAAAAAGGAACTAGTTGCAACGTCGGAGGACACTCCTCCATCGAATACGATGGTTAAGCTCTAGGTTGCTGAATTTAAAATAGCTTGGCCGAGCACCAAGAATGAACCTACGCTATGTACGTACCATTGAAACGATTACGCCAAAAATAATTGAAAAAATCCAGAAAATGGTTTTGGCAGATCGTAGACTGAAATTGAGTGAGATAGCAAAGACTTTTAGGTATATGGACGGAATGTGTGCGCAATAGCTTAAACGAACATTTGGTTATGACAAAGTTGTGCACTAGATGAGTGCCGCGTTTGCTCACATCTGATCAAAAACATTGTCAAAAGGACGTTTCAACCGATTGGCTGGATTCTATAAGCGCAATCCAACCGAATTTTGGCGTCGTACACAACTGTCTATGAAACTTGAGTCTACAACTACACTCCTGAGACCAAACAACAGTCGAAACAATTGACCGCAAAAGGCAAACCAACTTCAAAGAAGGCAGAAACAATTTCAACGGCTGATAAGGTTATGGCGACTCTTTCTTTGTATGTGCGTGGAATACTCCTGATTGACTACCTTGAAAGGAGAAAAATAATTAATAGCGATCAATATGCTAATTTATTGCAACATTTGAACGATGAAATCAAGAAAAAACGGCCACATTTAACGAAAAAGAAAGTGCTGTTTCATCATGACAATGCATCAGCCCATACATCAATTGTTGCGATTCATAAAATTAATGAATTAAAGGTCGAATTTCTTTCCCGTCCACCATACTTGCCAGATTTATCCCCAAGCGACTTCTATCTTTTTCCTAATTTCAATAAATGGCTCGGTGGAAAAATATTTGCAAACGATAATGAAGTCACCGATGCTGTAAATAGCCATTTTGAGAACCTTGACAAATCGGCCTATCAGTCTGACATAAACTGCTCTAGAACATCATTGGGAAACGTATCTAGCTAAATGGAAATTATGTTGAGAAATAGAAGAAAATCCAAAAAAATGTTTTCTTATTCAAGCCCGGAATTTTTCACCCTACCCTCGTATATCGCCTCACAATAATTACACAACATGTGTATAAAAAGAAAGAAGTAAGAGCAAAAGGCATCAATCGAAAACATACAGCATTAAGATATTCGCCACTTCTCAAAACGGAACTCTCATGACGCTCGTTAGTCACGATTCAGACATAATCTAAATTATATTTTCCAATCTATTATACACATGAAAACATCTTAAATGGAATAACTAGCTCGAAATGTAGAATCTCTGAATTACATTAAATGCTATTTTTAGAACAAACTTCATATGAATCACTGCACCTGAAAATAGATAATGGTCTATTATTTCGTTGTGTCATTACATTGTTGTCTTTTAATAATAATTCTAGCTTGGCCAATGACTCCCGTGTCCCCATACGTACTCATTGTCTACTTTCATAAGCATGTAATACATAATGTCGACTCGTAAATGAATTCGAAATTATTTTAAACGTACTGGCTTGTGTACTAAAACGCTGTAACTATTGTTTTATACATGAGGGAAAATTGTATTCGGAGAATCAGGTTTGAGTGTCACATGACATAAATATAAAATGGTATTATCTTTGTTTATTTGTGTACTTATAAGTCTATATTTTATAATGTCCGACTGTTACATTAGTTTATATGTCCTGTTTTTTAAAATAAAATTTAAATTTTATTGCCTACATTATTTTTATAACAGGGCTGTTTTATCATGATGAGAATAATCAGCATGTTTAGTTGTTAACAAAAATCATACACTACAATCGTATATTTTATAAATGCAAACTGATAATATTATCACATGTAAATTCGTATATTTTTTTCTAAATAACAGAGAGAGTAAGAGGGAAAAATATTTTACGTTTTATGTATTTCATTTATAGTGTGTTGTTAACAATAACTATATCATTGTATAAACAATTGATTGTAAAAGCTTGTTTCACATCTTCTCATTATTAACTATAGTTTAATATTTCTTAATGCAATATATATTTAACCCTTAATAGTCGACACTTTTTATGGTATATGTCTACAAGACGAAAAAATATCGGAGAAAATATTTTTAATAATAAAAAAGAGAAAAAATAATTATAAAACTGAGTTTTTTATTTATGCAAATATAAAAAAAAATAATTTATAGCATACCTGTGGCACTCTGGTGGCTGTTCATTTTTATAGCATAATTGTAATGGCCACTTTAGCCACTGTGTGTGGTCTTTCGACCGTTAAGGGTTATATATCTTTATGAACAAAAAAATTGAATTTCGAAAAAATGTTATTGTGCAATTATAATTGTTTAATCATCAACTCAACTCTATAGAATGTAATGATTGGTGTTTACATCAATGGAACTGCAATTCCTAGCCAAATTATTAGACGAACCTTAGTTTGTTTACAGTTTACTGACTTTCTAGGCCCAATTTTTCAATATGACGTGTACAGCGTTGTTTAAATTGGTAAAATTACAAAAGAAAATTATTTTGTAAGAAATTGAGGTGTTCTTTTTGACGTATCACTTAATATTTCTGTTATATAGATGCCAAACATGTATGAACATGTGTCAGTTGCGTTACTGACAATATCAAGTGTAGGTGTGTTTTAAGTGTTTGTGATTGAAATTTATTTTTTTTATGTTTACTCGTACTTTGATAGTTTAAATTAAAAATTTCTGGTCTACTAATAGTGCCCCCTCGTAAAAAAATATTAACACTATAAAGTTTATGGGTAAAACGAGTGATTTGACAGCACCAAAAATGGCAGAAGTATAAGCGCTATGAAAACTTATTCAAATCGAAAGATTGCTCGAAAGTTGAACATATCTGAATCGTCTGTGAGAGGAATTAAAAAGAAAATTGCTTTAGGCTAACAATTAGCCTTTCAAAGAAAGAAAAGGTGTGGCCAAAAATCAATATTTAATCCAAGATCAGAACGGTGCTTGAAGAAGATTTGTCCGGAAAACCGATTTTCCATTACAAAAGAAATTAAGTGTAAACTTAAAAGGACTCATATAATTGTATTTGAGGGAACTTTAAAGCGCCAGTTTTCTGAAATGTACTTCAAAGCTCACAGACCTACTCGGAATCCCAAATTAATATGCTATGAAAGTGAAACATCTCAAGTGGGAAACAGATCATAAGAATCGAGATTTGTACACGTCTAAAGATCGATAAATATTATTTTTAATGTATTCTCCTTCTTATAAAACGTCTGTTTTATGTTTTAAACCCAATAATCGTGCGGTTTCGTTTTATTTAAGGTTTATTTCATTGATGAGTAGACATTTGAAATTTTGGCGAACAAATTTCAGTTTGTGCGTCAGCAACTTGGAGAAAATTACAATTCAGACTGTATATTACAGACTGTAAAATATTCAACTTAAATCATAATTTAGTCGTTTATTAGTGGCAAATAAACTGTGTGTCTGTACCTGGTTCAGAGTACAATACGGCAAGACCTGCGCAGAAATATATTGAGGATCCAGCTGCTGCTTCAACTTAAATAATGGTTTTCAAATAAAGGTTTTGTTTTTATGCAGGATGGAGCTCTATACCATAATGCTTGAACAGTAAAAACCTTTTTAAGGAATAAAATGTCCCACTGTTGCCTCGGCCGTGAAATTTACTAGATATGAACTCAATAGAAAGTATATTGGAGCTGATGAAGAAAGAAGTGGCAAAAGAGGTCATTACGAAAAAGACTCAACTAATTGAAAAAATAATTTGAAATTGTCACCCTTGGGTGCAAGAACAAAACAGGCGTGTATTAACAGCATGTCAAGGCGAATCGAAGCTTTAATTGTCGCCAAAGACGGTTCAACTGAAATTTAAAAACCGATTGATTTTCTTCCTACAAACATATATATGACCAAAATAAATAAAAATGTATTATTTATTATTTATTCATGTTTGAATAATATATTTAAAATAATATATTTAAATATAACGTATACAAATTATATTAGTAGCTTTTATAAGCTTTCTAATATCTATTTTACCAAAAAAAAGATCCGTCTAATAATATGGGTAAGGACTGTCTATTCTATGATTATAATATTTTCGATTTCTCGAGAGTACAAAACATAATGTCTACAGTCCAACACGTTTGTCCTAAATCTGTAGTTAGTCGTAATATTGTTTTGGTACTGTAGCTAAATTTACTATCACAAATAAATTATGTATTAACCTCACATATCATAAAATTGTTTTGTGTTCGAAAAATCAAAAATGTTTAATAAATGATTATTTCTCATTTTTAATTATTGTTTATGCGTGTTTTTACGGTGACCCCATCTTCCTCAGAGAGATTGTGTACAAAAAAAATAGTTAGTTGTATATAAAATGTATATAAAATCTGACGAATTAGTACAAGATAATGATGTTCTACCCCGCCTGGAGTTTCTAACACATTCATCTTCTACGGATTTTCATCAGTACACTTCAGTCATTTCTCGTTAATGATCCTTTACCAATCAAATGTCGAAGACCTCGTTCTAGGTACTTTTATTTATCGTGTCCAATATTCATTGGCATATGAATGGTCAGTCTGTATTTTAAGAATAGTGTTTGTTCTATCAACAACTGATATTCAACACATTACGAGTATTCGTCACATTTTAAACAAATTGTAAATCATCGTAAGGCATTTAATCTTAACATATTTTTAATCAATTAAATAGGACAGGGACTCAATGAGAGTATCTCGACTTTCGATGGTAATAGTTTCAAAATAGTGTATTGAAAAATGATTTCTCCGCCATTATGCCCATAAATTTCGTTCTATGTGTATTCCAGTCACCCTTGCTTCATTTTGATTTCGAGCACAGAATTTAATGACTCATGCAATTAAAATTAAATCTTCTTAATAATATAATAATGGTTGTTATACTTTTGGCTTTATAATCTTGTTTTTTTCAAATATATATTTTTGAAATTAGAAATGACAACATCAATTCTAATACATAACATCCTACATGTCAATTAAATATACAGCGGGGTAATATTTTAATATAACAATAAGTACTGTTTTATTATAGTCTTATTTTTTCTACTTACATAACAATTACATCATTTATACGTCGAATGTTTATGAAATGATGACATATATGATATTAGAATACGAAATGCATTTTTATTTCGTACAGTTATTATGTAGGAACAGATTATAATTTATATTTACGTTTAAAAAGTTTATACAGGGCGCAGTAAAAAAACCTCTCGAATTTTACTCAGCCATTTGTTCGGCACTATGAAGTGAGATGGGGCTTAGTGAGGTCTTCCGATAGTATGTGTTAGGTGCTATCATGACTTGGACGGGTGTGCACCGTGCGTTCGTTATTGAATCATTTATCCGAAACAACGAATCTGAGATCGCCACGCAGAGAACTTTTCGAATCTACTTCGCGCTCTGTCGAAATGATGCTGTTCTGCATTGAAAAATCATATTGTTATGGGTTGCAAATTTCAGTCACAGGTTCGACCTTAAAACGACAACCACCTGGAAGACGACGGAGCGTTTTGACCCAGAAAATGTGAACGCTATGAGACAGTCCATTGTGAAATCTCGCAAACGTTCATCTCATAAACATGCTCCTGTCTCGGGATTGTTTGATCGAAGAATTTTACACGCCGTTCTTAAGACCCATCCGTACAAAATCATGGCTGTTCAGAAATTTAAGGAATCCGACTGGGAGAATCGAATGACACGTTGTGAGGATATCTTTCAAAATGTTCCTGCAAACGCTGTTCTGCTCACAAGTGACGAAACTCACGTTCATTTCTTTGGCTACGTTAACAGGCAAATTTTTCATTACTGGGCGGAAAACAATCCTTATCAGATTTATGAAAGGCCTCTACACAGTTAGCGTGTCACTGTTTGGTGCGTTATTTCAGATTTTGGTGTTTATGGTCTTTACTTTTTGGAGGAGGAAGGTCAAACGATTACAGTAACTTCCTATATCTATGTGGGATGCTACGGAACTTCTTGGAACCGAAGCTCGCCGAGTTCGGAAATTCTGAATATGTGGTTTTAACAGGTTGGGATCACCGCTCTTACGGCAAGAAAATCAATGGAAGTTTTGAGAGAACTGTTTCCAGGTCACTTAATCTTTACGCGGTAACGTTGGTTGGTCTGACAGTAGTTCACCCGATCTTGGCCCCCTGTGACTTTTGTTTTAGGCCATCTGAAAGCTAAGGTCTACAAATATCGACCAACAACCATTAATGAACTGAAGGCTACTATATGCCAAGAAATTGCATCGACAATGCCAGAAATGACCCACCGAGTGATGCGAAAGTTCAGACATCAACTACAAATGTGTATCGAGAATCAAGGCTACCATTTGAATGATATATTCTAAATCAATGGAAAATAAACTGTATTCCATGCATTTTTAGATTATTTAATAAAATTTTAAGTAGCATTTACCATGCGGTTTTTAAGATCTGGGAGGTTTTATTGCCGCCTCTTTATAAATATTTAACGTATTAAAGTGATTGAAAATATAAACTAGATTTTAAAGAATCAAGTTTGAATAATTCATTCAATGTATTATTTTTCATAAATTATTCTAACCACTGCATAAAACTAGTAAGGAGTCAAAAAATATTAAAACAAAACTTAATTGAGATTTTTAGGATTGGATTGTGTATATATATATATATATATATATATATATATATATATATATATATATATATATATATATATATACAAATACACATACATACATACGTACATTTATAAGTTTGTTATTATCAGATAAACATGTTTTTTTATAAAAATGATCTATTATTAAAAATTTCGAAACAATTTAGACAATAGAAAAGATATTAAAAATATTGAACATATTTCTGTTTTGTTTTAAATGTTATATTTAGTTTCATTTTTAGTGCAGACTTACTTTTAATATAATCCAACATTTAAAGATACATTTACATTTGCATACATATCCACTTTATTATATATATATATATATATATATATATATATATATATATATATATATACGAATATATATATATATATATATATATATATATATATATATATATATACACAGTGCCCTCCAAGTATATATATATATATATATATATATATATATACACATATATATATATGTATATGTATATATATATATGTATATATATATATATATACACATATATAAATATATATATATGTGTATATATATATATATATATATGTATATGTATATATATATATATATATACACATACATAAATAAGTATCCGTATAGAAACATGTGTTCATCATTTGTGTAAGTTTCCGTGAAATTAATTTTATAAAAGAATAAATAGCGTAAATGCTTCGTCGTTCATCAAAAAAACATTTTTAATGTTGTCATTGTCTTTATTTCAGGCAACTACTCGAAACTGACGCTGGATGACGACGATAACACGTCAGAATGTGATTTAATATGTCCACCGAAACGCAGACGGCACGACACGAACCTTCTATCAGTGAATTTTCCGTACAGCGACGAGGAGTCGTGCTCATTGCCATCCTTAAGCCGTTCTAGCAGTCTACTTCAATTCGAAAACCTTGAAAAGCGTTGTCAAGAAGATATATATAGCAGCTCACCCAGCATCCTCTCAAATTTAAGCTATGATTCGCTAGAAAAACGTCGTAAACGCAACGATCTTAGTCCGGATAGTTTGAACAGTGATTCGGACGACAGCGATTCGTACAAGAGTGATTCGGATTATTATAAGGCGATAAAAATAGACGGCGGCTGCGGTGGAAAGTCCAAAAGCAAAAAGTCGTCATACAGAGACTCATTGTTCTATAAGACCAGAGTATTTGAGGCAAAGTATTGTGATGCGGATACTGAATCACAGAGCTCGAGTGACGAGAGTAGCGAGCGAAGCAGTGAGACGCTTCTGAAAGACTCGAGGTCGAACAGTTTGAAATCTATGCAAAATCTCAAGTCGTTCCAGAGCTTCGATGATCTCAACATCCGGTTCCAGAAACACGGCGCTAAGAAATCGCGTTCGACCGACAAGATTTCAGCGGAAAATCTAAGCGAGGATAGCGGTTACTGCGACCACCAATATATGAAGCACAAGTCGACTAGCATACCGAATTTTCATGTACAGGGTATTGTCATACCTGAAAATTCGACGACAAAACCGAGCTCCGAACTAAAAAAGACATGTAAACGGACAACCGTCGAATACCTTGACGTGAAGATGCCGACGAAACCGACACCAACAAAGACTTTCAACAGTTTCCACGCATACGACGGTGAAAATTTGTTCCATACGACATCGGCATGCTCGCACTTCGGTGCTAGCTACCAAGATCTGAGCATTTTCGATCCTAGCAAGACGGACTACCAGAAAATATTACTAGATCGTATTAAGAGTCTGTCACCAAAGCTCGTGAACAACGCATACGAATCGACGAGTGCATACGAAGATATACCGTCGGTTCAACGTCAACAACAGCGTCATCTTAATATAGAAACAGCGTCGGAATTCGTTCGGACGGCTAAAAATAACGACACGACGGCGTCGTCTAGCGAGCCGAATCTTCATTTCATTAGCACTGACG
>CM068319.1:5762424-5782424 GCA_034766995.1 Acanthacorydalis orientalis | reverse complement strand
ATTGCAAAAGCGCATATTTAGAGTGTAATAGACATAGACGTAAATTGCGTCAATTGACAATTTATAGATCATCCCGCTTTTGAATGTAAAACAGTAAATAAAAAAAGGAAATACATAATGTGTATAGGTAATATTAGGTAAAAATTTAGTTGATAGATAAAATAAATTAAATATATTTTAATCTGTGTTTGAATAGGTACATTTAATAATACAATTGTATTATTAAAATAATAACTTTGTATTGATAAACCAGATGGAGAAACGCCATTTATTTGAAAGCCATATCTCGTTTCATGTCTTCAGAATGCAATTTGAATTAGTAGTGATTAATTTATTCAATTTTTATTGCTGATAAAGCTATTTACATAAATCTTATATTAAAAAAATATTAAATATTACACTCAATAAAGGATAGATAAAACGTAAAGTGTACTTTCTTTTTAGTCAATCTTCTATTCGGAAAATAATATTCGAACTTAAATGTGGTATTGTCAATTTATTTTATTATGTCTGTGGTAGTAGGTCAAATTCTCCCTAAGATTTTTAAATCGCTTTCCTTGTGGCACTACTCTCTCTCCACCCCTTGAAAATTCGTATTTTATCAATAAAAAGAATCAGCTATTAGTATCGTATTTGTTACGATGTCAACTTTTAAAAACAATCATTTGCCATCTTACTTAAAATATTAAGCTTCAAGTGCTCTGCTGTAATTAATAATTTCACAATAATTAATAATTACACATGCATAAATAAGTGTGTGTGTGTATATATATATATATATATATATATATATATATATATAGGCGTTTCAAAAATGTATGGACACTAAATGATTATAAATGTAGTGTTTATTATGGTAAAACTAAGGTTAAAACTCCAAATTAAAGAAGGCATACATAGAATTTGTTTAGTTATCGTAAATGCTTAAATTGATGACCGTTCTGGTCCAGGCACTGCTGTTAACGTAGAGCAATGGAATTGCGAACAGTACGAATTGTTTGATTTGGTATTTGGGCCCATTTTCTTTTAATGACTGCTTTCGATTCATTAACTTTTGCCAGTTTTGTGCCTTAAAATTTATCTTTGACGAGTCTCCATAAAGTCCATTGGCAAAACGTTTACCGAACAGTTTTTATTGTAATTTCAAGGTAATATTCCATGAGCTCTTCTTCTGTTTCTCGGCTTGTCAATATTTGCGGTTTTCTAGAACGCTGTTTGTAGACGTCTTCAGCAGTTACATCTGCTTCAAATTTGTCTCTAATACGAGTAATGGTGAGTCGCGTAGGTGGATCTGTTTGAAACTTCTTTCTAAACTGTCTTTGCACTTCAGTTAGGTTCTCACACTCCCAGTAGCATTTCACGACAAATTTCCTTTTTTCGAAGTTTAGTTTAAGATCAGCCATTGTTTTAAATTAGGTTTACTTAAAAAAGAGATAAAATTGAAAGGTTCATAGACCATTAAAATGTGAACAGATTTTTTTGGGATGACATATATATATATATATATATATATATATATATATATATATATATATATATATATATATATATACTCACACACTTTATATATAATAGATTTTACAAATATGCCATATATTAAGTTTGAATTGATTTAAATATGTGTATTGGTTTTCCAAGTAATCATTTATTATGTACAAGTGTTTGATATATTTCTATGAATTGATATTATTTTTATGTAAGCTGTTGTGGCCTTATAACTGAGTTTAGAATCTAACCCTTTCTTTAGCTAATTAATTGAAATGCAAAAATTTGACAGTGTAATTTTTATTACGAAAAAGAATATCATCTGAAAGCATAAAAAAATTGGAGGCTTCTTTAAATGTAAATTTTAAAACCGTTTTTATATTGCGGACATGTAAAATCTCGCGAGGTAGGTGAATGATGAATTATTGATTATTTAGTCAGTTTCTGTTTGCGACATTTGAAAGTTACATCTATGTAAAGGGTTAAAGTGTCTGTCCTATCTATATAAAAAGTCGAAAAAAGGATAGTGGTTACAATTTTATTTTTTAGTTACTTGCCTTCGTATGTAAATAGCATTTTTAACAACAGAAAGAACATTTTTTGTATTAATACATAACTAGACACATTGAATTTCGAATGTTGATATATAAAATGCAGTGTATTTAATTTGTCTTCGTGCTGTATAATCTGAAAAGGGATACAACACAATAGTACCACTCAATTGAAATGAAGCCAGGTTTTTATACACACACACACATATATGTATATATATATATATATATATATATATATATATATATATACATATATAAAATTTTTAATTATTTTGAATTGATAGTAATGTTAGAAGATTTATATTTATTGACTGACTTTCTTCATCTTATCTGTATAAATTAATAATGGATATATTAAGTCAACAAATAAATTCGATGTCTTTCTTATAGAAGCGAATGTTTAAGGAAAAATGGAATACATTTCAATCTTCAAAGTATTCCCCATTATTTTGTATATCTTTTGTCCATCTGTCAGGTAACTTACGAGTCAAAAAAAAATAGTGCCTTTGAGTCGATGAAGTCGTAATACATTTTCGAACCTCTTCTACTGTTTTAGTATTTTTGACATATTTTATGCATCAACACCTTCCCACAAAGCTGAACAAATCATTTCTTCGGCTTCAGTAGTTTTTTTTTCAACTGGAATACGAAAAGTATGCAATGCCTAATATGCTGTTCTTCGGGTGCTATTGTGTTCACTACTGTTTTGTGAGGTTATACCAACTGCTTGACTAAGATGTATAATATTTTTAAATGTTAAGATTGGCACTTGAAAATCGTAAAACAACGAGAAAATATTTTAATTTAAAATAGAGTTATGATTTATTCAATTCAAAGGCACATATTTCATTTTTACATTAGATCTATAAGAAGGGGAGGGGGACTATTGACGTTTTCGAACTGCAAACATCTATCCATAGTTCTCCTGTAATTGTAATTTTTGTCGAATAAATTGCTGTTAGTATTGTAGGTTTAAAGGCATATAATTTATATTTTAGATAATCAAACTAGTAATTTTTAAGGGGGAAAGAAAACTTATCCGGAGGATACTTTTTATTTTGTCTCCTCGTCCGATGTATTTGTTTGTAAAAATTTAAATCCCCAAATCACGTTCTAATGATCTTAGTTGTCGGCGCGTGCTTAAATTCCAAATAATTAATCAAAGTCACGTACAAAATCTTCTTATATCCTATTGTGATAAAAATAAATGTTAACATCCAATTAGCTTATTTCTACATTGCAGAAAAATCTGAAAAATGTTTAAATGTTGAACATCACTAACTGTTCCGTTAAAAAAAGAACACTCAAATTAAACTTTAAAATAATCTACACCATACTATAAATTTTAATAAATTAAAATCCTGTTTCACATAAACCTATGGATTATTAGTAGATAAGTACATGTAGTAATGAGAGTTTTTTGTGATAAAATTATAATTGTATCCTTTTATTCATGTGCTCTTTTTGATTCATTGTCCTGATAGGTTTTTTTTGCCTTTTGAATCATCTGAAAGTCTGATATCTTGAGATATAGATACTAAAGACTTATGAATGTCTACCATAAAATAGTATAATATTGGAAAATAACCGCATGATTGATTCAAAAGGAAGAATACCATCAGAATATTGCATTTAGTCGGTTATTAAATGCTAATGTAAGTTTTTTAGATCAGTCTTTTTAACAAACTATTCATACTCTTATTCTTTTCTTAAATCATTCATCAACCTCGATCATCTAAATTCAAAGCATGAACTAATTTGAAAACATAATATTTTTATCTCTTATATTTTGTAATTCAATAGGCGCTTGGTCTGATGAATCTTTTGCGGTATAGATTTTCTTGCTAGTTATTTAGATCGTTGTAAAAGTACAATTGACATGTCAGCCCTCGTTGATACCCGAACTGTGAATTGTTGTTTTTATATGTGTTTCACAATGACATTTGTTTCAGATTTATATCAAAAACGTGAACTTATCAACCGCATTGGAGGTTTTATTAAAATCACAACTTCACAGCTTTTGAACTTCATGCATTGTTTAAATTTTTTACACTGTCAGATAAGGGGCTAATTACATTCTTCGAACATAAATTTTTAATTTTTTATTTTTGACAAAAAATTTTACATGGAAAAAAATGCTTTAGATTTAAGGTTTTCATATATGTATATGTGTATATATATAAAAAATTTGATTAAAATTAAATCCATTATAAATTTATGTTTACGTTTTCTGTTAATTAAAACAAGTGACCATATAAATGACATTTGTTTCTAAATTATATTAAGGTTAATAATTAAATTCCACTCCTTGAAATGTAATTCTAAACCTTGTAAACAGTTGAGTTTTTCTATTTCATAAGCGATTTATTTACAGCGTATTCCATATACATACGCATTCCAATTATAGAAATACCATTAGTTTCTTAATCGATTTCATTAGAAGGTACAATTATAATGTAATATTTTTAACAGTTATTTTTAAATAGAATTATTAATTTTAGTTTTTTGAATTGTTTCTATATATATATATATATATATATATATATATATACATACATATAAGGTGTGCAAATTAATTCGGTGCCTTTATTTAAAAAAGAAATATGAATATATGGAAAAATGAAATGCTGTTCAATCCTGAAAATATCACTCATTATTTTATATAATTACGTTGTTTTATTTGTCTAACGAATTCCTTATCGAAAAATGGCTGCTTTGTGTCGATGATATCTTAATCCATTTTCGAACCTTTCTCCTGTTTTAGCCTTTTTATAATAAGTTTTTTCAAAGCTGAACAAATGATTCCCACGACTTCGGTAGCATTTTTTCAACTGCAATGCGACAAGTATTCAATGGTAATGTGCTGTTTTTCGGACCTCATTGTGTTCACTACAATTTTGTGAGGTTATGCCAACTGCTTGGCCAATATACACTATTTTTACACGTTAAGGTTAGCACTTCAAAATCCTAAAACAGCGAGAAAATATTTTAATTTATAACAAAGTTATGATTGATTCAGTGTATAGACACAGAATTAATTTTTACATCTGATATATAAGAAAGGGAGACCACTTGATAAGGGAAATAAAAATGTCAAAAACGCATGTATATATATATATATATATATATATATATATATATATATATATATATATAAACAAAGAGGCAATAGTTATAAATCATTGAAAAATTATGTATTTATCTATTAATGCTTTTTTAGAAATCACTTTTCGTCAATCCCATAATTCATAATAACCAAAAAATTCAATAATTCACTATTGATCATTTCTAATTCTTATTTATGGTGTCATGTTGTTGGATTTAACTGAGATGATAAAGTTTTTAAGATTATTAACCTATTCGTATTGAAATATTTCTCTGATCCAATGAATTTACGCAATGTTATTCCATACAAAAGCTTGTTATACTTGTATGTTACCCTTTTCATATTGTGCATATTTGTCAATTTGTTTTTATAAAATTGTAAAGTTGTTAATATTCCGATGTACTGTAATTAATTTTGTTTTATTTTGGTTCAATGATATTTCTCTTGTATAAAGTAGAAATTACGAATTAAAAATTTAAAAAATAAATGTTTCAAATAAACTTCATTCTGTTTTGGCTGTGTTCACAATGAACGGTCAATTTTATAATACTAAATTAGACTAAACAGACATCTTTTGTAAATTCTTGGATTTATGTTTCTTTTACTGTCAATTTTCTTCAGGTAATAGCAAATCTTACTTTATTTTTCTTATAATTCATATTGAGATATACGTTGGATGTCTTTTAATTCTTCAGCTATATTTTATTTAAAAACACAACAGTATCATTAATAAAATGTAGTTGATTTAGATTTCCGTCTTTCTCTTACATTTTCATTTCCATACAAAATTTTTCGATGATTATTAAATTACGTTTAGTAACTTTTTTAATTATTGTTCTTTTATTTTGGTATATATATATATATATATATATATATATATATATATATATATATATATATATATATACATACATACAGCGTAGAAGCACCTAACCCTAATTGATTTATTACCCTTGTGGAACACAAAAAAGGTATGTGAAATACCACCACTAACCTCAATATCGTTGTGAAAAAAAATTACTACAAATTGTTTCTATAAAAATTCACTAGCTTGTTTTAATTAAATGTTTATGTAAAACAACAGTCAATACAGAAATATTATGAACAAATGGATCAGGATATATTAATATTTATGTGATCTATTTATTACTTATAGTGTTCTATCGTTTTTGTATTATATATAATAGGGTTTCTCTTTCTCTAGTAATAATTCAAATGAATGCAAAATATAGAGTATATTATAATAAAACGCATTTATTACTCTATTTCCATATTGTTTATATCTATGTAGTTATTGTTTTAAGTATATATAATATTAAAGCGTACCACAGAGAATCGTATACAGTATATAAATTATGTTTTTTTTTTTACAAATAATCCTTACAAATACTATAATTTCATTTGGCTTTGTATTATAGAGTCAGAAAATAGACAACACATTAACATAATCTTACAAGGTATAGGGATTAATCTGTACCTTCGCGCATTGATGATAACATTGCCTTCGAAATTCGCATAAGCGTCAATCAAAACTTGTTATTAATGATTTATTAAACATTTTTAATTTAAAAAAGTAATTTATGCGATTAAAAGTAAATTATTTTTGAATTTAGGCACACATACATGACATGCATTTCCTCATGCATACTCGTACTTCTAAAAATTTATACAATGATTTCAGTGTATGAGATAAATAATTGTGTAATCTATCTCTCTATGTACGTTCAAATATATTACAATTCTTGTAAGTTCAGAATAGTTCCGAAAGAATGAAGCAGTATCTTTCACATCGACCCCTGTCCTGTGTTACTGTTATAAAGGGCAATTATCATAATAGATCTTTTGAATGAATCCGGTTTTGGCAGGGATATTCGTCTGTACGTTCGATTGAAATTCGAATTTTAACAAGGATCATTACCATTTTTCTCTCAATATATCAATGTTCTTCAATATGTATTTAAATAACATAGTTTTATGAAATAGTAAGGGTATTTTCTAGTTCAGAAAGACACATATATACTTGACAATTTTGGTACTTTTCATAAAACTGTTCTAGTATTCAGGATATAGATATAAATTCTAGAAATAGCTTCTAGAATGTAGGATATATATATATATATATATGTGTGTGTGTGTGTGTATGTATATATGATATGTATGTATGTATATATGATATGTATGTATGTATATATGTGTATATATATATATATACCATATACTTGGTGTATAAGGCAACCCTTAAAACCCAAAAAATTGTTCAAAAAATAAGCAGTCTTCTTATACGCTCAATACAAAAACGGAAACTTGAAAATAATACGAATAGTTTCTTGTGCTTGTATAAAAATTAAATTCTTTATTTAAAAAAAAGGAACTTAAACTTTGATATATAACATAAATCAATTGAATAATTCATTTTAAATAAAATTTTTTAAAAATAAAATACATAGCCCTAGCCTTCTAGATACAAGCCGTTTAAGATATTTTAATACACATTATGGCAAAACAAGGTGATTCCCCAAATTTCATTTTTGAAATTTTAAATCGAAAAATGTAATTCCTCTAATTTCGATTTTGGAGATAAAATTGTATTATAACATGTGAATGAGGTTGAGGTTTTCAATTTAGGCTTGTCTTATACGAGTTATATATGATATAATGAATATATAAATTAAATATGATATAATAAATATATACATTCATTATATATATGATATAATGAATGTATAAATTTTATCTTAAAATTTCGACCTTGAAATTTTAAACACTTATTATGAAGCTAATTTTTGAATTTCATTTATTGTTTTATGCTAAAGATTGAACTTTGAAGCATTCGCGTGTAAAAAATGCAACTCGTACGTTTTCCGTGTCAATCCTACGAACATATATATATATATATATATATATATATATATATATATATATATATATATATATATATATATATAACGGACATATATATTCCGAATAGAAGATTAACAGAAATTCAAGTGTTTTTGACACTAAATCTATCACTTTTAGAATGTAAACAAATAAAGCAAAGATTGTAATTCGGAATGTAATAATTATTAATAAATAACCATTTTTATCAGAAGTTTGTTGAAAATGTAATAGGTATATGTAAATAAATACAAATTAAATATATTTTCATGTAAGTTACAAAGTACAACGCTATTAGTAGAAAAATAGATTTTTTTGTGTTAATGAGCGAAATGGAGATTTGATATTTATTTAAAAGTGAAATCCAGATCCTCTATATCTTAAATAAACAATTTCTATCTGTAACGCTGTACTTTTCCAAAATTAATTCTTATTTCATTTCACAAACAATAAAAACAAATTTCTCATCCATCATACTCAAAACGCCAATATACAAGAAGTTCTGTAATAGCGATCTGAGGATAATAGTGTCTTCATCGAAATGCGTATAAGCAATAAAAAAAAGATCGATAATCATTTACTGAATATCTTCAATCGAGAAAACAATTTGTGATTTATTTGGTAAAGAAATAATAAATTTGTGAATGTGATTGTAGTCATGGTTTCATTTACATAAATATAACATTACAAAGATGAAACAGTACTTCATAATAGAAAGTTATAAAAAGTATCCTTTACGATTAATTGTTCGCACGTATATATATATATATATATATATATATATATATATATATATATATATATATATATATACGTGCGAACAATTAATCGTAAAGGATACTTTTTATAACTTTCTATTATGAAGTACTGTTTCATCTTTGTAATGTTATATTTATGTAAATGAAACCATGACTACAATCACATTCACAAATTTATATATATATATATATATATATATATATGTTGGCAACATTTTACACTCGAAATAAGCAAAGCATAAAATAGAGATTTTAAATTGAAAATTAAATAAGAGATTTTTCTGTACGTTGGCGCTCTGAAGATGGTATCGCCATTGAAATGCGCGTAAGCGACAATCAACAATGAATAATAATAATTGATGAATATTTTTGAACAGACATTTGTATGGTTGGTTTGTGGAGTAAAAAAAGAATTCATTTGTGAACGTAAAATAAAGTTTACTTTAATCTGAATCCTATTTTCTGTTCGAATAGATATATATATATATATATATATATATATATATATATATATATATATATATATATATATATCAATCTACCCATCTTACATCCGTGATGTAAGAAAATAATAATAAATAAATAAGAAACATTATTAACAATATTATTTCTCAATACATTACTAACAATATTTTAATGATTTATTATGAGGTAACAAGTATTGTAAATTTGCATAACCGCAGTGATTATTAATGGGATATTACGTTTATTAAAAAAAATGGGTCGCATTCCCAAATAGGTCAGGAACTGTAACTACGTACACATTCGTTACCAGTGAGATTATTGACCGAACTTATAATCATGCTTTGTATTCATTTCTGTAATATATTATGTTAACATTCTGTTAGCCGCCAGGTAGATATTGAAATGTCAGAGTTTGACATTATATATATATATATATATATATAAATATATACATATACATATATATATATATATATATATATATATATATATATATATATATATATATATATATATATATGGACATAAACACACAACAAACAAACATACTTCCACATATGAATGATATCATCATTTTTGTGAAACGTGAGTTGATTCATGTGTAATCGTTTTAGAAATGAGTACATACTTTATTGTCGAACGTTTTCAAGGTGTTCGTGCCTCTATTGTCAATTTATATAAAATTTAAACGCATTTCAGTCCATTATACTGTACGTATTTCATAGTGGTTATATTATGAGTTCGCTTAATTCATTTTATGTAAAGTTTATTTAATTATACCAGCTCGGTACATCCCACACACATTTTTTAATTAAAGTAATGCTACCGTTTTCGGTATTCAAGTAAATTATTCACTAATTAGCTCTATCGATTTATAAATAATAATAAAAGATTAATAGTTGCCCGGCGTTTTCTATCGAACTAGGTTATTATATAAGTGCATATATTCATTAATATTTATAGTATTTTTTAGAAGTCAATAAATGAAAAAGCAATGTATTTCTTATGTACTATCACTTATGTCATGTAACAGGTGGGCTGAAAAGTCCGTAGGCTGACACATAAATGGCGCTACTAGTATCAAATCCATATGATTTTTCGTTAGCCCTAACCTTCAAAAGACGCGTGTATAAATTTGACAGCTGTTGCACTATTAGTATCTGAGTTATAGCATTTTTAGTGAAAGAACTTTTGTTACCTTGAAAAAATGGATAATAAGGAATTTCGTGTGTTAATAAAGCATTGCTTTTTGGCGAAAAAAAATACTGTGTAAACCAAGGCTTGGCTTAATAAACATTATTCGGACTCTGCACCAGGAAAATCAACCGTAGAGAAGTGGTTTGCTAAATTTAAACGAGGCGAAATGAGCACCGAGGACGATGCACGCAGTGGACGCCCCAAAGAGGCTGTTACCGACGAAAACATCAAAAAAGTCCACAAAATAATTTTTGATAACCGTAAAGTGAAGTTGATTGAGATAGCTGAGACCCTAAAGATATCAAAGGAACGTGTTGGTCATATCGTTCATGAATATTTGGATATGTGAAAGCTCTGTTCAAAGTGGGTGCCGCGCGAGCTCACAATCGACCAAAAACAACAACGAATCGATGATTCTAAGGAGTGTTTGGAGCTGTTCAATCGTAATAAATCCGAATTTTTGGCCGAAGATCTGGCCCCAGCGACTTTTTTCTGTTCTCAGACCTCAAGAGGATGCTCGCTGGACGGAAATTTTGCTCCGATGAAGAGGTAATCGCCGAAACTGAAGCCTATTTTGAGGCTAAAGACAAATCGTATTATAAAAATGGTATCGAAAAATTGTATGACCGCTATAATCGTTGTATCGCTCTCGAAGGGAACTATATTGAATAATAAAATCAAATTCTATCAAAAAAAAATTTTTTTCTATGCAAGCCTACGAATTTTTCAGCCTACCTGTTATAGGATGTTTGAAAGAGGTTCACAATTTTGCCTGGTCGTCATTTTGGTTTGGTGTGTTTGTGTTATGGAATTTAATTTTTGAAGAGAGTGGATGTGAGAAATTCATTATGGAATGCTACTTGATTAGACAACGCGTACTTATTGTAAAAATATTTTATAAAAATTGATCTTTAATTTTAATACTGCTTAGAAAACTATGTGAAAAAATCGATCGTAATGTAGGAAGTGTAAGCCCATTATATTTAGATTAGTGAAGGAATTCGAAAATGATTGTTTATAGTTTATTTAAAGTTCTGGAGTAAACAATATCCTTGGACAACAATTATTTATTAAATCATATAAAAAGCAACAACATAAAATAAATTCATTAAGTTAAATTTTACCAAAATATGCTTGGTGATGTTTGAGTACCGAATTTCAACTTTTACTCGTGTTTTTTCAACAATGACTTCTCAAACCTATTTTTTTCTCCAGTTTGTAATCAGATTTGAAATTTGATATACAGCAAAACTGGGGCAATTTGAATGGTAAATTATAACTCGTCCTACCATATTCCCTGATCTAATACCGTCGGATTACGAAGTCTTTAAAATCACATTTACGGAAAACGGCTCAATATGGAGAGTGATGTCTGAAGGGAGTTCGAATTTTCCTTTGTAAAGCCCAAAAATTTGCATCGTCAGAGTATTGAAAATTCAAGATTGAGATAGGAAGACGTTATATATAATAGAAAATATATTTCGGATCAAAATTAAAATGTCAATTTTTTCGCTGTTTTAAAACTTATTTTAAAAAACAGCGTTACTTGTGTAATGACTGAATAATTTTCATAAGTTTGTGTTAATCAAAAATTTTTAAAACGGTGAGAATTTTTAAGATATATTTAGATGAGTCTTCTATAACAAACTGTTAACATTATCGTGTAGTGTATGTAAAATTTTATTCCATTATAAAATAAATCATCCAAAATATTAAACTTTGTCGGTGGAATTTCACAATATCTCATTTCCTATTGAAGCGAAAATCGTAAAACCATATATTTATCGAATCGTCGTACCACGGCCGAGTATTAAAAATGGCGATTATTAGTAACGTTTTATCTTTAATTAACCGAATGACCTTCCGTCATCTATCGAAGGATTGTTGATGTATATAAAATGTTTTTAATCATTTTTTTACGTATCACACGAATCAGTATTCTTTATAAATATTTGAAAAAAATGTTTATGTAATTATTTCAGTCAAGGTATGTGAAATAGGTGTGTAGTATGTGTTTGTGTTTGAGAGAGTTATATAGTTGTATATGAAATGTACTTCTCATTCGCTCATCAGGAAAGAATTTATCTCGTAATTACAGATGGGCAGTCACGATTGAATAAAATCCATTTAAATAACTATTTATTATGTTAATGATTGGATTTTATTTACAAATTGAAACGGCTTTCTTTTCAATAATTAGGTATTACATGGAAAATAAGATTTCGCCGTATTTACGTATTGGTTAAATTTAATTACCTGGAATATAGTTCGACTGTCTTGTTTCAATTTCTCAATAAATAGATAGATACCTACATGCAGTCACCTACGCATTTACAAATATATAATGGTTTTTCAGTATGCGAAAAATTTTAATGAATGCTATCTGTTATTCTTGTCATTCATTTAAATAAATGCAATAAAGTAAAAAAAAACTTGGATAATAATTAAAACAAGGAATTGTATAATATATTTATTCGCATAAAAAGGCACCAAGGATTTTTAAGACAAATTTATATTGTATGTAACAACGATTTCTGGTATATTATTGATTCTTAAAAATTCTTCATGGAATCATGTTATAGACTATTGTTAAATTGGGTACGGGAAAAACACGCGAAAATTAAATACCAAAGTTAATAAAGTGAATATTATAATAATAGTTAAATATGGTGTGAGGTAGTGGCGCGTTATAGCTGCTTCACGAGGCGCTGAAAAATTTGAATTACGGGGTGCCATTAATGTTGTACTATAGTCATGAGTTTATAAAATATTGGTTTGAGACCCCCTCCCCTGTTGGTGGGACCTTAGGCAATTGCCCCTTTTGTCCATAAATTAACGCGCCACTGGCGATGGCAATGTGATAATTTTAGAATCAATGTCAGTGATCGGAGTGGCAAATTGGTATTTATTGAGAGGGATAATGAATAGTATCCAGTATTTGAACATACTACGTAGTAATTTGCACTTATCTGTCCGAAATTTGGAGCTAACTAGCAATTGTATCTTCGAACAGGACAAAGATCCTAAGTATACCTCAAGAGTAGTTAAAGAATGGATCCTATACAAAGTCCCAAACAAGTTTCATTGGTTCGTTATAAGGAGTTTAAGGGCGCATCGACAACTAAGGCCAGTAGCGTCCGACTTTTTTTTGTGTTATGTAATTAGAAAAGAAATGCAATACAGTATTATCACTTAATTGAAATGAAACCGGATTCATATTAATTTATCGTGTTTGATCATCTTTATTGCTATATATTTCTTCCTATTTCTGTCTAACATCAGTTAAATATTGGATTCTAATTATTTGGCAAGGCTAAATAAGGATAGAAAATATGCATGTCTATACGTTAACTTATTCTACCTTATATGCATAAATTAGTATTAGTTGTTGTAACGTTTTATTAACTTAAAAGTCAAATGAAACACACTGTGAATAAACGCTGACAAAATTGTATTATACGCTACTGATCCTTTTACATTACATGTCTGTCGGATAATTGAATCTGATAGAAATCAGAATTGGATAATAGAAATTAGATTTTTATGTATCTCGGCGCCCTAAAGATGATTGCGTCGCTATCAAAATGTTTATAATCAATAGTCAAAAAATAATATTAATTATTTTTGACCGTTTTTGATCCATCTTAATGAAATATTTTCTTATGTGTACACCTACTGTCTTATACTGTTCTATTAACCGCTCTATCGTTTAATCTGACCCTTTTTGAGGTCAAAACATTTTACAACATAACTTAAAGAATATACTTGTATATGCACACTAGCTGTATTGTGGTAAAATTTATCGCAAGTGCATTTTTATCCTGTTGATAACAAAGGAGCAGTTGTAACTTTGTACCTTATTATTTTAAACTCACTTTATGGTAACGTGTGACCAATCTGTACGATTTTTTAAATGTCATAGAGATGTTTAAAAAATACACACACACACACACACATATATATATATATATATGTATATATATTAATGAGTGCAAAATTTTGATTGATTTCTGAATAATACCGTTTTAATGTAGTTTTATATAGCAACGCTAACAAATATGTTGAGGTAATATCTACCATTGGAAAGATCACATTTTCAGTTATCATTTTAAGCAGGAATTGGTTTGTTTGGGGTTAATTTAGTTGTTTTGAAGTGAAATTAGACATGAATAAGTCAATTGATAATAAATGAATGGTGAAATTGGTAGTCAATTAGCGTGTAATTATGATGTACGAGTTTCGCAGGGAAACAGGCATTTCGAAGACTGTGAAAAACATTTTCAGTGTATTCCGAGGCCTCGGAGACCTGCCATACTCTCCGGTCGGCGTTCTAACGTTGATGACGACATGGTACGCAATTTAGTGGATACAAATCCATGAATGTTAGCACAAGAATTGGCTGATAAATTAAATTTTGATAGATCGACTACATTTAGGCTTTTAAAAAAAAACTTGGATACGATTTAAAGGTCGATGTTTGGGTGCCACATGGTCTGACCAAAAAGAACAAATAAAACCAAACTTCTACTTCTTACTTGGTCGACTGAAAAAAGATTCGTCTCTGGATCGATTAGTGACAGGACATGAAAAATGGATCCAATACGACAATGTGGAACGAGAACGGACTTTGAGCCAGAAGAATCTAAGCGGTCAACCTGTTCCAACGGCCGGTTTGCCTCCTCGGAAGGTTATACTGGCTGTATGGTGGGATTGCAAAGCTGTGATCTTTTATGAGCTATTCTCCGTTGACGAAACTATCAATTTCAATAAGTTTTGTCAACAATTGGACAATTTGAAGGCAGACATTGAGGAAAAGCGTCCGGTTTTGAACAATATGAAGACAGTTATCTTCCATGACGACAACTCTAAACCCGGCTTCGATGCAAACACAGAGAAAGTTCAAGGAGCTAAACTGGGATCTCGTATTGCACCCGTCGTATTTTCCTGATATTGCTCCATCAAATTATCACTGGTTTTGGTCGTTATGAAATAGTTTGAACGGTGAAAAATTAGTTTTTCTTCACGATTTAAAAACCTACGTTTTTTCGATCTTCGACGAGAAGCATTAGACATAGAGGCATACGAATGCTGCCAGAACGTTTGTGAAAGGTCATAGAAAACAATGGTAATTACTTAGTAAAATGAATAAATTTATTTTAATAAAATTACTTACTTAATTTTTTGTATCACGAAACCCATCAAAACTTTTCACTCGCCAGTGTATATATATATATATATATATAAACATACATGTAACTGTTTGGAATTAAATTTGTTATCCAAATCATTTTTAATAATTCCAAAAGTTCGTATTGGAAAAATCCTATTGAACAATGAGTAAAGAAAAAAAAGATTTTAAAAATCGAGTTTTTGCAATAACATAAATCTTTTTTTTTGTTACGATATGCTTAAGTGGAAGCAAGTTATTTCGAAAGGTGTATATATATATATATATATATATATATATATATATATATATATATATATATATATATATATATATATTACGTTGATTTGATTTAAATTAATAAACAAGACAACCATTTTACCAAAAAACTGTTTACACGGCCGTCTGTTATGATACAATTGGTTTTCAGTAGTTCTGGAAATTAAATAGATATTCTTTTACTATAAATATCATTTTTTTAAAAAAAGTAATGAAGTAATGTGAACTGAGAATGTGTTATACACACACACGTGTGTGTATCCTTGCATAACCTTGAAAACTTAAGAAATTATGATCTACTGATGTGGCATATACGACACTACGTCTTAACGGAATGTAATCGTTATGTGGGAGTAACGATCGCCTGAATCTGTTGCAGAATATAGCCACAACTGTAAGAGAATGACTTCGATGCCTCCAATTGCATTCTGATTTTAGCTAAGGAAAATTAAACTTTTAATATATTTAATGTTCTGAGCTTGAATTTTTAACATGTTATGTCGTTGTACATATTAAGCCTTCCGGCTTATTATATCGCCCCACTTCCAAAAATTTATGAATACTGTTTCGGCTAACAGTGTTTTAAATGTTTTGTTGAAATTAGAAGTCTTAATTCATTTTTATTTTCTTTATAAGTTTTGTCCACTTTAGACTAAGTATTTTAATTGACAATATCCTTTTATATGTGTATTTTAATATACTCTGAGAGTATGTATTAGAGTTTAAAATAACTTGCTTATAGTATTTGTCAGCCATACATTGTGCATTCGAATTAAGGGATGATCTGATTACGAGTGTCCTGACTTGACCTTATTTGTCGACTCACCCTTAAACACTAATTAACTAAGTCAACAGAAACGTATAAGTAACTATAATACTTTAAATTTATAAGTAAATTGCAAACGTCACCTTCTAAATACTTTGTGTTCCCATACACACGGAAACATACAAACACATACACACACACATATATATATATATATATATATATATATATATATATATATATAAACACATAGTTACCACCTCTTATACATTCTGCTTATTCACATATAACTAATAACTTCTTTATAACTTACGAATTATATACAATTCTTGCGTACATTAATTTTAATACACACTGACATACATATACACTTAAGTAGAAAATCGGATTAGTTCAGTTTTGCATTCACTATTTACTTATTAAATAGATTAAAAACATTCATAGGTGTCCAATTCACAATTTATTGCCTTGTTTTGGGAATCAAATTCGCGGAACGTTAGTTTTCTATAAATTTGTAGTAGACAATTTGTATATATGTGTACATGTGTTCCTCGATTTTTTAATATTCACTCTGTGAAAAAAAGAGAAAGTATTTCTAATTTTCGAACGTTTTGTTTTCATTTTACAGATTGTGAACTTCGTATAAATTGAAATCAAAACGTAAATCAAGTATGACATTTTTATGTAATTCGGTTCGTTGGATTTCGATTTCTAAAATGTAATAAATATTAAAAATGGATATCGTAATATAGTTCATTTGGTAATAAAAGTAAAATCTATTTATATAAGAGACGATTAGTGTAGTTTTAATGTTTATTGTCGTTTTGGAACACTTTTAATTGATTGTATTCCGTTGTAACAAAATAAATATTAATTGATGTTTACATCCATGTACGATTCATGTTGTACTTTTGAACTGATTTATGTTCAATGGTATGTAAAAAAATAGTTTGTTTTAGTTTTTTTTACGCAATATATTTTCAGAAATAAAAATAAATTTTATATTTTTTTAACTTAACTTTTGCATACTTTTTAAAATATAAAATTCTAAAAAACAACACTTTCACGCATGACTCACTCATCCCACCAACCATACAAAATCTTTGTACAAAAATGCTCAATAATTAATTATAAATCATGTTTGATTGTTGCTTATGTGCATTTCGATGGATATGCCATCATACCCAAAGAGAGATACATACGAAAATCTTTTTCGTTTTTTTTCTGCATTTTAACGATGTGAGGTTGACGGTTGAAGGCATCGTTATAATAATGTGCATAAGCAGCATTTAGTGATTAATTATTGCACATCATCGATCAAAAAAAAACTATAGGATTAGTAAACAATTAATTTGTGAAAGTGAATTTAGCCACTGAGTTAAAAATAAATTGTGACGGTAATTAACAGACCAAATAAACTTAAAGCTCACACACAATAAACTCAAAGAAAACATATATATGTGCTAAACAGATACTCGTACATATCTGTTATAGAAAACATATTTTTTTTTAAAAAAACAAATGTTTGAAAATCAGTTCAGTTTATTTATTTACCTTTTTCAATCTTAAAAACATGTTTTTTATACAACAATTTTAACTCGAGAATGTATTTAACATTGAAATATTCGAATATGATGACTGAAAAAACTTACAACTCAGACACATACACAGATTAGGTTTTTTATATGCTTACAAATTTTGTCACATATTTATATTGAAAATATATTCTTTTTATTTTGTTATAAATAATCAAATATTGACTTCGTTAAATAAATAACTTATTAAATAAATAACGTATTTTATTAAGGTATTCTTATACAATTACAAAATAATGGGAAACTAAGTATTCGTAATGTTCATTAGTCATTAAAAAGAATTTAATAAACAAAACTAGCAGAAATGATGTTGATAAAGTTGTGTATAAATTAATTGATCTTTAACTAAAGAGTAAATTGCTAAAGAGTATTTGAATAATTCATCTAATGTTTAGACGAAAATTTGCTTTAACATGAATCTCTATGTTTGTAATTTTTGATACTTCTGCTAATAACCTATTATAAAGAAAACCTAACAAAGAATTAAGTTAGAAAAATATCGGACATTTGAGCACATAGAACTGTAAAATATTTTGTGTGTCAGAAGGCAGACTGGGTAATTGTAAGTGACAACAATAAAAATTTATATGTATTTAGAAATAGTGAAATGTTATCTAAAAGAAACTAATACAAAGCTAAGGTAGAAGAATTATTTGAATATTATGTTGTATTCATACTTTTAACAATATATAAAAGATACATTTAAAACAGTAAAAGAATTAATCATATATCACACACCCGGAACTCTCAAAATGTCGCCCTGATGTAATATCAATGGAAATATTTAAAATGGGTAGTTTTGGAAATATAAATATTGTAAGTAAAGTAATTTAAAAAAACAATGTTTTTAAAGAATGGTTTTAAATATCCATAGTAACAGTTAAATTAATAATATTTATGTTAAGAAGACTCGAATATATTAGGCAACCCTACAAGATATCCAAATAGTACTGAATTATTAGTCATCTTAACACTATTTTTTTCTGAAATATTTTGTTTTTGTTTCTTTTTGAGAAAAATCTTCACGGGGATGAAACCGTTTACGACTAGTTAACATACAAATAAATTGTATTTCATTTGTGGATTTTAGATAGATGTAGTCTATATTTTTATTGATTTTTATGAAATACATTTTAGATGAAATAGAGTTTCAGTTAAATAAATTTATTATAAATATTTGTTTTATCACAAGTATTATCTGAATTTATCGAGTTACAATAGTATTATCAAAGAATTTTATTAGAGACTGCTTTAATATTTATATAAGTTTCAATTGATCGGAAATTTGAAATATTTAAGTAATCAGCTAAATATAAAAATGTGTATCGTGCTTACAACATCCGCAGATGTTTCGTTTGTGCGAATATAAAAAGTGAATAGACCTTATATTTGCATATCAAAATTAGAGGATTTTTCAAAATATACAGATAATATTTCAACATATTTAAAAATGACTTTGCGGTATGTTGTTTTTTAATATTATATATAAAGTATTTTGACTAATTTAAGAAAAACTGTTAGTAATATAATATTTAAATCGTGTTTAGATTCATTTTTTGATCATACCACATGTATATATATATATATTCATTATAAAAAAAGTACTTTAATGTATTGAATCCCATTCAAAACTTTATAATAAAATTAATAACCTAAGCAAACATGTTAGCATTTGTAATGAAATCTGAACCCTTATACAGTTATATTTACCTAGAACTTAAACATGGTGTTGTAATGGAATAAAAATGTTT
>CM068319.1:5744924-5757424 GCA_034766995.1 Acanthacorydalis orientalis | reverse complement strand
AGATTAAACACTCTTTTAAATTGTTAAATTGCTTTCTGAGAGGTGCTTCTACCCTTGTTAAAAACATTACTATAGAAGAAGAATAAAATACTATTTTACTAGATCTAAATAGGTTAACTTGAGGGATGTGTGGTCTCAATAGAATAGTGAGATGAAACATGCAACTTGTATAACAATTGATTTATGGGAATTAAATTTTTTATTCTTCTTTCTCTAACAAGCTCACCTGATCTGATTATTTTTTATGGCTTTATCCAAAATAAAAAGTGTTTATTAATTAATTACATACTCTTGATGAAATAGCCACTATATCACAGAAAATAGTTATAGACAATGCCGTGGAAAGGTTTTAAGTCTACCAGCTCTATAATAGAGATCATTTGATACACGTACTTTCAAACTTAATGGTCTAGAATTTATTAAATTAGACTGTAATACATATTCTGTTGACCCTTTGTATTTGTTTCTACTATTTTAAAAATCAAAAGAAAAGCAAATAACAAATTTCATTTTTGGATACCTGTACTTAATAGTCAAAAAGATAAACAATGATTTTATAACGAGATTTTAATTCAAGTAAAAGATAAAATTAGAAGAACCACCTAATATCAAAGAAAATTGTTCATATATTAGGTTCGTAGAAAAATAATTGTTGTTCAGTTCATATACATTTTTTTTATTTGTTGTTTTAAGTGGTCGAGAACTGTTGGATGACTAACGCCTAACTTTTGTGCAAGCTCTCAAATTGTTGAACGTGGTTCTATTCAACTATCGCCTTCAGTTAATCGTTATGAACCGCGACTTTCCCTAGCATGAAATTGTTGAAACCACCATTGCACTGTACGTTCCTCGACAACAGTACCCACGCCAAAAGCATCGTTTAGTTAGGAGCAGTTTCTGTTGCTTTACTACCCGTTTTGAACTCATGCTATAAATTTCTCTTATAATTTCTATAAGATTCTCTAAAAATTTTTATAAGATTTTTATATGAAAAATTTCTATAAAATTCTCTATAAATTTCTCTACTTCTTTTTCATCTTTAATTCAATAGCCCAATTTGACTCAATATTAATAATAAAACCAAAGTCGATTTTATCAAAATACAGACCAAAAAATGGACTTTAAAATGATAAAATGACACTTGAACACGGCGAAATGACACTTTCATTGAAGAAAATTAAGGTAAGAATTCAGAAAACAAAAACCGAAATTATTTCCCCCCTAACCTTATAGTTTTTTCACCATGACAATACTTTTTTACATTTTACTGTTCCTGTTTAATATTATTAATAGAAAAATGAAATATGAAAGAGAAAAAAAATGAAAGTATTTCATGTATTCACTACTTCTAGTCTAGTATTATTTTTCTGTTTCTAAAAATTCAATTGAAACTAAATGGAAAAAGATTGGATGAAATTTCAAACATCCCAAATAATTTGGAAATGCAACAACATGTTACAATTTCTAAAATTACATAGGTAGGAATATTGAAACGAATGCTTCTCATCTAAGGAAGATGTGTGTTTATAAAAAAAACACGTCTGTTTGTAAAAAAATGTCATAATTTTTTTATGTACATTATTCCTTAAAATAGAAACTAAATCTTAGAATTTGTAATATGGCCGTGTTTAGTTCAAAAAGAACATACAGTTCTGAAGAAATAATTCATTTGTAAAATGTTTGTGTTCAGTTGTCTGTTATGACGTTAATTACCACTACTAATCTACATATCAAACCGTAACACGAATTTAGAACAATAAAAATGCTTTTTAAATGTCTCAAACAATACTTTAATTAATACCTTACTATTTATCTTTTTACAAAAGCAAACAGTAACAAATCTCTCTTTTGTCGTTTATTCAAAAAAGCAAATTATTCAGAACGCTCTTAATTATCTCCATTTGTGTCATCGTTTCATTTTCTCTCTTGCAAAGTAAGAACAGCATTTACTGATCTGGATGTGAAACATTCTTTTTTGTATTCACCAAACTGTGATATTTTTTATTAAAATCACTCCGTATGCTTTTTTTAATAACGTCGCGGATTTTTTAACCTGTTGCCAGGTGTAACGCGACGCCGACAGTTCATATAAGTTGCATGAAAACTTGTCAGCCTTTTCATTTTTCTTAAGTATGATTTTACTTTGAAACACGACGTCTTGACACGCAATAAATATATATATATATATATATATATATATATATATATATATATATATATATGTATGTGTGTGTGTATAATTTACATATACACCTGTATCTGACTAACTTGAGATGTTGAATCACGCACCGTGTCACGAACTGGGTCAATATATATGTACTTAGGAACTGAAAGCAACATTGCATGAAAACTGAAAACAAATATGCACTGACCTTAAATTAAAAACGTGTAGGCGTTCGCGCGTGTATATATATAACTATATGTATATATATATATATATATATATATATATATATATATATATATATATATATATACATACATACATACACACACATAGAAACACAAATATGTATAAACAGACAGGAATATGTTTTAAAATTCAATGTTTATGAAATGATTTCATTATTTACGCCTTAACATTCCATTTCAGTTTTTCATGAAATTTTTTTTATAGACTTGCAGAAAAATTCTTTTATTGTTAGTATTGTTACATTGCACTCGGATACGTGTGTTATATATGTATGGTCATCCCATAAGAAATGTGGTTTTGTAAAAAGAAGATTTGAAACAACGGAAAAAAATTGGCGTTTTAATTTTGATCGAAAATATATTTTGCGTTATTATTTACAAATTCTTCCCATCTTAATTTTAGATTTTCAGTACCATGACGATAAAACTTTTTGGACTTTGCATAAAGAAAGAGACGAGTTCACTTCAGACATCATTTTCTGTATTCAGCCGTTTTAAATTGATGTGCTCTAGGAGACTTTGGAACTGATTATAATTAATCCGATGGTGCTAGGTCAAGGGAATATGGTGGATGAGTCAACTTCCCTTTCAATTGATTCAGTTTTTGGACGGTTTCGCGTACCGTGTGAGGGTGAGCGAGAACGGAGGTGGTGCGGGGTGAGATTCTGCGTTCTCTTAGCGAAAAATTCCGTCTTTTCTGTTGGCTAATGCTGACCGTTTTTCATCAATGGTTTGTTTTAGCTGTACTATTTGTTTATAATACAACTCTGCTGTGCTGGTTCAATTATCTGGTAATAGCTCGAAATGGATGGATTCCTTCCATATCTCATAAACAGACAAAATAACCTTTTTCGGATGAATCCCTTTTTTCGCAGTTAAAGATAAAGTTTCATCGCATTCAGCTCATTGTCTTTGACGTTTAATATTGTTATAAACAATCCATTTTTTATCAGTAACGAGTCTATTTAAAAACATCATTTTGCATTCAGTATAGACGAGAAGTGCATATATCCACACCTTTTAAATTAATGTCCGATAACTCGTGCGAAACCCACTGATCAAGCTTACAAACCTTATCAATTATTTTCAAGTGCCGATGAATAGTTGAATGTGTTGATTTGATATTCGTGACTAATTCTTCTATCGTAAGATTTTGTTCCACTAGTGTTCGCAAAATGTCATCATTAAACTCTTTAAGACGTTCTGACCTTTCATCATCTTTAAGGCTGTAGTTTCTGAAAAACGATGAAAACATCTTTGTCCTTTGCTAAGACTAATAATATCTAAACCAAGCATTTTCCACAATTTTTTCACTCTAGTTGTATCGTTGTTGCCCTGAAGAAACTTCCAAGTAAAAATATGCCTAATTTGTTCCTTCGACACTTCCAAGATACCTAATATTTTTTCTTGTAAATTTTCGTGATCACTGTTAATCTTCCACGATAAAACTGGTAAAAATATAAAATCAAAAAAATTAATTTAAATGTGACCTATAAAAGAAATTGCGTGGATAATAAGATTATTGTAAGTAGAAGAGCCTAAGCCGGGAAAAAATTTAAGAATTTTTAAAATTATTTTGAATTTTTTGAAAAATCAAGAAAAATCAACTTTTAAATTTATTTCTAATTACAGATGATTGGGGCTAGTAAAAAAAACGAATAGAAATCGATAATGAAAGTTAAAGTTTTTAATGTGAGATCGTCCTCTACTTTTGATTACTGCTTGGCATCGATTTTTGAATGATTTCAGAATTTATTTTTATTTTTTTGCGATATGGCGTCCCATTCTTCAAGAGTTGTAAATTTTAATTCTTGAATGTTGCTTGGAGCGAGCTATCTTCTAACACGTCTTTTTAGCTTGCCCCACCCGTGCTCAATCTAGTTAACTTTCTTTATAAAAGCATGTTACAATTAAATATTGTTATAATATTAATATTATTACATTATATTAACAATTATGTATAAAAGTATATATAAAAAGTAATTATTGAACATTGATAAATAAAATTGTGTTAAGGTGTTAATTCATCAATTTAAGTCAGCAAATCTAACCACAGTGCCAAATTTATAAAAATAAAATATTACATTTTTTATATCAGTATAATATAATTAAAATTATTTCTCTTTTGTTTCAGGTGAGTTATTGTTATAATATTTTCTGCACAATGTGTAACGGTAAGTTATTATAAAAAAAATATTATTTTCGTACATACACGTTTCTATTGTGGTGAACATAGAAGATGAAAAATAAAGTTAGATATTATTTAAAGTTTACTGCGTTTTGAACACAAAAAATGTATAGTAGTAAAAATCTTCTCAAATCGATTTAAAGCAATCGAATGTGAACGAAAGTAGTGCAAGATAAAATCGTTCGCCGGAAAGCGGATGCTCATATATTAAAACTATTCAATATGAAATTGCCAGTTTTTAGTTTTTCGACACACACACACACACACACACACATATATATATATATATATATATATATAAAATAAAGTAGGAATACCATAAAATTCTTAAAAAAAACTTAAAATATTCAAAATAAAAAAGACGAAATTCTCACTTTTCTTTTTTTTTTAATTATATATTAATGCTATACAAATATAATAAATTTCTTATCATCCATTTAGTTCGAAAAAAGAATGAAAAAAATAAATGTTGATCAATGAAGTAGGAGACATTTAACCAATTCATAAATAATTCACCAATTGCTAATTTTTACTAACAATAAATAAAAAATCATCAGTATTTTAGTTGCTTGACCCTTACTTTCAGCAAGCTGTCTGACATATTTAGCATTGACTAAACTAATTGGTACGATCTATTTCAGTTGAGACCAATCACTTTTAACTATTTCTCATAATTCGGTTTTATTTTTCGTATGATGTCTACCAACAGCCTTTTTTAGATCGCTCCACATATGCTCAGTAGCGTTCAAATTGGGCAATTGTGGTGATCATTCCATTAAATTAATTTTTTGGTCTTTAATAAAGTTTTTTGTTCTGAATTCATATTTTGGGTTATTGTCTTAGCTGCAAGGTCCATCTAAGTAGCATCTTTTCTTCCGCATAAAGAAGCATCTATCTCTCAGTATACTATCATATAGATTATGGTCCATATTGTCATATCAGGTTAAGACCGTACCAAAAAACGATTCTCATAATTTAAAACTTCCTCATGTTTCACCGATTTTTTTGTGTACTGTGGACTGAATTAGTTCAATGGTGATCTTCGCACGATTCATCTACTGTCATTTATAAATAAATTTACTTTTGTTTCGTCAGTTCATAACACGTTTCTCTATTTTGATTTTCTTCTAGCCCCTATTTCAATTCAGATGATCTTTTGAAATTTTAACACGCAATTTAATGTTATGTTTTCTCAATAACAGCACTTTTATTGTAATTCTACCATGCAAATTACGTTTCTACAAACCGTCTGTGAATAGTTAGTGATGAAATATTTACTCTAAGTTCTGATTTTATGTTCTTTGACAACTTAACAGTGGCTTTCTGTAAAGAGAACACTGATACAAACTCCTAAACCATGCCTGTCATTGTGAAAGATTCTATAACATTTTGTAGTTGGTTGTATATTATACTAATATAATTTATTATTAGTCGTCAAAGCCTTGAGAAGCAATTACCTCTGAAGCATACATACTCTCGCCAGCTACAACAGCGGCTGGAGAAATTGATGAAAGAGATGTTTTAGTTAACAAGAAAGGTATCATTCTTCAATACAATGCAACGGCACATAAGACAGTGATCACACAAGAAAAAATTGGCAGATCGAGTGATTTTTGATCTTGACATTCTGCCTTTTTTCGGACTTTCTCCACCCACTTCTACCCATTGCTTGCTTGCTGTGTCGACGGGTCTCAGAATCATATTGGAACACCCATGATTCGGTTTCATGACGGTTTTTCGTCCGATTTCACTAAAATTTTGAACCCCGTTTTTTTTCAATAATTTATCGCAAATTTTCATGACGTGACAAATTTTTGAACAATTTTCAAAACTTCATTGACGATAGAAAACCTCACACGATGAAACTTCGAAGGGATATGCAAAAACTGCGGAATATTCCCAGTAGATAGTCTGTGTCCATTCTACATTGTCGTATTGAATCAATTTTTCGTCTCTCGGCAGTAATCGATCCAGAAACAAATCGGTTTTCAGTTGACCAAGCAAGGAATTGATCGTAGAGCATCAGTCCATTTCTTCTTTTCGGTCAGATCATGTGGGACTTAAACATGGAGCTTTAAATTGTATCCAAATTTTTTTAAATATCGAAATGCGATCGACCTATCAACGATTAACTTCTCAGTTACCTCATACGTTAAAATAACTGGATACATAATTGATTAATAAAAGCGTTTTCTACGAAAAATAGTTGCCTAAGTTTCAATTCAAATCATATACGAACATTTGCATTTATCCAATATATATATATATATATATAATATTTTTTATAAATGTGTTTAATATTTCGTTATGAAGTTAAATATATGTTTTTAATATGTAATTATTACTGTAAATGGAAATAATTTAACATTTTTTTGATATTATTTTAACACGAATAACCTTGATTTTCAATATTTTTGTACGCATTCAAATGCGATGCTAATGTAACGGGAACGGTTTGAAATATTAAGAGCGTTTGCCAAAAACACAATTAGTGAACGTATGAGTAATACGATATCAATTTAAAAAAAACTGCGCTATGATTCTGTACAGTAATTGAAAAGTTTAGTTTTAATTCGTGGTAGGGTTTTAAGTTTTCGATTGTTTCCATTTTTAAATTAATAACTATATATATCATTGCGTGCTAGTGCGAAACAATTTTGGAGATGAATCCAATAGGAGTTATTTCTTATTATATTACACATTGGTCACATAAGTATCCTGTCATTCTTCGTATTCCATAAATTTTACTGTATGAATTAATTAGAAAGAAAAGAAATTAATATCATTTAAAAATTTTTTCTTCAAAATTGTATATTTAGTTTAAAGACTTAAGTTTAATAAGTTTTAGTTTAATAACTTATTGTAGAAAAAATAAACATCGAAATTGTTTTTGAATTTACCTTTTCCTATATACGATAAATTAGTGACTGGATACTTTTGTACATGTACTCAACGTTAAATTGATAATATTTATTTTTTTCAAGATTAAGTTATTTGTTTATGTTTTAATATAATATTTTGAAGAAAATTAATAAATGGTATAATATTTTTGTTCTTTAAATTTATCAAGTAAAATTTTCGAAATATGAAGAAGATCAAGTACATTTGTTACCAACTGTGTAAGAAATAAACAGTTAGTATCATCCCAAATCACTTTAAAATATTTCATCTAATATTTTAAACTTTTACAAATGACTTTTCATATACTCCACAAACTACAAAATTCTAATAAGAAAATGATTAATAATTGATTATATCTCCAACCGTCTCCTTAAATTATAAGTAATGTTTTAAAATATTGCGACCGATAACAAGTACTTGAAAAACAAAAAGTCATAAACAATTTATCCTTAGCAAATACAGAAGTAAGCAATAAAATCAAATATAAGATTAATACACCTCAAATACGTGGAGTGGATAAGAATAACTTGGTTCGATATTAGAGGCAACAGCTCCAGTTTTAAAGTGTACTTTTTTGATCCTCTTGAAATTCAAGGAACTTGCCCCAACGTTTCTTCACCCTTGCAATGCCCAACCGGAAGTAGGTTTCTTTGATCTTTTCAAAATAGCTGTTTGCAGTCTGTCTCGCATCTTCATTCGTCCCAAATCTCTTTCCAGTCATGAAAATTTTGAGTTTCGGGAAGAGATAGAAGTCAAATCGGGCAAATACGATAGATGCGGAAGGATTTCAAATTTCAATTTAGCCATTACTTACTGAGTGATAACACTTAAATGAGCTGGTGAATTATCATGATGAATTAACATGTTTGTCATGGCTATTCCGAGACTTTTTTCGCTGCTTTCAATTTCTCCAAAAGTGCTGTGTTGTTTGGTCACTAACTTCTAAGTCGATCAAGAGAATTCTTTTTACATCTCAGAAAATTCCATCCCTCTCTCAAGCCATCATTTTTTTAGTCGAGTGAACCGTTTTTGCTTTCTTGGGAATCGTTTCATCACATTCACTGTTTTGTGTTTTCGATTCTAATATATAATATAATGGTGGATCCAAATTTCATCCATGGTCACAAAACGCCGCATTAAAACCATTTGATTTTTAAATAGTTCCAAGAAGTTGGTTGATGTTCGCGTACGAACTTGTTTCTGCTCTGCAGTGAGCAAACGCGTGCCGCATCTTGCCGGAAATTTTTTCATACAAAATTCATTATACAAAATGATACGTTCGCTCAGTTGTGATGTCTATGACCTCTGTTATTTCACTCTCTGTCATTCACTGGTCAGACAAAATCATATTGTGGAGTTTATCGATTATTTCTGGCATGACAGCTGTTCTCGCTCCTCTTGAACGTGGGTCCATCTTCGATTCATTCTACCACGTTTTAATTCATTCATCTAAAGTCGAACGGTTTCGTAAGGACAAGATTTACCCAATATAGGAAATATTCTTTCATGGATGCCTTCCGGTGTTTCCCCTACAAAAAAAAACTGAAGCACATCTTGAATTCCGATTTTATTCAATTTGCACTTTCGCAATTATGTTGAAACAACTGTCAAACGAAGAATTAATGGCAGAATGTCTTGCAACTTCACATGCGTTACTAAAAGGAACTATATGGAAACATACATGTACAATTATACTCTGTCAGTGAGAACACGAACCACGTTACTCTTAAACCACCTCTGTACTTCAGACAGAACCTTAGTAATAGTAACATTTTTTAAACTAGTTTACTACGGGTTGACAAATACTGATATGAAAAATAACCATAAAGAAATTCTGAAAATGAATTTAACCCAGTAAATATTGTAATGTTTTTCATTTTGTAAACGATTTTTGGTTATAACGTAAAGAAAAGCTTATTGTCCATTATTTTCAATACATGATATATCATGCACGATTCACTGGTAATATAATTTTATAAAGCAAGTATAAATTCAGAAATCACTAATCAATTTATTTTTTTTTCTGTAGCTTTGAAGTTTTTTATTCTTACATGCTTTTACTCTCTTGATTTTATTCAGTTGGAGTTTTAGCTATTATCGAAATGTTTATGTAGATTGTAAGCTTTTTCGACATTTTTAATTAAATTTTATCTTTATAGTTCGATAGAAGGAAACGAAAAAAATAGTAATAGTTTAAAATTTAAAAATCAACTAGTTAAAACCAAAGTTATGAGTGATGTAACATTTTATATTTACGTTCCCTCTACTTGCTGTCTCTACCAAATCAACGTTAGTGGCTATGGTTTAAGGGAACCCGGTGGTCTAGCGGCCTAAAATTTAAGCTATTTTAAAAAAAATTTTTCTATATGAGGGTAATGAATAATGCTTTCAAATTTTTTTACACTTATTTTATTACTAATAAACTACACAAAAATGAAAATAAAGACAAAAAAAAATTTTTTTTAAATTAGAAAAATGATGCTGAAGTCTCCCTTTCTAAAAAAATGGAATTGCGTGATGAATGATGATTTATCTCTCCCTCTGATCTGAAATAAAACAATTGACGAATTTTTAATTAGTATAAGTATAGCTATCGCAGGAAGTAGAATAAAAAAAAAAAATTTGACAAAATGGCGCGTAGTCAAAAGTACAAGTTTGAAAACGACCAGTATTTTTGAATGTTTTGTTAATAAAAAAAATATAAATATTTTACGGAAACTATTAGTTCCGTAAAATATTTATTGTAGAACTATTCAGAATAACATATTAAAATTTCAGACAAATCGGTCAAGTAGTTTTTTTTTCTGGCCCCCGCAAGACGAAAAAAAGTAGTTTCGAGATAAACGCGTTTAAAGTTTCAACTGCTCCACTTATTCTTCTACCTACCTGACCTTCTAATGGGCTGTAGATCCTGAAATACTCTGAATTTCGTCATCAAATTTTAACAGTATATTTTTAAGATACTGTACTTTCGAAAAAGAAAAAAAATCGATTTTTCGAAAATTCTAGACCACCGGGTCCCCTTAAAGAAGAGAGCCGATAACAAATAAACAATTTCAAAGTCAGAGACTAATTGTGAGTGACATAATTGTTTCCCGATAAACTATGTTCAATAATTGATTATGGATTGTTTTGATTCTTATACATATCTTAATTTTTTCTTATCGATTTGTTTTGCTTCAGTCCAAAGAATTTAGCATAAATTGTCGTGGATGTTTTCACATAAAAAATAGCATTTTTCTTCCAGTCAAGCGAAATGGCTGAAATAAATTTATTTGCAAGATCTAAAAAACAGAAATAGATTCATAAAAAGAAACAAGCAACGCATTATTCAATGGCAAAAAAATATCAGTAACATTATAGATATTTTTATTCTTTTACAAATCCTTCGTTTTATATTATAATATGATGAGCGCTTCTTGCAGAATTTTAATAAGTATCACGTTACATGATTCGACTATAATTAAATTCTTCACCGCGATGACCTTAATAGCTACTGTTAAATGTTGATTAAGCCACGGTTCGTAATGGTATAGAACACGATTAAAATTCTGCGACAGTTAGTAACTAACTGCGTTATATATAAAATGTTATTCATCTACGTACACCTACACAAATATTGGTAAGATTTATTTTTACACACGTAATCGAAACGACCTATTCCAGCAGACGAAACTTAAAACCCCATTTACTTTTCCCGTTTTTCGAGATATTTAAACGCTCAATTACACTTTAATATATATATATATATATATATATATATATATATATATATATATATATATATTAACACTACGAGAAGAGAAAGCTCTCAAATAGGTTAAGTAAACACAAACTTTTAAATATACAGTTTGTCCAGGGTCTGGTGCGACTTATATAGAAAAATACAAAACTTCATTATGTTTTTATTTAAAATGCATTTCTCTTGATCAATACAATGATGGAAGTAAATAAAAAAAAATCGAAGCAATTCACTGTACTTCGTTTTCGGAATCACATTTAAAACCGCTTTCAAAGCCATTGGTTGTTCTGGGTTGTGTCGTAACGTTTTGCTTTCATAGCTAACAAAAGGAGGATACGACCTCAGAGATTGACTTTGGGACCAAACTTCGTGTAGTAATAGGGTACCCCCAAGATATTAATATAGTAATGTACTAGCTTGCACTATCGACCTATTTTCGAGAAAATAGTCTCCAAAGTATCTACATCAGGCTTATGAGAGAAAAATTTGACGCGTTCCCAACCAGTTTGTTAGCTAGCCAGAGTAGCGAGCCGGCTTCATCAAGTGTCTGACGTGTCAGGTTCGAGTCTTGCTCGATTCATACAGTTTTTTTTTTCTTCATTGAATTATTATTTAATGCATTTTATTAAAAAAATATTTAAATAAAGATGAAACAACATTTTCTTGCAAATTTTCTTTCGAAAAACACTCTTTTTTAAATTTTTATAATTTTATTTCAAAATATGATTTTTTCTCGAATTTTTTTCATTTTTAGCATTATTTTGCAAACATATTTGTATATTAGCAGTCGGTTTGTAGGAACTTCACTAGATGGCGGAAGACGGTCACGTTGCGGACAAAGTGACAAAAATGACAAAAAAAATATAATACAAAAAATATTGTGAAAAAATACAAATTTTGACTGAAGTATACTAACAAGTAAATTTTTTTAGCATTGGGTATTTTTTTATGGAAATATACATTATTTTTTTCATATTTGTTATTTGTAATTGCGGTTTTTTTTAAATAAATTTTTCAAGATATACGGTTTTTACGTTTAAAACGATTGCAATAATTGTCTACAAATCTGATAGTTTAAAACAATCCACATTTAATTTAACTGATAACCATTATAATTATTACATGTATGTATGTATGTATTATGTATGTATGTGTGTGTGTCTGTGTGTATGTGTGCGCGTGTGTGTGTACATACATACATGCTTGATGTGTATATATACATACATACATGCATGATGTGTATATATACGAGGTCAG
>CM068319.1:5697424-5739924 GCA_034766995.1 Acanthacorydalis orientalis | reverse complement strand
GTCGTTTAGTTTCGGGGTCATATTGAAAGAACCAACTTTCATCACCAGTAATAACTCGATCGAGAAGAGTAGGATCAGTTTCAACCTGCTCGAGACAATCTTGAGCAATCTTGACAATCTTTCTCTGTTCCATTTTCGTGACATGCACTACTCGCGCGTTGTTACAAAACACTAAACAGCTGACGAAGAAATGATCGTACGAGTGTGGTCAAGGTCTCAATCGAGAGAGTAGGGATCTGCTATTACGGTGGCGGAGTTACAGGTTCGCAGTGTTACCACAGGCCGAAAAAAAAAATCGGTCGCATTACTTAATTGTCTGACCTCGTGTATATATATATATGTCGTGTTAAAAAAAAAATTCACAAATTAAACACATTTATTTTTTCTGAGCATACAATCTTCTTTTTATATTGATAATTTAAGTAAGAAAAATTCAAAATTATTCAGTTTTTTATCTGAAAAAAAAATATATAAACAAAGCATAAACTATTATTATAATAATATCAAACAAATTGAATAAAGTTAATATATCACTTTTAACTTTATTCATTAATTATTGGTTGCAGACGTTTTTGATGATTTCATTGTAGAATAAATATTAAATAATGCATTAGACAAAACTCTAATTAAATAATTTACCATTAAGAAGAAACTTTTTAGTACTGCAAAAGTTTGATACAAAAAATAGTTGTTTGGATTTTCATTGAATTGATTTGAATTAATAATAATTGTAAAAATCTATACTTGTAATCCCGTTGATGTGTTTTCTTGGTGGTACAAGCAATTTTAGATGTATTAGAATTTATGTTTTTCACTAGTTTCGGCACATGTCGAATATTTAGGTATATTTTAGATAACTAAAATGAATTCAAATAATAATAAAATTTAATTTTCTAAAATCCATTTCCAAAATTTTACTGTTATTGAATAACTAGAATGATCGTTTGAATGACAAATTTTTAACTTGTTTTGTTTTTTTTTCCCTTTTGTTGCAATTGACTGTATTTCGTAGAAAGTTTAAAATAATTCACTTATTTGGTACGAGTGGCGATACTCGTACCAAATATGTGAACCAAATAGTCGTACCAAATAGTCTGAACGGCGATGTTCAGACAAAGTGATGATTTTCTCACTTGTTATAAAAGTACTTGCCATCTAACTAGTCATAAAATAGCTCCAGAAATCTGTTCTGATAAAAGTCGACAATGTCTTTAAACACATTATTTTTGACGCTATCATGTTAACAATGAAGAAAATATTAAAATTTTAGTAGCGGCTAAGTAATTTTGCACAGGAGTTTATCACTCTTGCATAATTTGAGATATTAATATGAAATATAAAAAGAAACAAAACAGAATATAATCACTCAAGTATTTTCCATCGTAATTAGCACATTGTTAATACCTTTCTGTTAATGTGTCGCAAGTTTATTTTGTTCTGCCAGTGAAAATATCTCGTACTTTTGTTCTTCCCTCCATTCATTTTTACGACACCATTAATTTGACAGTGTCAGAGATAAAATTACTTACTTGAGATTACGTTTTAGTCATTGGAATTAGTGGAAGTCAAATGGTATTAGGGTATTATAAGGAGAAGATCTAGAATGATATCAATTATTTTCCGTTTCGGTGCGTTCTCAGTATATTTCAAAGTATGTAATCTTCAATTATTATGATAAAGCAAAATTCGCTCACAATAACTCAGAATGCGGTAAATTTCTTCTAAGTCTCAGTATTCTTTTGTGAATTCGAAATTGATCATCTTTCCAAAAAGTCATTAATTAAACACGTTGTGCATTTTAGAAAGTGTCACCAAAACACTGTGTCTGAACTTGAATCTTGTTTGACTTGGTCTCTGCTTGTCATATAGGTATTCCAGTGACTGTCGCTTTTCTTTAGGGTTAAAACAGTGTATTGAGATCCATTTTCGAATAATATAAACCAGTGTTTCCCAACGTTTTTGGGTTTTGACGCATTTTAAAACAAGTTGGGTTTCACGACACACCATAATTAAAAGGATGAACATTTTTCTTTTCTTAAGATTATAACACATTTTGACATTCGTTATAGTTTATTATAACTAAACAATGATCCCGCCGCTATGAGTGCATTTTATTCGTTCTTCGGTTGGTTGATATCGGTCACATCTCTGTTGTGATTGGTTGATATCATTCTCAATCTTTGTCGATCTTTCACAGTGTACAAGAAAAGAAGGTATATAATTTCAGTATAGAACTGATAAGAAATTTATTGAAAATATTGTATTCGTTGAAACTTTAGAGTAAAAACATTGTTATACATTTTAACATTATTTTTTGTTATGTTGGTTTTTATAAACTTTTGCAATAAATATTTTATGACACATTTTACACGGATTGTTTGTTTGTATAATTTTTTGATTTTTCTTATTTATTAAAGGGAAGTGAACGTTAGTGGCAAAGGCCTTCTGGTGGTTGGCGAACGTAGAGCGAGCAGGGGACGGAACCCCCTTGTTTATTTAAAAAACAAAAAATATTTACCATCACTGAATGAAAAATTTTTATAATATAAAAATATATTTTTTGTGTTGACAAAAAGAAAAATAAAAAAGTATTTAATAAAAAAAATATATTCAGTTGCCTGTTATTCGTACAATAACAAAAAATAACAAACTTTTCTAATATGATACTTGTACCTAGTGTATCTGACATTTTTTTTATTCGTGGTCGAATATTTGATAAGGCCCATCTGAGTTCTTCTTCCAAAGACAGTAATCTCTCTTTTCTCTTAATTTTATTCATTGTTGAATATCCCCATTCGTATAAGTAGGAAGTAGAGAATGGCGGCAAAAGTTTTATGGCTACTTTTGTTATATTTGGGAACTCGGAAGAAAATTTATCCAAAATGTAGGTATGTTATTTTCATTAAAAGCTGTTTTTAAATTTGTGCCATTTTTTATTTTTATTAGTTCTTGTTCTCCGGCTAAAGACTGACTGAGATTTCCAGCATTAGTATTACTTAAGAATAGATTTCTGGCCCAGTCATAATTTTGAATATTAAGAGAAAGAAATTTGTGCTGAATTTTATTTTCTAACGTTATGAGTGTTTCAGTAATTAGTTGTAAAATATTACTATCAAATACAGTTTTTCATATTAGAGAAACCATTTTCAAGTTCTTTTAACTTTCCTTTTCCACATACCTAATTTATCATTAAAAGAATTAAGTTTGTTAGTTTATAATAAAATATTTTCGTATTTATTTGGATGTTCACATTTTTTTGGTTGAAATGGTCAAACAAATCTGCCAAAAATATCAATTTTAAATTCTATTAATCTTCTCTAAAGTAATCACTATATTATTTTGCTCCAATGAGAAATATTAAGTAACGCTTCTCACAATTTGTAAGATCGTGCTAGCACTTTGCACGGAACTTCTGTGCACGTTAATAATATTAAGTGACCTGCTTCCATTGCTTCGTATAATTTAAAAAAAGATATAAATTTTATAGTTGTCTACTTTTAATAAAATTCACCATTTTTTTAATATTTGCTTAAAAACAGTTTGTAAATCGTTGTCAAGACATTTAGAAACTAAAGTCTTTATGTCAAAAACAGTGGATGCTAATAATATCATGATGCTCTTTGCAATGGGGAAAAATCCTTTTTTCGAACCCATTGTAGGTTTTGTTACGTCACTCCAAATTCTTATGCAAGATTTCCAGTTTAAGTTATAACTTTTCATATAATTGTGTTATTTCGTGAATGTCACTTCTAGTTGTTATTTCAAGTAATTCGTTACAATAGAAAAATGACGGATTATATCGCCATTAATGCTGATTCTGATAAATGACATTAATTGAGCTTTTCCATTTATATCTGCTGATTCATCAATCTGGAGTGTAAATATTTCACCAAATATAAGGTGTTGAGTTACCTGTCTTTCAATATCTTCAGAAATATTTAAAAAAAGGTACTTACTAATTGTTTCATTAGAAAAGGGAATTTTTAGATTTTCCTTTTATGCCTCATCTTCTAACATAGTTTTAACCGTAATGCAACAAAATTTTCGCAATTCGCCAGTTAGGAAACACTGCTATGAACAGTAGAAAAACTTCTTATTAGGTAGGTGTCATACCATTATAAAATTTCCCGATAAATTTCGAACTATTTTTGTTTTATTTATGAGGTCAGCATTTGTGATATCTAACAAACATAAATCTTTCTATAGCATAAAGTGTGTATAATATAGTTCTTTCTTCTTTTTTTTATATATTTCGAATAAATCTCTGAATTATCAGGTAATCTTTTTTTGATTAAAATATTAATGCATTGCTGATAAATTGACTTACTTGCCATAATGGATGTTCTTTCTCGAGATGCGTTCTTCATATCGATCTTGTTCAAATCAAAATTCTTAATTTTTTCCCTCTCAACTATTATACAATTAATGGTATATAAATCAATATTAAGGACCATGTTGAACTCTAAAAAACAGGACAAATTGATATTTCAGACAATTCGAACTATTAAATACATCATCTAAGTTATTAAATTACCACTTTATATTTATTATTTCCAGAAGATTATCATAGGGGCGTTTCGAAAACTAGAAATCATTAATAAATTATGTGCATTTCTATACGTTATGTTACAGAATTGCCCACCATCAATTTCAAATATCGTTGAGTCAGATTTTTGCTTTCGTTTCAAAATACATTTCTCTAGAATTCAGACACGCCTACATGAACACACACATACACACACATACACACACACATATACACACACACATATACACACACATATACACACACACACACACACATATATATATATATATATGTGTGTGTGTGTGTGTGTGTGTTGGGTTGTGTGTGCGTAATATTCCATAAGGCACGCAGGATATTAATTTTAAGCAAAAACTGACAGATACGACGATGAAAATAATATTTTAATGATGCACACCAAAACTACACGTGTCCTAGATGTTTCAAATGGCGTGTGTTATGCAGAAAAGAAAATAAACAGTGCTTATTCATAAACATACATGGTTTTCGTCAAGATATATTTTATTTTTAGATTTTTATACAGAAATGAAATAGTGTAATAATGGTTGTGTTAGGGCATTTTCAATATAAGATTCAAGGTGTTTGTATTTGGTACTTTAATCGAATGTATAATACAGAGGGTTGTAAAAAATGTACACACACTTCAACGTATAAAATATCTCAAAACTTTATTACTAAAATTGTACATGGATCAAAAGATGGCTGTGAGTCATGTTTGACTTCAATAATCACAACAGGTGCCCAAAATAGTCACCATTAGCGTCCAGACATTTCTGCGATTTCAGCGAACTATTGCACGAGTAACGTTAGCCAAAGTGTCCACTGTGATTATTACGCGTAACATTTCAATTTTCTTCTGCCCTCAACCACTCACAGTACTGCATTCTTTGATCAGGGTCATCTTCATTCACGAATATAACAGTCTTGGAATGTAAGCATTGCATTTTGTTCTCTAAGAATGATTTGTGTGCTTGATTTGCTAACGCCTGTTTCACGTGCACATTGTTTGTCGGATTTTTGCGGTGAGCGGTCTGAACTATTCCAACACCATATCCAAGGGAGTATGACTTGTTGTGCGAGACCTATCTTTACTTGTGCACATTACACACGGTATCATCTGTTTCAAATTTATTACGAGTGCGTGCAATTGTCAGTCGTGTTGGAACTTTGGTTACAAGTTCACGCCGCCATTGTCGTTATACTTCCCACACATTCTCTAATTTAAAATACAACTTCAAAACGGTCTTGCGTTTCTCGATCAACAACCGTGTTTCTTCCATTTTTTGACTGTTCTGCCTGTCGTATGGTGGCTCTAGCATTCGTATGATTAACGACATCTTTTGAGAGAACATCATACTACACATTACCGCCGGAATTCGATTTAACAATGAAGAAAGTCATAGATCACCTGTGTTAAAGTGTATATACATTATTTTGATCCCTTCACTCTATATATATACCTACAGTATTTTTAGAATTATTTCACTTTTTTAATTTTCTTCGCAAATTTTATTCGTTTGGGGTAAAAGTGTTATAAACAAACTTTGTTTTGTTAAAACTGGAAATTTAAATTAAAAGTAACAAGATTTTTTAAAAAAAAGGAGTTGAAAATGTGCAACCAGATTAATCTCACTTGTAAATAATTTTCTTTATCAAAATAGTTCCTTTGTACTTAATAAATTAATTTTTTAATATACATTGATATTTTTAAAAATTGATTCAAAATACAATCAAGGATTAAATATTAAACAGATTTTAAGTATTATAAAAAAATCATTGCAATATAGTTCTAGCGTTGGTTAAATTCGTTTTCACAAATTAATTGTTTCCCAATTTACACAAAAAATATTTCAATCGAAAATGTCAATAAATAATTACTGATTAAGTTTGATTATTGTTTATTCGCATTTTTATGTTAATGTAGTGCTATTTTTAGATACAAGAAACAAGAAGGTACTAACGATACTTTTTCTGTGACTGGCGCTCTGAGCACAATACCGCCATGATAGGTATGCATAAGCAATAATTATCAATAATCATTTATAGAGCGGCGTTGATGAAAATATTTTTACAATTCTTCAAAAATACAGTTTTTCGAACAAATATTTTTATACATTATTATTCAAACATGGATTTCTTAACCTGACACCAGACCTGACTTGACTTCAAAGACAAACTCATCCAGTGAATTTAGTAGGGGAGATTCATGGATTTATGAAATACTCTTACATATACACATACTTATACTTTATTTACTTAGTCCACACAAATATACAGTTGAAATTAAAATTTATGTAACCTTTTTTAAATATATCAATTAATATTTCAAACAGTTTTTAAATCATTAAAGAAACTTATCTTTAATTTTATAGTATAATCATTGTTCAAAGTCTTGGACAGTGGGAACCCCCTTCCTCCGTCTCGTACATTTTTTACTGTCTGATTTAACGTGACCTAACTTAAGTTAAATTAATTACACGCACATCTAAAAAAATTTTATACTGAAACAGGTATACTTGTGAAAATTGTTTTTCGAAGAATCGTACTCGAAAAAATTTCCAGCTACGATAAATTATACTATTTTTTTGTCTGTATAATTATTTAGAAAATGTATACTCGAAGCTACAGAATGATTGTTCTTTTTAATAAATCAATTAATTAAAAACATCAGTAAAACCTATTTCAATTTTTGAAATTGGTTCTATAAATAATTCTGTTAATATTTCTAAATGAGCGCAAAATATAAACGAGAATTTTGTTTAAATCGATATCGAACGATTTTTTTTCTTATAAATTATGCTGGTCTGCTGCGTGTTATGTTAGATTTTCACTCTAGTAAAGTGGATTTGATCTGGGAAATAGGTAAAATGTAAGTAAAATAAAAAAAAGAAAACACTCTTCAGTTTTACGTATCAATGTGTGTGTAATTTAAATCTCTCTCTCTCTCTCTCTCTCTCTATATATATATATATATATATATATATATATATATATATATATATATATATATATATATATATATATGTTTAACATAAATTCAATAAAACATGCAGAATTAATCGACTTACAATTTTTCGCATTCGTAATTTCAAATTAAACAAAACAACATTTCAAACAGAACGCATACATAATAAGAATCGTTTATAAAACTACAATGCTTTGAACTACAAAAAGATAGACGTGTTCTTCGTTTGCAGATCAAAGCAAACGATATTTATTTATTTATCGACGTCAATAATTCGTTTAAAATGTTAAAGCGCGTACAGAGAGCGCGCAACGTCTATTTTCGATCCATCTATGAGTCATCATACACACGCATACCAACGTACATATATACATAGCGAACAAGAGTAATGTTTAGAAAACAGGAAACGTGTTAAAATTATTTGAGTTATGGACGTCAAATACAGTTTATTTTAATTATGTTTGATATGCAATGGCGCGGCGATTTGTACGCATTAGTTGTGTGTACATATATATATATATATATATATATATATATATATATATGTATTCGTAATGTATAAGAAGATTGTCGTTTATGATGTTTAATTATGTCATCAAATAATTTATCTTAACAAAAATTCAAATTTTCTCTACACTTCCCCTTTAAGAAAAGCATAAACCAGTAACAATCCCATTTTAAAAAGACTCAATGTATACATCAAGACTGGACAACTTCTTCGGTAATAAGAGCCACATATAACACTTTTCACACATCTTTGAATGACCAAGAGCCACAGAAAATATTATTTTAAAATTTTTATTTATTATGTTGGTAGAAAGATAATTGCGGTTTACGACCTTCAAATTCATATACAAAACCACAATTATTTTTCTACCGACCTAATGTAAATAACAAAAAACTGTATAGTACTCCTATTCGCCAAAGCAGAATATATTGAATCTCTATTCGTTGAAGATTTTGATTTAGTCTTCATTTTTGCAATTAAAAGTCTCTGAGACTGTGTTAAAAGTTGCATTTTTAAAGATATTTTTCTCAAAAATTTACACGGTAACCCGTCCCGAATTTTGTTTTATTGCATTCAGCAAGTCGTAATTAACAAAATTGTTTAGTTCATACCTTTTTTAAGGATTGTCCATAACCATACAGCCACCTTAAACAGCAGTTTAGACACAATGTATGTATGGATGTTTGAAAAGATAATGTGGATTACCCGTTTATATATAAAATATTCTAATATTGGTATGTACTATACTACTATAGATTATTAATATAAAAATTTTTGGGAAAAATGTCAATGAAATCCATTATTGTCTCGGTAGCCGCACAGAGTAGCGTTGGGAGCTGTATTCGGCTTGCGAGACGCAGTTTGCCCACCCTTCGTATACATAATCAGGGTGTTTTATTTTTTTTTTACTTTATTTAATCAGAAAAAGACTACACACAATAATACCATTCAATTAAAATGAAACAGGGGTATCTACGAAGATGAAAAGTTGGGTGAAAAGTTCCGGGTCTTACATATAGATGGGTTCATTATGCTCAATATTTTGATGGTGTTGCATGATTTCATTTTTCGTATGCTTATATTCAAAGCTTCAAGTCGATAAGTTGTTTAGTATTGGTTTGACAGTTCGGCAAAGTGAACGCCTCAAGCATAGTTTTTAAAAATGAAAAAAGTGGAATTCGTACTGTGATTAATTTTTTTTTTGAAATGCTGAAATGCGACCCGTATAAAAATGAGCTGAATTCAATGTCGAGGGATTGCTCTCTATCTAAGACAACTTTAAAGCACTGGGTTGCTGAACTTAAAATGGGTCAGACGAGCACCAGTGATAATCCTCGCAGTGGACGTTCCATTTAAGTGACTACGCCAGAAATGATTGAAAAATTCCATAAAAGCGTTTTGGCAGACCGTATCTTACACAAACATTTGGTTATGACGCTGTGCGCTAGATGGGTGCCGTGTTTGCTCACACCTAACCAAAAACAATTTGAAAGGACGTTTCACCTGATTGTTTGACACTCTATAGGTGCAAGTCAACCAAGTTTTTGCGTCGATGTATAACCGTTGCTGAGACTTAGGTCCACCAGAACATTCCTGAGACCAATCAAAACAATGGACTGCGAAAGACGAACCAACACCAAAGAAGGCAAAGGCAATTCTATCGACTGGTAAAGTTATGACGACTGTTTTTTTGGGATGCGCGTAAAATACTTCTGATTGACTACCTTGAAAGGAAAAAAACAATTGATAGCGATTATTATACTAATTTATTGCAGCATTTGAACAATGAAATTTAAAAAAAAAACGACCACATTTGGCAAAAAAGAAAGTACTGTTTCATCACGACAATGCATCAACCACACAACAGTTGTTGCGATTGCTAAAATCAATGAATCAAAATTCGAATTACTGGTCCATCCACCATACTCACCAGATTTATCTCCAAGCGACTTTATCTATTTCCTAACCTCAAAAAAGTGTTCGGTGGAAAAAGATTTGCGAACTATGATGAAATCAGCGACGCTGTAAATGTCTATTTTGAATACCTTTACAAATCGACCTATCGAGCTGGCATAACAGCTTTAGAACATCGTTGGGAAAAGTGTGTGGAGCTAAATGGAAATTATGTTGAGAAATAAATGAAAGTCAACCCAAAAAATGTTGTTTTCCTATTCAGACCTGGAATTTTTTGTCTTATCCTCGTATATTTTGATTATGTTCAACCATCTTTATTCTTAACGATCTTCATTTCTTGTTGTCTGGATCTTACCTGACAATAAATGATAGATAAATTCTAATAGTTCTATACATTTTTTACAGAAAAAAATGTCAATAAAAGAACATGCTTTCAAACACTATTATTCTTTATATATATATATATATATATATATATATATATATATATATATATATATATATATATATATATATATATATATATAAATAAAGGAAGATCGGACAATCCGGTTAATTACAGAGTTTCTCTTGAAATCGTTAATATAAAGATTCACTCAAAATATTAGTTAATCGACCGTTGTTAATTTATTGATAGTAAGTTAATACCAGAAAATCATCTAATTGTCATAAAACATGAATTCAATATTTTCGTTTTGACATAAGTAGTTCACATCAATTTTATAAATGGAATGAAAACGGTTTATATATATAGTAGAGTATGAAAGACCATTTGCTTCTGTTTACATTACTTTGGGGAAAGCTATTCATAATATAGTTCAAAAAGTCTTAAGACTACTTATTGAAATATATGAAAACGCAAAAATAATGATCAATTTTAACGCAAACAAATCAAAACAAGAAATAACAATCACAGAACTTCTTTAAGGGACTCTTTGTTTCCTTGTCTGTTTGCATTGTGTTTTAGTGACATGAAAGAATATATAATAAAGAAGATACCACAGATCGTTTTATGGGTTCAATTTGCTAATATTTTCTGATGATATTGCTCTTCTAACCAGTAATGAAATAAATCTACAAAAACATAAAAATAGTAAGACTATAATCATAAAAACTAAAATTTAATATAGATGAAACTAAAATATTAATAATGAAAAATGTTGACAAACTCAAAAATAATATAAAATACATTTTAATAGTTAAGATTATTATTCTTACTAAATTTTTACTTTTGTCTCATTTCATAGAAAAATATTAATACATTTCCAACATAACAATATTAAAGTTTTTAAAGATTGTGTTAAAACATGCCGGCTTGTCGTTTAGATCTTAATCTGCTTTATTATTCATCTATAATCATTCTTTTAAATAACACCCTAAAGCCACTTACAAATCACAGTTATAATTTGAAAAGTTTGCGAAGTCAATAGTAAAACTTGAAAAATACTTGTTCCGAAATAATTTAGTACGTATAAAAAAAGTTTGACTGACTACGACTTGATTTAATTCGATTTAATGTAGAAAAACATGAACTATGGGCGTGTTTTTTTTCTCTATTTTAGAAAAAGGAAAAACACGAATGATATAAATAAATACTGGGCGTCGTCTTGCACGCTACAAAATAATAAGACAAAAAAGTTGGCAGCTTGACAACTGTATCTTAACAAAATTGGTAACACACGTGTTTATACGAGAATGAAAAAAGAACGAGATGAGAATAGTTTCGTTGAATTGCAGTCACAGTATGCGTTCCAGAAACTATTTCGGAACTCACTTCGTAGAAAATTGATCGATTTATTGCTGTTGTTTTCATTTCGATATTAGGGTTGAAGGATTCGTTATACCAAATACCATATATTGTATTACAATACTAGAAACCATAGATAAAAAGACTTTCTAATTGGCAAAGTACTGGTTAAAAATCTATGGAATGAAAAAGTTGGGGGGTGCGGGTGTTAACTCTTGGCGACATAGCCAGATGACACTGTCCGCGCGATATTTGAGATTCAAATACTTGAAATTTGATATTACCGCTGTTATATACATTCCCATTCAGAAATATTTAATTTTAATACAATTTTATAATAATTCTCAAGTAATCAATTCCATATAAAATACGAAATTCATTACATTAAAATTATTATAAAATAGTATTAAAATTAAATATTTTTGAATTGATGTGAATATATTTTAAATTATTTAATTTTTTTGCAATCATACTAATGTGTAATGCTGTTTACAATTCACAAAAAAAACAGTTATCTTGTAATTTATTTATTTTTAAAAAATATTTAACACCAACAATAAATAACTAAACGCTAGTAATAAATACAAAAAAAACATTTAACACAACACTAAAAATTGCTGTATCATCGAAACCAAATGAAGGGGTCTTTTTTCGATTTTAAGGAATTTAATGCTTTCAGGTTATTCCATCCTATGTCACACCCCGTGCACATAATCCAAGTTAAATTGACTCTATTCACCGAATAACTTCAATGCTCATTCGTGACAAATGATCTGAAATTAAATTTCGACAAAAGTAGTTGGCAATTGACTGCTTCCAACTACGGCTTATATCTTGCAGCATAAAAAACCATAACGCTGTTTACATATTCCTTCCCTATGAATCCGGTGTTCATGTCAACATGCCCAGTAATTCTATCAGCACGTAGGTCATACGACAACCCCTCGCGAATTGACATTTCATCGAACATTAACAAACAGAAGTTGTCTTTGGCCTCTAAATTGCTGATTATGCGTGTTTGGTATGACATATTGTAGTCGTTTACACCTGGTTTTAAAGGAATCAATCTCAAAAAAGTCATTAAAGAATTAATCATTGGTAAAGCAATTAATTTCCATAATAAACTATAACCTTTTGGGTTTCTTTTCCAGAAAAACAAACATAACAACTCCTCTTCTATCCACTGTTTACCTGAATCTGCCATACCCCTAACACGAACCTATAAAAAATATATTTGTTTGTTAATTTATAAAGGTCAATGTAAACATTTATAAGTTTAAAAAAAATAGTATACTATTAAATTTTAAAATAATTATTAGTTGTGATCTAAAATGTATGTTATATATTGTTCATATAACTTTTATTGTTTTGAATTACTAAATTAACTTATACTTTATGTTACAAAAAATCATCTCTCTTTGTATGCAAACTTTTATATTTATTCTCAATAAAGTTCTGGTTAAATTCATTTTCACAAATGTATTATTCTGTCACTTTACAAACTACCAACAATATTGTATGTAGTTTATCACTCTGACTGCTGGTGTCGGCATCGAAATACACATAAGCAATTGTCAAAAAGTACTAATAACCATTTACTGAACATCTTTGATAATATAATTTCTGTGTGATTTGTGAAGTATGGAAAAGTCATTTGTGAATCTTATATTGTTTAAATAAACTGGAGTTGTATTTTATTCAAGTAAATCAGTTTAAATATACATTCGTTCAATTGAGGTCATATATATATATATATATATATATATATATATATATATATATATATATATATATATATATATATATATTTATATATATTACGTTTGTCTTTTTTTCACATTAACATACGTAAACACAAAAATATTTAAAAAGTATATTGATAATTGTTTTATTTTGTTTCAGGTGAGTTATCGTTTTCTCTGTTCAAACTAATACATTGGTAAGTCGTAATAATAATAAATCAGTGTTACTGACATATACTGATATACCAACAGCAAATCCCCACAATTTACAAGGACAGTATATAAACAGACACAAAATACACCGATTTCGTTATTAAAACCAAAAACAAGATTAAAAGAGTTACTATTGGTTAGTTAGTACTGGTGTACTCCATTGTAAGTACTATTAGTTAATACTGGTGTAGTCTATAAAACACATCATAATAGAATACACATCTTGAATATTTATCAAAATACGAGTACATATGTACAAGTATTAACACTTTATCGACCGGGAGGTTTTGCTACGAACCTTTGATCTGTTACCGGGGGAATTTTTATAAAATGGGAAAAAACATTGATCTTTTTCTTCAAATTCTTGTGTATTTCGAAGTAATTTAGATATTGAAATGAAAATTTAAGGACATATTAAAGAGGTTTTGATTATAATTTCTACATTATTTATTCAACATTATTAACGTATATTACTGAAAATACTCATATATATTTGTTTTTTATACTATTTACATTGTATGTTACCAAATTTATGCATACAAAATTTTAATAATTCACCTTTGTGTGATATTTGGCGAAACAATTAAAATGTAAAGAAACTGCACTCGTTACACATATATATTGTATCCTTCCTTATATTATGAGAAGCGCAACCCCGGTATCTTCTTCTGATACTTTTACTTGTGGTTATTTTTCTGCACAATTTTCTTCTAAAAATATATTTTCGTTTTCGTTATTCATTTTTATCGGTATTTAAATTCAAAATATAAAGCAAGCAATAAAATGTCAAACAGTGTAATTATAATTAATTGTTATAATTTTTATTTTTATTATTGAATAAATATTGTAAGTTAAGCGCTTTTAGTGATTACACATCACAATATGATTATTTCAAATAGGACGCCAATTGGCATTCACAGTAGATAACGCTAATTTTATTTAGGACGCCATTGGCGTGCGCGGTCGTTAAAGTAAGTGTTAAAAAAAACCGCCATTCTGAACATTTGCCACATAATATGGTAATTTTTGAGCAACATCCATACCATCTACGATACGAAACAAGAAGAAAGTGATCTGCAAAATTTTAATTGATTCAAGTGTTATGTTTTTTACAATATGCTATTTAACCTCTTCGCTGCGCAATACGCTTCAGCGCATATGCATTGGCAGTGCGCAATAATTTCAGTGGCGGGGAGTATATTTCTGTTGACCATTCAACCACTTTCAGAATTCATTCCAAATAATTTAAAATTATTCATTTAGCTCAGTATTTATTCATATATATATAATGATAAACGTATGTCTCGGTGTCTGATAAATATTTTTTTTAAAAAAAGAACTAAACTTTATTTAAAAAATTGTGTTTCGCACTGACATATATGGATACCATGGGGAATGAGGATGGAGCATCATTTTGTTCGTGGTAATAAAATAAATAAATAAGTTAATAATAATTATAGAACGTCATAAGTATTATACAACGTCACACATGACTGTATCGTCTTTATTTCAATTACAATGGACACGGCAACGGTGATAAAACTTTGACTTGTGCGCGCTTCATGTTCAGTGAGTCATATTGTCCAGGGCGAACAAACTCATTTTGAGCTTTTTCCTGTTTAAAAAACAGATGCGAATTAATTCGTCTTGAGCACTATAGGAACATAATAATTTGTCGAGTATATTCGTGCAAAGCACTGAAAAGATAAAACAATCGGTATGATTTCAAATCAACTATTCCTGTTTTAAATAAATTTCTTTTGATAAGTTTGAACACATGTTAAATTTCTTTATAAGAATCATACAGATCAAGAATAAGACATAAGATTTGGAAAGTTTATGGTCTGTCATTTTTGAATCATCATAGAAACATCAATTTTTCCAGCGGAACTCAACTACTCTTCTGAAGTATGGGCCATGGATTTCTCTCCTGGCATCCAATTACATCACTAGTTAATTGATTACATTAGCTAGCATCTAAAGAAAAGTCTCCGAAGACAATTTTTTCATCGACGATTTTTCTAAAGAATAGTTCTTTATAAATATCATTTTTAAAATACTTTTTTGAAATAGACTTGATTTAATTTGAATTGAACTGAATGAGTTATACTTCAATGAAATAGAGCTTTTATTCCAGAGGTATTTTAAAAGAATTATACTCTTGAAAAATTTTCTAGCTATGTCAACCTTGGAACATCCAGCCAACTCAGACAGCCAAGAAATTCACTTAACTTCCACATTAATATGAGGGTCGGGTGAAAAGTTCCGTGCCTGAATATGAAAACAACATTTTTTTAAATTCATTTTCATTTATTTCTTAACATAATTTTCATTAGCTCGATACACTTTTCCCAACGATATGTCAGTGAGTCGATTTGTCATGGTTCTTAAAATAGCCATTTACAGCGTGGCTGACTTCATTGCCGTTCGCAATTTTTTTCCACCGAGCTATTTTTTGGGGTTAGGGAAGAAAAAGAAGTCACTTGGGACTAAATCTGACGAGTATGGTGGGCGCGTAAACAGTTCCAATTTTAATTCATTGTTTTAGCTATCGCAACAACTGATGTGTGGGTTAGTGCATTCATGATGAAACAACACTTCCTTTTTGGCCAAATGTGGCCGTTTTTTTTTTGATTTCAAATACTCCAATAAGTTCGTATCATACTGACTATTAATTGTTTTTTTTATTTTAATGTAGTCAATGAAAGGTATTCCACCCGCATCCCAAAAAAAAAAAAAAAAAAAAACAGTTGTCATAACCTTACAGGCGATGGGGAATTATTTCTGCCTTCTTTGGAGTTAGTTCGCTTTTCGTGGTCCATTGTTTCGACTGTTGTTTGGTCTCAGGACTGTAGTGGTGGATCCAAGTTTCATCAATCATTCCAAGTTTCATATCGACAAAAGTTCGGTTAGATTGCGCTCTTGCAATGCCAAAACAATCTGTTGAAACGTCCTTTCAACATTGTTTTAGTCAGGTGTGATCAAATGCGGCACCTATCTACCCCACAAGTTCGTCATACTCAAATGTTCGTGTAAGGTATTGCGCAACTTTCCGTTGATTTGCTAAAAATCTTTCCCATCTCACTCATTTTCATTCGACGGTCTGCCAATACTCTTTTGTCGATTTTTTCAATCAATTCTGGCGTAGTCACTTCAATGGGACGTCCACTGCGTGATTCATCATTCATGCTTGTACGACTCATTTTTTGTTCATCAACCCAGCGTTTAACCGTTGTATTCGATGGAGAAGAATCCTCCAAAAAAATCCTTAAATTCAGCTTCTTTTTATCGGTTGCACTTTAACAAAAAGAAATAATCACAGCATGAATTTCCATTTTTAAAAACGATCCTTGAGGCATTCACTTTATATGGCTGTCAAACAAATACTAAACAACTTATTGACCTGAAACTTCGATCATAAGCATATGAAGAATGAAATCATGTAACACCATCAAAATATTGTGTATAATGGCGCCATCTTTATGCGAGTCCAGGAGCTTTTTGACATATCCTCGTACTTCAACAATTTGTATTATTTCATTACAGATCACAATGGAGTTATAAAAGAATTAAATTCGTTTTCTCTCAATTCGCTTTTACTAATGACTTTTTTTGTGAATTGTTATGTTTTTATATTTAAATTAATTTAAAAGTCCGTACGAATATGAACAGTAACTTGAGTTATGAATAAATTTTGATCAAAGTGAGGCATTAATTTGATCAATTATTTTTAATAATAAATAAATATGTGAGGAATTGTTGGATTTGTGCATTCTTTATCGCTAGTTTACGTGAAATGCTAAAATCTCTAATGTTTCAAATAAATGTGTATTTTTTCTTTACATTTTTTTGCTTGTTTTCTTTATTAAAGAAAATGTTTTTGCTTATGTGAATTTTATTTTGAGTTACTGTAACTGAGATCTAGTGATACTAAAAATAATAATTTAATCATAGTTTTATAATTGGTATAGTTTTAATATGTTTTTATTAACTTGTGCAGTTTATTTCCTGTATGAAAATAAAGTCTTTATTTAGTGAGTTAAATTTTAATACTACGTTTATTGCTTGGTGAACTATATTTTATATCTTTGCTTGGTGAAATCGAGCGGCGATATTAAATCGAACTGTTAAAAAAACAAACTAAGAAAATAACTAGATAGTATGTTACATAAACGATTAATAAAACGCGATTTCAGCGAACGCGGCGATAATAACATTTACTTGAATATATTTATGGGCAAACGTAAAGAAGATTTTATGACCGTTATGAAATATTTATTACGTAGAGCATATGGTAAATGTTTGATGCTAGGATTTTGTACAACGTCGTCGGCTCTAGCGTGGCCAGTATTTTCAATGAATTAATTCAGTAGCATGTCTGTGTTAATAATATTTTATAGGATTTTTTTTTGAAGATCATTAAATATTATCACTTATTGAAACCTATTTTATTCATTTGAAGATAACTATTCTAACAGGTGGTAAATCAATAACAAATAATAACTATAAAGTTAATAGCAAGTTATGTAAAAATTTTATTTCTGTTCTACTACTTTTAAATAACTGTTTGTAACCTGAGTTTGTTACTACTCGATAGAGAATATTTTATAAATAATCGCTCGTAAACATTATATATATATATATATATATATATATATATATATATATATATATATATATATATATATATATATATATATATATATACACACGCACACACGAGGAAAAGTCAAAAAATTCGTGGAATTGTCGTGATTAAATTCATTAAGTTCCTTGCGAAACAAGGAAAAACACTTCAAATGATAATGCAAAAGATGAAATCAGTTTACGTTGATTCTTGTCCTGGAAAACTTATTATTTACAAGTGGTGTGGTCTCTTCTAGCAAGGCAGAGGGAATCGAAGACGACTCATGTTCAGGAAGGCCCGTCGAGGAAATTTCAATGGAAGTTGTTAAAAAAGTAAAGCAATTAATATTAGATGATGCCCGTTTAAAGAAGAATCAAATCTCAGAAATGGTCGGAGTATCATCTGCAGTCGTTCTGAATATTTTACATGAATCATCTTGGCTTGACAAAGGTCAGCGCAATATGGGTACCAAGAATGCTCTTTGAGTACACATACTGTACACATTTGAGTAATATTTAATAGCTTTATTGGTTGAAAAAATATTTAAAATACTTTTGATTAATGTTTACATTTCTAATATTCATTATAGCACTTAAAACATTTTTCTTAGTTACACTTTGATTTTTCTATTTTATGTTTGAGTAATTTTGCACATTGTCTCTTCTTACACTTAAGTCATTTTTTCCACTATCTGTGACCTAAGTACATTAAATTTATCACTTCGGTTCAATTTTACTGACAAAAATTCTCACGGCGTCCGTTGTTAGTCTCGAAAGAATTAAACGAAAGAATCGAAGAATCAAACGTTGTTTTATATTTGGTAATGAATCATTTGTTTTATTGCACTTCCTTAACGATAATAAGAATACTCTAACCCGAACATTATTTAAACTATGTAGAATCCATAATATTTTTTCTAAGTACATGTCACATGTATTGCACATATGTCTTTGCAACGAAGTTCTTCGCGTTGTCTTGATTTGATCATCATTTATAATTTTGTATCTCCAAACGACAGATCAATTTATTTTCTTCAAATACAAATAACTCCTTTAGCATCTGTTTCCACGTTAACCTAGTTGCAATATTCTGATTTATGCTGACCCTCTGGAGTCAAGGTTATCCTTGACTCCAGTTAAGTTGAGTAAGACGTTATGTTAAATATCAATATAATCCCAATTATATATTTCGTCAAATTCTTTTATTTTCATAATTCAATTCTGAATGGGGATTCTATTCTCAACTGAATCAAATTCCTATAATACGAGTACGAGTCAAATCCTCGTATGTCGTACATGTTTTTTTAACCTATCGTGGTTTTCACTCCACACCTTGTGTAATTCCTGTCGAATCACCATGATTTGACATTATTAATTTCAAATAGCTATAGGGTACCAGGAGAATTGTCGATTTCAAAGTATTATAGTAGAATAATATTACCGAATTGACGAAAATAAAAGTATGTATATTTCTTACAACTTTGGCGTATCTATATGTGCAACTAAGTCGAAAAATTAATTTTTCGGAGATATATTAATGTACAAATGAATTCATTGCCTTTTTAATAGAAAATGAATATTTATTTATGGAAAAATAGAATACATTTCAATCCTGAAATATTACCATTATTTTATATAACTTTGTTCCATCTGGCAGGTAATTGACAAATCCCTTCTCGAAAAAAAGATAACGGTTTTGAGTCAGTTAAGTCGTCAATGCATTCCATTGTTTTAAAATGGATGCCAGCCAGATCCTGCTGGAGCAACCGGAATTGTGTATAAGCTCAAGGAACAAACAACATTTTTGGGCCGCTTTTGTGACGTGCGGACGAGCGTTGTCGTGCTGCAAAATGACTTACCTCGTTCCTCGTTCCTTGTCTTTTTCTCTTTTATTCGTCACTCAAACGGATGAGCTGTTGTTGATAACGCCCTGAATTTACAATCCGACTAAGTTCGAAAACTCAATACACCATACTCTTATCTCACTGAATACACAATAACGCTTTTTTGGAGTGAATATATAGTTTCAAAGTTAATTTCTGTAGTTCACCAAGCGTAACCCATCATTTTCGGCGCGTAAGATTGTCGTACAAAACATATTTTTTATCCCAGTTATGATTTTATGCACAAAAAATCCTTCCATTTCAACCTTGTGAGCCAGGATATGGCTGCATTACATCTTCTTTTTTTGTTTTCCGGGCTGAGCTTATGTGGAATCCATCGGTCTAACTTTTCAATTTTTCCCAGCTGATGTTGACGATAAGAAATTGCTTTCTGAGCAACACCGAGTTCTTGAGCTAGTTTCTATTTAGTCTGAGCAGAGGTCTCACTTATCAGCTGTTTTAAATTCCTGACTTCAAAATGTTTCGGTTGTCCAGGACGTTCTCGATCGGAAAGATAAAAAGTAGCACTCGAAACTATTAAAGCCATTTTTTGTTTATTTTTGCATCACAAGCCTTTCTCCAAACCTGAAGAAATCATTTTCGCGACTTTGGGAACATTTTTTATGACAGAAATGTGAAAAATATGCAATGCCTAATATGCTGCCTTTTGGACGCCACCATGTTCACTACTGTTTCGTGAGATTACGCCAACTACTTGGCTAAGATAAATAATGTTTTTACAGGTTAAGGTTGACATTTCAAAATCGTAAAACAACGAAAAAATTAATTTGTAACAGTTATAATTGATTTAATTTAAAGGCGCCGAATTATTTCATATATCTAACACATCTTTCAAATTGGCTGGGTTTTATTTTAAGATTTAAAGTGTTGAACTTGCATCATTATGTGTTTATCTTTTTTATCGTCTTCCTGTGGCTCACTTTTTTTTCAGGAAGAAACTTATTAATATTCACCATAAATACAAATGTTTGTGAGATTTTAAACAAATATCAAGAATTGTACTCATTATAACAATGTCTTGCTTTGGCTATGGTGACAAGAGGAGGATACGACCTCGGAAATTGACTTTGGGACCAAACTTCATGTAATAATAGGGTATCCAAAAGGTATTAATATAGTAACGTACTAGCTCGCACTATCCAGCCATTTTCGAAAAAAAGGCTCCAAAGTTTCTGCATCTTATAAGAGAAATTATTTCTTTGACATTCATTAGCTTGATAGCTATGTGGTAACGCGGAGACTTGAAATTTCTTATGTCAGGTTCGAGTCTCGTTCGATTCATGCAGTTTTCTTTTTCTTCACCTGAATAATTATTTAATGCTTTTAATGCATTTTATTAAAAAGACTGCATGAATGCTTTTTTAAATTTTTACAATTTTATTTCAGAAAATGGTTTTTTCACTATTTTTTTTTGTATTTTTTTGCAAACATGAACACTTTAATATACAAATATGTTTGTAAAATAATGCTAACAATTAAAAAAATTCGAGAAAAAAATCATTTTCTGAAATAAAATTGTAGAAATTTAAAAAGAGCGTTTTTCAAAAGAAAATTACAAGAAAATGTTATTTCATCTTGATTTAAATATTTTTTTTTAATAAAATGCATTAAATAATTATTCAGTGAAGAAAAAAAATGCATGAATCGAGCGAGATTTGAGAACCCGACACGTCACACTTCAAGCCAGCTCACTACCGCCTAGCGATTAAGCTAGTTGACAACGTTTGAAAGTTTTTCTCTCATACGGACTGATGCGGAAACTCTAGAGCCTTTTTTTCTCTAAAATGGCTCGATAGTGCGAGCTAGTATGTTACTATAATAATATCTTTGGGGTACCCTACCACTATACGAAGTTTGGTTCCAAAGTCAATTTCCGAGGTCGTATCCTTCCCTTGTGAGATAATTTTCTTCACTAAGTCAAAACTGAGGTTATGATAAGATCGTAACCTTGACAACAGATTGCAACAACCATCGCATTAATACCAATCGTTGTGTGTGAAGCGGTGACATAATTATAACTATGGGTTTGTTACTATAAAGTCTGGAATTAAGATATACTTGTTAATTTTCGGCGTTCGAAATAACATAATAAATGAACATTTTCATGACTTGATACGTCACGTACTTTGTACGTCATTCAAACTACACCGAAAATATTTGTTTAATTTTTATTTAAGATTAACTATGTGTCTCCGTCCCCTGATCGCTGCATTCGACAACCTGTGGGGGGATAAGCAATACGGATATGGATAATAATCTTGAAAAAACCTTGCGAATACATGTGCGTGTTTATATATACATCTTTATTAAATCGCCATAAAAATGATTCATTCGTAATTCCCGTTATAACTGAGAATGAAAAAGTGATTATATAAGCCTAAGCGTAACAAAAAAATGTCAGATGCTACTTGAATCCCGTTATCAAAGTCGAAAAATGGATTATACCCTTCAAAAATGAACACTTTATGTACATGGTTGAATATACGAGAAATAGTGTATTTTAATTTTTTAAATGAAGGTCAAACAGTCGAAATGTTGACAATAGTTGAAATGTTGTCAATAGTTGAAATATAAGAACATTCATAGTAAAATTATGAATAGAAAAACACGTCACAAGACAGTTTCGGCATTGTAGCTAAATCCGCTTGCACAGATGAATTTTTCATTTATTTCATAAACCATCAACATTTTTTTCTGATTAAAAGTCACTAAATGATTATTTATCATTTTTAATTGTTAATTATACGCATTTCGATGGAAGTGCCGACATTTTCAGAGCGCTAAGATACAGAAAAATCTGAAAGAGCAATATATTATTTTGTAAATTGATAATGCGTAATCACATGTTCCAAACGATTAAAAAATGTTTATACTTGTATGAGATCCTTTTAATGTATTTAGTTGTTCTTTAGACCTTCTATATTACATTTGTTCTGTGATGTCAGAATTTTTAGCACGTTTTTTTTATTCATCATAAATTCAATTGAGCATTTACTTTTACCCATTAAAAAAAGTTTTATTTAAAAATATTACTATATCAATCTAAATTATAATAGCACCGTACGCGTTTTAGAATCTATAATGCACGATGAGTCGTTTTTTAGAATCTGTATTCGAATTTCAACGTTAAAAGGGTTAAAAAATCTATTATAAAATAGTAAAGACTGTGATTTGTAAATAAAACATTTTATCTATTTATGTATTTACTTTAAAATACTTTCATATTTATTTTCGTGTAACAGTGAAAAATTCAAAAATAAAAATTATTTGTATTTGTTGATTATTTTTTTTACAACGTTTATTACATTTTTAAATGAAAAACTAATTATTCCTAGAAATAAGTACAACCGACTACGTCAAAATTAATACATTTTTATAGGCGCTTTTGTATGTCTAACAAAGTAACATCACCGTTTATACAAGTGTGCTACTTCAATTATATATGGAATTTAAAAAAGAGAGAATAACAACAATAAAAACATAGTCTTCTAAAAATATATTCCCGTCAGAAGAAACATTACTGTTAGCTCAGTATCATAAAGTCTGTCTGAATTTACGAGTAATTTACAACATATTCTTCTCTACACACAAACACATAACATACACACACACACACATACATACATACATACATATATATATATATATATATATATATATAAATTATATATATATAAATATATATATATATATATATATATATATATATATATATATATATATATACATATATATAGTGCTGATGTCATCGAGAAAACGCCGATACGGTGGTTGTATTTCTTCACTGTTGGACACATCGCCATACCATCTCGTTTCACTGTTGACTTAGCTCTTTGAGTGGGCGCTGAAGTGACCCTTTTGTATTATGTTGGCATAAAGGTTCACTCAAGGAAAAGTACCGAGTGTTTTCAACGTTTAGAGATAATAATAACAATATAAAAGTATGTTATACGATTCCGCCTGTCTTGTTCTTATGTGAGGTGATGCATAATGTCGCTAACATTAAGTTCTTTTCAGTAAGCCAATAAACAGCATTCGAAATACGTCATTAAACATCAGTAAATGTTATAATATTCTGTGACAATGTTTTAATAGGTCTTATTTGATACGTTATATATTATTATATATTAAAAATTATACGTGATATATTAAAAGTAATTGCAAATGATCAAGAACTCCTTTTTTGTACAAAGAATTAATTAGAAGCTTGCATTGAAAGCTACTGTTCACGTGTAGATGGCTATAGGTGCATGTGCTGTGGACAGTGGCAGATTGTATCTTGTTATTTTGAAGTGTGAACATTTCTCACTAAAATTCAGTCATCAGACGCCATTCTTTGTTTACACAAATGCTTTTCTATAACCAAATTAAAATGCAACGCGATAAGTTGTTTTTCTGATGTGTACTTCTACACTATTTTGATTTGAAAAAAGTGCAGCTGAAGCTCATCTATTGCGGTGGTGAATTTACTCTATCAGAAGCAGTATGTAGACATTGGTTTCGACAATTCAAAAGCGGTGATTGTAACGTCCACAACAAAAAACGGCGAAGTCATTGGTCACTGGTTCTAGTGTCATCTTGAACATCATCTTCACGTCCAACTTTGAAACGTTTAAGCCATTCAAATACACTAGTACGGCTTAAGATAGATGTTATCATTGTAAACAGTTTTCAACATTTTATAAGTTTCTATTAAGTCGTTTCATAAATATTTTCTTATTGCATTCACTACTATCTTTAGAGCAATTATCTTCAGAATTTTCTTTATTTAATGTATAGTTGAGTAATCAGGCACTCTGAGAATATTTTGCGGTTATTAAAATTAGGTTACTTTTGTAAATTTTTTGTAGTTTAAAAGCACTTTATTATGATTTCTATTTACTATTTAAGCAATATTGCGAACTGGTTTTTTATTATTATGAAAATGCTGTAAAATATTTTACAAGAAGTAACAATGAATAAGAAATAAATTCTAGAAAGTACACTTAACTAAAATATACTCAGTATGTTGTTTGAGTTACGAATTTAGACACAATGCAGTTCTTATATTGCGGCCAAATTCATTGTTACAATTGAATTATTTTTTCACTACACAATTTCTTTTTAATCAAAAATCTGCAATAATTGATAATTTATCAATTTTGATTGTTGCTTATATACATTTTAATAGCGTTGTCATCATGCTCGAAGCACCGAGGTACAGAAAATTCTACCTTAATATTTTTCTGTATCTTGGCGCTTTGAAAATGACTGTATTGTCATGAAAATGTGCATAAGCAATAATCAATAATAATTTGTTTTGCATTTTCTTAGTTTTGGTCTGGGATAAAAAATAATTCATTTTTGTATCCGAGCATGATTTTTATTTTTGTTTAATCGATGTTTACTTTGTCTTAATAATTACTTTCTAAGCATATTTTATTTTTTCTCAAGTTTATCTTCAATTTTGTTATTTTCGTGTATTTACATTATTGGAGTATTCAAAAATTAAAATTCCGTCACTATATTTTACAATTTTTAAAAATTTTCTTCATTTCATCAATCACGGTGATACAGTTTGAATGACAAATTTGAAATTGTAGTTTTGGATTTTTAAATTACCGTATTTGACTAGTCACAGTGGATATTTTCTCATTTACTGTAGTAATGCTATTAAGTTGATGAACAATGAAACGTTCCCGCTTGTTTTTATATTTCTTGTATTAGGTTATAACATATCAAGTTGACCCAATTTCAGTTAGTCATAGGTAGACTGCGATTGAGAAAGGTTCTGTGCAATATTTTATAAGTTCAGCTATTTGGAATTGATTAATGTACTGTACCCTTCAATTGTTTTTAAATACGGAGTTATTGTTATTATTATTTTTTTTATATCCTTTAATAGGATGGTGTCTACAAAAATTGGCATCTGCTTTTTTTTATACGAGCTCAAGTTGGGACAAAATGCAATGGTAGCAGATAGAAATATAAATGGAGCTTTCGGAGAAGGGTCGGCTAGCCAGAGAACAATTCAATTATGGTTCAAAAAATTTCGTTTCGGTAATATGAATCTCGATAATGAGCCTCGAAAAAGGCCCAAAATCATTGTGAACGAAGAACATTTCAGAGTCATGGTGGAAGCTAATCCACATACAACAGTTCGAGCTCTCGCAGTGATTTAAGTATTAGTGTTATGACTTTCTTGTCACCTCGCTGCAATAGGAAAGGTGAAAAAGCTGGATAAGTTGGTGCCGCACGAATTGACAGATGGTCAGAAACTGAGACGTTTAGAAGTGTGTTCTTCATTGATGATTCGAAATGATAAAAAGCCATTTTTAAATCGAATCATTACTTTGATAAAAAGTGGATTCTGTATGATAACAGAAAAAGATCTGGACAATGATTAAAAGCAAATGAAGCTCTAGGACACGCACCCAAGCCGTTACACCAATTACACCAAAAAAAAACTTATGGTTAGTGTGTTGTGGAAAAATAAAGGAATAATCCATTATTTTTTTATAAAACCAGACGACGAAATTACGGCTGATTCATATTGTCGCAAAATCGACAGTATGAATGAAAAATTAAAAACAAAACAGTCAATGCTAATCAATAGATATGGGCCAAAACTATTGCAAGATAATGCTTCACCACACACATCTCAAATCACAATCTCCAAATTAAATTCATTAAATTATGAAATTTTACCGCATCCTCCTTATTCACCAGATCTTTCTTCGATAGACTATCGTCTTTTTCGCCACTTGGAATATTATTTAAGAAATAAAAAATTTCGAACCCAAACAGAAGTGATTCAAGGATTCAAAGACATTATAAGCTCTAAAAATGTCAATTTTTATAAAAATGGGATAAACAATGAATTTCTCGTTGATAAAAGACCATTGAAACTGATGAAGCTCATTTTGATTAAATATATTTATTTTTGTTAAAAATATTACGTTTTAATTCTCACCTACAAATTCCTCAATTTCATATGTTAAGCCCTAATACAATGCTGTACGTTCATTGCAAAGCGGCAGTTTCTTGATGTAATTTAAAATAGGTACATTTGGTATAGTATCTGTTTTAGTAAACTTTTTATTCTTATAAATATTTTATTATTTTGATAATTATTGTATTAAAATAAAATTCCAAAATATGGGACATTTTTGAATTTAGAGATTGTAATATTTCAAACGCGAATTTACAAATATATTTAAAACAATAAATGCAGAATTAAAACGATAATTGTTGCATTTTCTTAAAAAATGAAGTCTAATTCAGACAGATTTATAATTATTTTAATTAAAGTAACTTATATAATAAAATACTTTCAATTACTTTAACGCAATCATCGTACATTAACAATATCGCTACGACAATCAATGTAGTTATAGTGTCACATAACGAAATTACAATCAAACTTCACACGAATCTAAAAAACATCGGATATTCATTACAACCGGTGTCGAGCGACATACATGAGAAACATCGCACCCCATGTCAGCTACACAAAGAGGGGCGAACCTGCGAACATTACAGCACATGGAGCCAGCAAACTATATACATTATATACCAATCCTCCCGTGCTACGAACTAAAGAAAATTGAAGATCAAAGAGTTTTCCGTATCGTGAAAATTGTCGCTTGGTTTATGACAGTAGGGCGTACACACGTACATTTTGTAGAGGACGTGCCCGTCTGTGGAAAATTCCAGAGGAATTTTCATTACGATGAACGACCACGGTTTCGGATCGATGAATATATCGAGAAAGAACTTCCTCTTTATTGTTAGTGATACAATTATGTGCAGAGACCGGCAGTGTTTACTGTATGAAGGGTAGCATCCACATATATAAATATATATATATATATATATATATATATACATATATATAATCAAAAACATATTCACTTGTTTTAAGCCCTTTTTTATATGAAAAGAAAGATTTTTAAATAAAATAAAAGTTTGCTTACTTTTTCACATATACAGTATATCGTAGTGTCTGACTGTAACTGTAAGAAAAATCAATGAAAATATTAATGTCAAACACAGTAAAATAACATTTTCAAAGTAATTACATAAAACGAATAAACATTCTATTGCATGTTATTATTAGAAGACAATACCCAGACAACTAAAAATGTCTCGTATGAAAAATGTAAATCCGAGTTGAAGCATATAAAAATAAAAAGCATACACAATTTTAATGCAGGTGAATATATTTGATGTTCGATCAGATTTTAAATTTGGTAAAAATATAAATATTAATTCACTCTTATTAGTTCACTCTTTAGTATTTTTCAGAAATGAAATTTTAAATATAAATCTAAATAAAAGATTAAATCTTTCTAAATTCACAATTTAAAAAAAATGGGTTCAGTACTATAAAAAAAATTGAAAATGTATCTAATAGTAAAGAACAAAAAAAAATAATAAAACATGCAATGAAAATTTCATTAGGAAAGAAATGAAGAATAATTTGTTATTTATGATAGTTGAACTGCTAACAAAGTTGTCCCAATTAACAGATGAAGAGTAAATTCTGTCATTGCAAGTCATCTGATTCTTACAGATGGCGATTTATCATGTGTATCGAGAAGGAGCTATTGACTAGCAAAAAAACTGGTGAAGGATACCAAAACTTGCAGTGAAATACAAAAATCAAAATATTAATTATTAGGAAAACATTGTCTGTGGATGAAAGTAAATTGTTATCTCTATAACTAAACTAACTCGTGCGTTTTATTCGTTTTCTGAAACCTATAGAGCACATGTGGATAATACTAAAATGGAGGGGATATGAGAACACTCAATATCATCAAAAAACTCATTGAAAATTGTTATTGAAGAAGAATGGAACAATATTACTAGCGACGAGTGTCGCAGACTAATCGCAACAATACCAAAAAGAATCGCTGCCGTAATTAAACCTAGGGGGGAGAGCAACGAAATATTGAAATAAGTAAATAAATTTGATTACCTTTAAACATATATAATTTTATTTTTACCCAATACAACTATATTTGAAGATAAGTGCTTAATTATGGGGTGCTCAATATTTTTGACCAAGGCTATATATATATATATATATATATATATATATATATATATATATATATATATATATATATATATATATATATATATATATATTGTTATGGAAAATATTATTAATTAGCTAACAATTATTTCAGGTCAGCAAATAAATTGATATTGTATTCATTTTGTCAGTCCTTAATACTTGCACTTAAAATGCCATTGCCTTATAATATCGCATTTCTCTGCAAGGAATTCAATCCTGAAATACTAAACTAACGCCTATTTAATAGAAGTTACATTTATCTTCCTTCATTTTCAAGAATTGTATATACATATTCTAATGTGTTATTTTTACTAAGTAGAAGAAGGCATGTACGTTAATCCATTTCGGTATAAAACTACACTGTCACTTTTGTACTACCCGCATTAGTGGATCTCCCGCTTTATCCAATTACGTTTGTATTCAATTATAGGTCATCCACTGCAAATGTGTATACGAGTAGGTCGAGTCGATGTTGTATTATATAGTAGGGTGTTTCGATAAACAAGTTAACAAGTTAAATAATGTTTCACTGGAACATGTGTCAGTGCAACTAATTTAAAGAAAACTACTGAAACGAAATAGTTTCTTTTATTGCTATTCTTCGTTTTGTTTCAAAATGTTTAGTGTTTGTATTTTTTTAACTGTCAATTTATTTAACCTTCCGTGTACGAAATAAAAAATATGTAGTGTTCATAACAGTGAATGGATGCGGACTCAAGAATTGTTCTAAACTAAAATCTTTTTCTGAACCGTAATATAATTTTATTATATTTGGATAATTGTTTTACGGATTAGAATTTGCGTGTTAATACGTTAGTAAAGATTTTTTTTTATTATTTTAAAAGATTTTCACATAATATAAAATTGCATTGCAGTTTATTCCAATTCAACAGTCCATATAATGAAATCCATGTTTGACTAACGATTGATCGAAGCTGAGAGTGATTTTACACAAGCGTATTATACCATCTACGAAATGAAAGACGTGACTGCCTAGGTATGCGTGGACGATTTAAAGAGTAACTTGATTCGATATTAGAGATAACAGTTTCAGTTTCAAAGTGTATTTTATTTTTCAACGTAATCCTCTCGAAGCTCAACGGACTGTGGGTTTCTTTGAGGTCCTCAGATTAGCCATTTGTAATCTCTATCACTTCTTAATTCAACCCAAAACGCTTTCCAACAAGAAAAATTTTGAGTTTCGGGAACAGGTGGAAGTCCAAGTGACCTAAATCAGGCAAATATGGTGGAAGCGGAAGGATTTCAAATTTCAATTCGGCCAATTGTTGCTGAGCGTTACCGCTCAGCAACAATTGGCGAACGAAATGAGCGACAAACATTGGTAACGAAATGAGCGACAAACTAGAATAGAATGCATTGTGATGGTAAAAGAACCCTTTTTTTGGTCATTCCAGGACGTTTCTTCGAAATCGCTGGCTTCCATTTTTCCAAAAGTTGTGAAATATTAGCCAGTAACTGTTTTTCCATTCTGAAGTTAGTTGATCAAAAGAATTCCTTTCGCATCCCAGAAAACCGACGTCATCACCTTTCCATCCAAGTGAATCGCCTTTACCTTCTTCGGAGCAGTTTCTCCATGTTCAGTCCACTGTTTTGATTGTCTTTTCAATTCTGGTGTGTAATTGTGAATCCAAATTTCATCCATGGGCATAAAACGCCGCATGAAATCCGTTGGATTCTTCTTAAATAGTCTCAAGAAACCTGCTGATGAACGCGTACGAATTTGTTTTGGACTGCAATGAGCAAACGCGGTACCCCTTTTGCGACATGTTTTTTTCATATGCAATTCATTGTGCAAAAGGAAATGCGTTCACTCAGTTGAAGTGTCTCTCTCATTTTTGTCAGTTGACCTCTGATGTCTCTCTCATTTTCACTCGCCGGTCGGATAATATCATAAACTGTATCGATCTTTTCTAGCGTAACAGCTCTTCTAGGGTCTCCTGAGCATTGAATGTCTTTGATGCTCGTTCTGCTACCTGTAAATTCATTCACCCAAACTCAAACGGTTTCGCGGAAAAGACAAGATTCACCCATTGTAAGTTTGTGTTGAACTGGTGTTGAGCTTGTATTAAAACAACTGTCAAACGAAGAATTAATGGCGGAATGATTTATAGCTTGACATACGTTACTAAAAACGATTGATCTTACGAAAACATGCAACTGGCCTTCACAACACCCTCTCCTTCAGCGAGTACAAATACCAAGTTAGTATTCAAACCGCCTTCGTACACCAGCCAATATTAACGTTTATGCATACTTCCTTATAAATAAATATGCTGGTGGCAATGTATTTCTTGTCGTGGATCTACAAAATGTTCCATAAACAGTAGTGTGAAATCGCGCTTTCAGAGCTACTTCAAATAGGAATATCTATCGCCACAAAATGTGACTCTACAACTAGAAACAAATTGATAAATACATATGTGTAATGACAAATTTTTTTCGATACAATTTCACTCTCAATAACACATTCACCCCATCCACCCTCACCGTCACAGAGTCCAGATTAACATATGTGTTGATCAACGTTTTTCTATCTTTGGCGATTTATCACATTTTTTGACGACAAAAACACGTGTAGATCTAATCTAAAGGTAATACCGGCATGTTTTGTACTATTTACTCTTATTATTTGTTCAATACCGTTTTTAACAGACTTTCGAACACGGTAATTAATCCAATTGAACAGTTTTAAAATTATTTCCGAACAATTCATTCGCTTAAAAAATGAATTATTTTGATCATAACAACAAAGAATTATTTTTTGAATTCACATTTTAAATTGGAATTAATATTAAATATTGGATATTTATTGAAGACATAAGCAGTATAATTATAATTGACTATATTTATGATATTAGAAGTTTTTGTTTGTAGTTGACTCGACACTTCGTATGGCAAACAGTGAAAGAAATGAAAGTTAATTCATTATTTGCTGGATGTTTAAAAAGTATCCATAATTTATACATAAATATACGAGAAAGGAAGAAACGAATAGGGAAAAATGCACGTTAATACGAAAAAGCATTATAATGTAAAACAGTGAACTAGTTCTATCAAACCCTTCTAAATTGATGAACAAAGAGGAGATACGTTCCAATGGTCAGTGTGATGACATCGTTCAGGCACATTTATATTACTTTTTGTATGCATACCGGCGGTCACCATTAATCTATTGCCTCGATTAATTGATCGAACTGGATTTAAAAGCATGCACAGTTGGCCCTTCAGCTCGATACACATTAAGCTTCATTAGTCCATGCATCCCTGTTGTACGCTATATCCAATAATGTCAAAACCTCTATGCGTTTTCCCTCCGGTGTAATCGAGCGTCCACTCACCGAAACCATTATATAATGTAATCATGTTTTCAATGGGGGCGTAAATATAAATACATGTATATATATATATATAACATATATATATATAAACACACACGCATTTATAATAAAGTTGATCATTTAGGAAAAACTTAGTGGAAAAAATATTTTTGTCTTGTTACATTTTTACTATTTAATAACACATATACAATGAAGTCTAAAAAAGTTAATATCGCACATTCTACAACATTTTCTGCTGTTAATATATTGAGTAAGAAAACATCTATTTATAGTTTTAGGCACTTGAGCTAAATTCGTCTTTACAAATGACTGTCACCCCAAAACCTCAAGCAAATTTTTAATAAAAAAAATGTTTAATAATTAATCATTTTTGATTATTACTATTATTCTCTATCATTTTCAGAGCGCTGAGATATTGAAAAATCTGGATTTTTGTATTAAGTATGTGATAGTCTCCATCGAAATGTATATAAGCAAAAATCTAACATGATTGTATTTTCATCTTTATGGTTTGTGTATAAGTGAAATATTTATTTGCGATATCTGTTTTGCTGTACTAATACACATTTTGATAGAAATATTATATTCTTTAGAAAACCAGAAAAATTAGTGACAGAAAATTTTGCATGATTACTTTCTAAATGATGTCATTACGATCACTCATATGCATATTAGAACAAAGAATGATTACAGTCATAAAAATTGTGATTATTTAGTTTTATTAATTGCGATATTTAACATATTTTCCGAATTGATAAATGCGAGAACACTAGTATTGTACACTCATTCAGCTTTACGCATTAAGGAAAAAATGACGTTAAAGATAACAAAAAAAAGAATGAAAGAGTAAGTACATATCTTGTGTAAATCTGTTTTCATGCGTATATATACTTTTGATTGGAATAAATAAATGTGTAAACAGTTTTCTTACCAGTTATCGTTATACTTCTTTTCACAGTCTAACATTTATGAAACAATTTCCTTCTCTTAAAAAACTACACAACACAATTTGAAACAGTCCTTATTTTTTATTATATTCTACATTTTGATGTTTTCTCCTAAAGCGCATGTGTAAAAATACTAATAATTCAAATTATAATTTTTCTTCAATAGTATAGGAATCTGATTTCAATTTGTATATACATTTTCATATTGAACAACAGTACGGCTCTACAAAATTTCGTCAACTATTGAGCATTTTTACAACCGTTTTATATATCTTTAAAGAACGCAGTTACTTTATTTTAATTTTAGTAATATAGAAGAGTAATTAATAAAATTATTCTAGAACAAAACATCTTATTCTAATTATTAATATCTAATATATTGCAATACAAAAGATAATTTTAAAATTAACTCATATCTTTTCTTTCTTTTATACTTTTATTATCTTTTCTCAAGCTATTTGTAAAGTTATTTACTAATGGTTTACCTTACAGTTTTACATTTGGCTTATTTTATTTTTTATAAGAAAGTGGTATTATTTTTTTGGATAAAATATTGTTCCATTTACAACTGAAGATAACATCAAAAAAATAATGAATTTACTGTAGTGTGCAAAATATTTTATAGCGATCGTTGTCTCCTGGATGTTCTTGCTGTTGTGTGAGACTGGGCATATGATGATACTGAGTATTGAGTACGAGACCCTTGGCCCAAGCAACAAAGTCTAGCTGAAACTAATGGATTCAAGCTTGTACGGCTAGGTACCAACGAAAATTTCAAGCGTAATTGAATGTTAACGTCTTTTTACTGGTCTACGAACTTACAGCGGTTACACTGGTTATGTGGATCATAATCCTGAACTCGGCCCGACCGTGCAAATCAGAAACTTATTAGTAAACAAACTCATGAATTGTTGAGATTATCAGCTCATTGTATAGAGACATTCTCTACAAAGTAATTCGTATGAGTGATGAAAAACAACAAATGTTTTTGGAAACCCTGTAACTGTTTTAAGGGAATGAGCATATATTCTCAAGCTAATACCCATGTTCATCAATGTTGGCAGAATTTTGTGGTTGTGTAGGGCATACATTTACTAAGAAGCAATAATTGCGACGAGTGGTAAATGATACAGTTAACATACTTATACTCGAGCTCTGTTCGTGATATACTTCACATTGTTCCTGATAGTCAGTCCGTTGCCGAGTACAATGGAATGGTGCGGTATTTGGTACCGTCCGTTCACCTGATCATAGTGTCGTTGAAGCGTAAGTTGTTCTGAATAACATTTCGTTCTTTGGTAAACATCAACGCTTCGCATTTCTCAGCGTTTACATTTACTTGTCACGGAGGTAGTATTCACTGAAATTATAGAGATATGGATGGAGATATGCGTAGAGCGTTCTAACTCTTCATTACTAGGACACGAGGGCGGTTTGTCGTTGTTTATAGAAATGGCCTTTCCTCTCGTATGTTGTTGACATACAAATTTAACAACATCGGAGACACCAAGCTAACCTACTGATCGCCAACCTCCATAGCTATAGGTTTGATGTCCAATTTCGCCCTCTACACTCAGAGCTTTGATCCGACGAATAAGATTCCATGTGGTGTATCATACTGTTGGGAAGGTACGTACACACGAATTTATAAAGGAGGTCTGCATACCAGATCTAATCAATTGCTTTTTCAATAAACTCACTAAACTTCAAATTTGATTTATTAGGCGCGTGCAAGAGTTTTCTTTTTCTCAACGCTTTGGTACAGTTATTTAAAATTAAAATTGTGTTTTTGAAGGATTGGTATGGTAGGCTGTGAAATGTCATATAATGTGATTTAATGATAAACGCAACCTCACAAAACAATAGTCAACATGAGCGACGAATAGTTGTATATTTGATACTGCATGCCGTACGAAATCCAATAAGGCAAAATCGCCGCTGAAGCATATGTGAATCAAATTGGCTGTGTTCTTGGTGAAGTGTTGTATCACACAATACTTGCAAATATTGATTTAAACGTTTTAATGTCAGAACCAAACACGCTCTGGAACACAAAAAATGAAGATCGATTGTTTTTAAACATTATTGAACGAAAATCCATTGTCATCCATTGAACAACTGAGATGTGCTCAAACAATAGTTTCAAAAGATTGCATGGGAAAAAATTTAGAAACTCGAAAAGTGATGTAAATTCTTTGTAAGTCCACATCACTACTAGATTACCTCACATCATCAGACATTATTTTCTTCTCTCACCACTTGAGTAAAAATTAATGAAGTACTGAATCAGATTCTAAATTTTTCATGTTTTCGGTTAGTATGAAATCTAGAACAACTTGAAGTCGTTTTCAAAGTAATGAAGGAAAATTGTGTAAATTGTCACCAGTTAGCCAGTCTATAATTTTTGAAATAGATTATCTCTTTCGTACTAGAAGTACGACGTATATATATATATATATATATATATATGTGTGTGTGTGTGTATGTATGAACTTTCTAATTTTAATAAATATACACATTAATTATAAATCCATGTTTCTCACTGCCTGTTATTTACGTGTCATGATTATATTTCATAATTATTAATAAAAATGTGTTTTTTCGTTGTGAAATAATTTCTCGACGTTGTTGAAGCTCAGCAGCTCATCCGTCACAGTCTTCATGTAACGATGCGTCTATCAAACGCCCACTTTTATAATTACGCTCGACAGGTTTTAAATGCGGTTGACACTTTGTCGAAAAGTTTGGTATTGGAAACTCACTTAAATGTGTTGAAAAATATTGGTAAACCAAGTAGCTTTTTAATTAATACTTTTAATCACCTACATCCTTTTCGATAGGAACATTGATTTTTCTATAATTTTCAATCATTCGAATTACGAATTTCAACCTGAGTGAATGATTTGATGTCTTTGTTGGAGTTTTTTTCTAAAAAAAGAGATTATGTGTGAATACATTTGTTGTATTATAATTAATTTTTGGTGTTTATTTTCATACCTTTTTTAAATTTGTAAAGTGTTATTAAGTTTATTGTAAAATACTGTTTCATAAACCATGATGAGTATGAAAATTCCGTTCACTAGGCATATATCTAAAAACTCTAAAATAATTGTTTGTCTTCATATTTGTGACATCTATTTCAAGCTAGAAAATACTATAGGAAATCTAAGAAAATTATCAGGTAATTCATAAATTCAGAATCAATTAAGACAAAAAAAATCACATATATTTATTGAAAGAAATTTTATAGTACAAAGGCGTTTGAAGAGTAATTTGATTTGATATTGGAGACAACAGCTTTAGTTTCAAACTGTACTTTATTTTATAATTCCCTTGAAGCTCAGCGCACTTTTTTCAATGTTTCTCCAGCTTCGTGATTCCCTCTCAGAAGTGGGTTTCATCGAGATCCTCAAAATAGCCATTTTCGGCCTCTACCGCTTTCTCATTCAACCCAAATCGCCTTACAGCCAGGAAAATTTTGAGTTTCAAAAACAGATGGAAATCCGAGGGAGCCAAATCAGATGAATACACATACGGTGGGTGCGGAAGGATTTCAAACTTCAATTAGGCCTATTTTTGCTGAGCGATGATACTTGAACGAACCAGTGCATTTTTGTGATGAAACAGTACTTTTCTTGGCCATTCCGGGACGTTTTTTCACTAGCGCTACCCTTAGCTTTTCCAAAAGTGTTGAATAGTATTGGCACGTAACTGTTTTTTCTTCCTGAAGTTAGTCGATTAAAAAAAATCCTCTCGCATCTCAGAAAACTAACGCCATCACCTTTCCAGCCGAGTGACCCATCTTTGCCTTCTTTGGAGCTGTTGCACCGTGTTCAGACCATTGTTTTGATTGTGTTTTAGATTCTAGTGTGTAATTGTGAATTCAAGTTACGTCAATGGTCACAAAATTCCGCATGAAGTCCGTTGGATTCTTCTTAAACAGTTCCAAGAAGTTTGCTGGTGTTTCTGTACGAATTCGTTTTGGCTCTGCAGTCAGCAAACGCGGCACTCATCTTGCGGATGCTTGTGACCTCTGCTATCTCGCTCACTTTTTCATTTGCCCGTCGGACAAAACCATATCGTGGACTTGATCGATGATTTGTGTCGTGACGGGTGTTTTCGAGCATCCTGAGTGCGGTTCTTTTCCGATGCTTGTTTTATCATATTTAATTCACCCAACGTCGAACGGTTTCGTAGGAAGCACAATATTCAATTAATTTAGGTAATACTCTTTCAGGGATTTCATTCGCTGTTTACCTTTAAAAAAAACTGAATGTCACCTCGAATTTCGGTTTTATCCATTTGCACTTTCGCACTAACGTTTCTGTTGAAACAACTGACAAACGAAGAATTAATGGCGTAATGACCTTGCAACTTGACATGCGTTACTAAAAGGGATATAACTATATGAAAACATATACAGCTGCCTTCCTCTCCCTCAGCGAGTACACGATTCACGTTACTCTTCAAACCTTCCTCGTATTGTACCCTCTCCAAAACTTATATTCCCACCCAACATGTAAACAAAAATACAATGTAATGGTCTTGTGATCAGTTATGAATATTGAGATATTCGAATGTAGTTGTAAAAAAGTACATATCACTAAACATAAGTGCTTCTCTACAGGCTTATAAATTTAGTCGTTTGAATTACTTACGTTAAAAACACTATGATTTATTATTGATTTTAATTATTATTAATTTCTTAAATACATTCTTTATTTAGAATATTATTAATGCATTATTGAACAGTCGCTCCCAAAGTATTCGTTAACTTTATGTTCGTTTTGTACGTCAGACATTACAGATATTAATAAATAAAATTAATTGAATTGATGTTGCTAAAGTTTTAGTTAATTATGTGGGCTTTAAGAGCATGTCGACAACTCGAATTCAGCTAAATTTGTATATTTTGTAATATATTATAGTTGTAATTAATATTTGTTGTGTATGTAAATTAGTCCTTAATTAAAGAATAAGTGCTAGAGCGTATTTTAATAATTCATTAGACTTCTGGAATAAATTTTACTTTAGTAATGAAACTTAGTTGGTAATTAATGATATTTCTACAAATAAAATATTTTAAAGAAAACTGAACAAACAATTACATAAGAAAATCAGTTAATCACAAAGGGACGAACATGGTATAAAGATGGATGTCTTAAACGAATGTAGGTAATGTACAAATTATTGACTGAACAATAGAAAACTCTATTCAGACATACTAAAACGAAATTTAAAATAGTGTTGTAAGCGAAGTTTAGATAGGCATTTTAACATCATACTGCAAAAAAGTTAAAATTCAAAGAAAATGGATAAAATAGTAGAAAATAGATCCTATATAACACACCTGGTACTCTACTTCGATGTTCTAATTTCAACCTCATGAGAGATTCCTATTTAATGTGAACGCTTAAAATGGAAAGTTCGAAACCGGAATATTTGTTAATAAATACAATACCTGTATAGCCAATGTTTTAAAAGAATGGTTATTGATATCAGCAGCAACAATTACCTTAGTAAGATCAATTCCAAAAATGATTAAAGATGTTAACTAAATATTGAATTATTATTCTTTTGATACTAATAAAATTTCATAGTTTTGAACTTATTATTTTTTTAAAAAAAAAAATTATAAAGTGAACGAAGAGTTCTGTAATTGCTAATTTAATGTACGAATAAATTACCATTTTTTTTGTGTATTTGAAATAAATGCAATTCGGTTTTTCATTAACCCAATACATTTATACAAATAAAGTTAAAATAGTTTCAGTTAAAATAGATTTGCACAAAATATTTGTTTTCTTGCAAATATAACTCGCAGTTTTTAATCATTAAAGATGTTACCGAAGATACATTTATGATTCTGCATATACGAGTATATTGACATACGAGGTTAGGGTGAAAAATTCCGAGCCTCGCATATAGATGGTGCATTATGCTCATTATTTTGATTGTGGTGCATGATTTCATTCTTTAAATTCTGTTATGTTTATGTTCGACGCTTCAAGTCGATAAGTTATTTAGTATTGGTTTGACAGCCCGCCGAAGTGAACACCTCAAGCAGCGGTTTTAAAAATGGAAAAAGTGGAAATTCGTGTCATAATTTTTTTGAAGTGTATAAGTGCAACCGATATAAAAAAGAAGCTGGATCCAATTTTGGAGGATGTTGAGCTCCTCTTCATAAGAATACAACGGTTAAGCGCTGAGTAGCTGAACTTAAAATGGGTCGGATAAGTACCAGTGATAAACCACGCAGTAGACGTTCCATTGTAGTAACTACACCAGAAATCAATGAATTAAAGTGTGAATTGCCTATCCACCCACAAGACTCGCCAGATTTAACTTTCTTTCTCTTTTTTAACCTCAGAAAACGGCTCGGTGGAAAAATATTTGTGAACTATGATGAAGTCAGTGACGCTTTAAATAGCTATTTTGAGAACCTTGATATATCGGCTTATCAGTCTGGCATAACCGCTCTAGACCATCGTTGGAAAAAGTGTATTGAGCTAATGGAAATTATGTTGAGAAATAAATGAAAAGCAATCCAAAAAGTTTTGTTTTCTTATTCAGGACCAGGACCTACCGTCCTAAATGTTCATTTACGATAAATTCGCAGCTATTTGGCCCTGTCTTTAAATATTAATATTTATGTTAGGAAACATCTTTTTCAATTATTTGTATTGTGTGAATATGAAAAATGAATAGACTACCAAATAATAAAACTAGTTCGTAAAAATTTAGTATTAGCTGCCACCTCGCTTGCACTATGGTTGCAGTTATTAACGCCGCTGCATAATTAGTACATGCCAGTCCTATACTGTTAATTCAGAGTAATATTTTGTATTTAACATTTTATATTATATTTGTTTATAAAAATGTTATTACAAAATATTTAATTTCTAGCATTAATTCAAATTTGTATACATTAAGTACGTTAAATTATAACGAATATATATATATATATATATATATATATATATATATATATATATATATATATATATATATATATATATATATGAATATATATGTGGTTGTTATGTATGTAATATTTTACGATAGAAAATAAGTTTTGTAACACATAAAAAGCGCCAGCAAAATTGCGAACCCTACAAAACTGAGAAGCGTGCTTGTACGAACGAGTTGTATACATTTCAGTCAAAACTTTCAGTAAAAGTCAACTGAAGAAAATATATGTATGTGTACGAAACGTATGGTAAGAGAAGCACATCACAAGAACTCACTTTCAGTATCTATAAAAACGTTGACACATGCGGTACAACGCATTGTACCCATGAGGTTTTCCTGTTCAACCAATTCGGAATCACGCATACACTATAAATAACTTCTTGAGACTTCTGTACGACGTTTTACGTCCGCATGTGACTGCGAATGGATTTATATGTAGGAACATTTACTGATGTATCTGTTTATATTTGTATGCATATAAATACATTGATTAGGGTGTTGCGTTTGAAATGAATAAGTTTAAAATAAAGTCTGGAAAATTTCAATTTAAACTAACTTTGTTAATTGCCCAAACCCTTATTCTCATATCCTTGTGTTCTTGATTGTTGTTAAATATTTTTCCTTATTGCATTCTTTAATTCTTACTACTATTTATTCTTTATTAGGATAAATTTCAAAAGGATACGCTTAGTTTCCTCGCCAGGAAGAACTTTTTTTCGAAAAATTCCAGCTACTATTTTGTCAATTTTAAGCAGCACTTCTTCATTAAAGATAATTTGGTTGCTAGCCAAAATCTCTAGTTGAATGATTATCCAGTAATTCCGCCAGGTACAGAATTTTGATTTTACCGATAATGGCCTCACCTCAGCTTACTTTTTCTAAAATTTTTACTGTTTATGCTACTATCAAGAATTTATTTTTCATATCCAATTACAGAAATGCTTCAAAAATGAATTGTTTTGATTGCATTTCAGAATCGAACGATAAGTGATGTGATTACTAATTTTCTCTCAATAAATACAGGCTATTTTAATAAGATCACCTTTTTTAATTTGAAATAAAACACAGAATTTGCGCTGAAATTTCAAGTTTATTTATTGTAAATAGTAGTTGTGGGTATGCCATTTATAAATGAAAAATAATATCGTGTTAGTGACCTCCGCTAATTAACTTTCTTACAAGTAAACATTCTTTTGTTAAAATTTTCAATAAATCCCTATACAACTGGAGCTCTGTCTCACTAATTACGGATTTAATCTTTTATGTCGGAAATTGTTTTAGGATTATTGTCGTGCACCTGTCCTTTAACGCGACTCCATAGAAAGTAGTTCAACAGTGTTAAATCATAGGTTCTCAGTGGTCAGTTAATTTCTCCATTTCTGGAAATAACGCGACCAGTAAATTTCGTCCTTAATAAATCAAGTGTTTCACTAGCTACGTCGCTTGTTGCACCATCTTGCTCTAGCAAGATGGTGCGATGATGCAAGATGATGGAACCACATCACATGTCCTCCAGATCAATATCATTCAATTCTGCGTAGAGAAAATTGGTTATCATGTTTCAGTATCTTCCACCACTTACCTGATTCTCAAAAAAGTAACGACCAATGACTCCACCGGACCAAAGTGCACACCAAGCAGTCACTCTTTCTGAATGCAGTGGCTTCTCAACGATCACTGTCGGATTTTCTTTGCCCTAGGTTCAACATTTTTACTTCTTAACGTAGCCAGAGAGTTCGAAATGAGCCTTATCGCAAATGATAACTTTTTTCAGAAAAACCTTATTGTTCCAGGATTCAATTAACAAATTTCCGACGCAGTAAATGGTCTGCTGGCTTCAATTCTTGTGTTGATTGAATTTTATGAGCGATCAGCAATAAATCCTTATGAAAAATATGCCTGCGGTAGTCTATAAAATGTCTAATTGCTGTGAGCGTCGTGAAATTGACATTCCTGGCTCTTCCGATACACTTTCACGAACCAAATCAATGTT
>CM068319.1:5629924-5689924 GCA_034766995.1 Acanthacorydalis orientalis | reverse complement strand
CCATGTGATTTTTAGTTAGCCCTAACCTTCAAAAGACGCGTGTATAAATTTGACAGCTGTTGCACTATTATTATCTGAGTTATAGCATTTTTAGTGAAAGAACTTTTGTTACCTTGAAAAAATGGATAAAAAGGAATTTCGTGTGTTAATAAAGCATTGCTTTTTGGCGAAAAAAAATACTGTTGAAACCAAGGCTTGGCTTAATAAACATTATTCGGACTCTGCACCAGGAAAATCAACCGTAGAGAAGTGGTTTGCTAAATTTAAACGAGGCGAAATGAGCACCGAGGACGATGCACGCAGTGGACGCCCCAAAGAGGCTGTTACCGACGAAAACATCAAAAAAGTCCACAAAATAATTTTTGATAACCGTAAAGTGAAGTTGATTGAGATAGCTGAGACCCTAAAGATATCAAAGGAACGTGTTGGTCATATCGTGCATGAATATTTGGATATGTGAAAGCTCTGTTCAAAGTGGGTGCCGCGTGAGCTCACAATCGACCAAAAACAACAACGAATCGATGATTCTAAGGAGTGTTTGGAGCTGTTCAATCGTAATAAATCCGAATTTTTGCGTCGATATGTGACGATGGATGAAACATGGCTCCATCATTTCACACCGGAGTCCAATCGACAGTCAGCCGAGTGGACTGCACGTGATGAACCGACTCCAAAGCGTGGAAAGACGCAAAAGTCGGCTGGCAAGGTTCTGGCATCAGTATTCTGGGATACTCATGGTATAATATTCATTGACTATCTTAAAAAGGGAAAACCCATAAACAGCGACTATTACGTAGCGTTATTGGAGCGTTTAAAAGACGAAATCGCGAAAAAGCGGCCTCATTTGAAGAAGAAGTAAGTGCTGTTTCATCAAGACAATGCACCGTGTCACAAATCAATGAAATCGATGGCGAAATTGCAAGAATTGGGCTTCGAATTGCTTCCGCATCCACCGTACTATCCAGATCTGGCCCCCAGCGACTTTTTTCTGTTCTCAGACCTCAAGAGGATGCTCGCTGGATGGAAATTTTGCTCCGATGAAGAGGTAATCGCCGAAACTGAAGCCTATTTTGAGGCTAAAGACAAATCGTTTTATAAAAATGGTATCGAAAAATTGTATGACCGCTATAATCGTTGTATCGCCCTCAAAGGGAACTATATTGAATAATAAAATCAAATTCTATCAAAAAAAAATTTTTTTCTATGCAAGCCTACGAACTTTTCAGCCCACCTGTTAAGCTTAAGAAAACAGTAATTTGCCTTTCATCTAAATTTATACCAAGAAACACTATTGATTTAAAGATAGACTATTTTAAAAATATAATTCACACATACATTACGCTACAGCCCAAGAGAGAATTTCTTATGTATAAGTCTCTTGTATTTTACATGGCGTACAGTTTCATATCATCAATCAAAAGTCAAATAACAGAAAAGAGAATAATATGCGCATTTACGAACATTCGGAAATAACGGTCTTTCGTACTTTTGACATCTCAATTTGAAATTCATATTATAAAACTTGTGTATTCATCGTTCATTGTTTTGTGCATGAGGTGTCGGTACACAACAAAAATAAATAAAATACGTATTTCGAAAAAATATAAATAATTAATGATAGACAAGAATATTGTTACAACATTCTCTCTTGTAGTCACTATTTTATTTTTTTATGTTTTCGTGTTGGTATTCCGTACACATCATTTTTCATCGTATCAGAAGTTAATGTTAGTATTGCAACATTGTTAAGTCATCATCGGTTTATATGCAATTTTTTTACTGCATTTACGACCTTGTCTATAAATTTTATGTAAATGTTTTTCAATGATACATACATTGTTTAAAATAGTCATCAACTTTATGAATATTTTAGCACTGAGTTTTGTTTTGCGCTTTATCGTTTTATCTCTAAGTCTGAGCATTTTCTCCTTGTCTTAATGTATATATGCGAAAGTTAAATTTATATCAAATAGAATCGTAATAGAATTGAATACTTCTAATTATCCGTTGTTTTGATGGTGTTATGAAGTGTGAAGTATACTTTGTATAGTATCATTTGGAAGTATACTTTGTATAGTGTCGTGGAATGTCTGTTCTCTGCTCTTAGTTTCAGCAGATATTAGAAACTCATGGATCTAAATTCTATCATAAGTGCCACATGTATCAAAACTAAAGGTAGAGAATAGACATTGAGAATATCTAAAATGATGAAGACAATTAGATTAACGCATTAACGGGATCACGGAAATAAAAAAGGTAAAATTATTATGAAAACAAATCCAATACCATACATTTTCACAATAGAAATAATTAGATTACAAAAATTTTATTAGAAGACAGTGATGTATAACATTTTTAATCTTTCCATAAAATAAAAATAATATAATAATATGCTGCATGTCAGACGAAAATAATAAAAAAGGTACGTGTACTTTGTTTATTTCACACGCAATATACAATATATGTGTCTCCGGTTTCACTCTAAGCTACTGTATGCATATGTATGTATGTATGTATGTATGTATGTATGTATGTATGTATGTATATATATATATATATATATATATATATATATATATATATATATATATATACGAAGGTGAGATAAGTGAGAAAGTTAATTATTCTTCTTTTTAATTGATTGTTGCAAGTAGGTGTCATACAGTTTTTCTACTTTTAGTCGTTCAATCTTTTGCCTTCATTGCAAGTTTTCCAACGCTTAATTAGTGCCTAGATTCCTGTAGGAAAATTTTTTTTGGTTACGCGTGCAACCACTCATGCACTATCTGTTAAAAAGTTTTGCGTCGGCATAAAGTCCAAGGTAATGGAATCCGAGCTACAATTGTGACGGGAGATTAAAACTGGGATCATTACTATCAACCAGAAACTAAAAAGCGAATAATGAGAGGACTCCATATCTCCTCGCCAAAACCAAAAATGTTTCGCGCTCAGCTTCTACAAGAAAAGTGATACTGACTCTTCTGAGACAAACGTGATCTAATATTGGTGTACTGTATGTTCAGGAGGAACACCGTTGCCACAATGTTTAGATCTCCTCAGGAATCATCTCCGATCAGCAGTCAAGTCCAAATGACTAGTGCTTCTGAATATTGACATTTTATTGCAATACGACCATGCTCGACTTCGTACTCGTTCTGCAACGTTAACGACCATCGGAGAACTATACTTTGAGTGTCTTTCTCATCCGCCGTACACCCCAGATCATGTTAAAGTGATACTTCTTGTTCGGATCACTCAAAGAAGCAACTCAAAAAGTATTCAAAGAACAGAAAGCATTTCAGGTCGGATGAAGAAGTGCAATAGATAGTGCACGAGTGACTGCGTGTGATCAAGATATTTTAGATATAGGAATCCAGGCACTAGTTAAACGTTGGAGGACTTGCATTGAACACAATGGAAACTGTTGAAAAATAATAAATTTGTGTGACACTTCTTTGTAGTAAGTGATAAAAAAATTCGTATATTGAAAGAAACGGAGAAAGGAAATAAGCGCAGGAGATAAGTTTTTAATAAATATATTCACCTTTATCATGATTAATTTCAAATTTATTGATTTATTCAGCCAACTGTTCAATCTGTTCAGTTGACATGTTTGAACAATTGAACATTTATGTTTCTTTTCATACACATTTTCATTTAAAATATTATCTTAACTCGAGATATGCATATGTTTCTAAAAGTTAGAAAGAAACGAATGAAATTAAATTACTTCTTTCATTTCTTAATGATTTCTTTACTCATTTCACTACCTTTCGAATCCAATAATGCGGTCACTTTTCAATACTCTTTTAGAAAATAAATATTAATAGAGTGTAACATTATTTAACATTTCAAACAACCTTTTTTATGACATACATTTATACGATACTGAACATATACCGTTTTCGCATAAATTACAGTAAAAAAAAAACAAACATTAGATGCGATTGTGAAATGGTGCGCTGTTAAAAAACGCACTAACCTTAAAATAATTTTAAATATTTTCCTCGAAATAAACGCGAAATGATGTAATAATTAGCACGCGTTACTAAAAGTACTTACAAATATCCGTGAACGTGATTTGTGAGATTGCTGAGAGCTGATATAAGTTTGTATAATGAAATACAGTTCCGTTAGCGTTCAGTTTGCGTACGACGGTAGCGATAAGTAAATAATGAGCTTTAAAGTGTCTTGGAGAAGGTACAACAGCGTAGAATTTGATCTATAGTTAACGTAGCATTATATTAAAGACAGAAGGAACCTGGTGAGAAAGAGCACTCATTCATAACGACTCCGTGAGTTTGGAGTGAAAATGTGTAATAAGTGTATTAATCGACATCGTATCTAACATTGTTTGCAAATGTGACCTATGGTAGGAAATAGATACCAAATAAATTGACTGAAAATATTAAGTAGGATTAGTATTGATCAAAATACAAATAAATTGGACTGGTAGATAGTCATAATTCGAATTCTTGCTTCAAATAATGTTTTTTTAGTAATCTAGGTATATCATTAAAACTCACTTTAATAATTTAGTTGGTCATTCAATAAATATTTATCGATGTTTAGTCAGTTAAATAAAAGCAAATCGAAAAGTATTGTATGTATAATCAGAAATGGGTTCATCTGAATTATTTATATTCTCACAATTATATTTCTAACTTTACTGAAGTGTAAAGAAAGGTGTATCAGTCGATTTAATTCGTAATTAATATGAAAGTAATAATAATATTTTACAATTTTCTAATAATTATTCGATTCCGCCTCCATAAAAGCCGTAACCAGAAAATTCTTCAAACCAGAACAATTTTTCAATCGATTATTCTTTGAATGACATTTTCGGAAATACAGTTATTCGAAAACGCAATTCGTCGAAAATACACTTTTTTCATCAAATCTTGTTTTCATTGAAGTGTGAATAATTCAAGGCGAGTCTGTTTCGGAACTGATCAATTTAATCAAATCTGGTAGGTCAGATCAGAGTCATCAGATCAACGCAAATCACTCGAAAAATAATTTCATTTTGTTGTAGGCGAATATTGAAGTTCGTTTGTATTTTTTCGATGTGTTTATATATATATATATATATATATATATATATATATATATATATATATATATATATATATATATAAATATAAGTATAAATATATATAATAAAATTCAATCAGCAAAATTAACTCGCTCGTTTTCTATGACCTTTACCATCTTTCAGGTAAATTTTAGATTCCTAAATTAATTTTTTTTTTTTTAGATTCCTAAATTGTAAATTTTAGATTCTTTAGGGGAAAAAACATCGTATTGGATGCGATGACATTGTCAATCCATTTTTGTATATCAACTACGTCTCTAAAGTGTTGTCCAGCAGAAGGGGTTTGCATCGACCGGAATAAATAACAATCCGAAGTCGTCAAGTGGGGTTAATACACACATGTAGAATTTCTCAGCCTAATTTAAGTATAGTTTTCTGAGTAGTAAGAGCAACGTGCGATTTGCATCATTGTCGTACAACATAATGACTTTCCAGAATATTGAGAATACACAGGAATGACTTTCTGGTTTATTTGCCTGGTAAATGATTTTTTCTGTACCATTTCCACGACTAAATGATTCTATTGATAATCATAGCGCTCCGCAGTAACCGATTCACCCATTTGGAGGAGCTTGTAAAATAGCACTCCCTTCATGTTTCATCAAATGCACAGAAGAGGCTTTTGACATTGATTGATGTCTTTTGTCGTTGATGCTAATGGCTATCCTGAGTTTACCCATAAATGTTGCCTATTTAGGATTGTCGTACATAATTTATTTTTCGTCGCATGTTATGATTTTCCACAAAAAAATCTTCTTACTTCGTCTAACAAGCAAAAAGAGGTGTGTGGAACCGATGAACAATATTGTTTTCGAAGACTTGTAGAGATACCCACCTCCTGAACTTATATATTTTTCCGTCTTGTGCAATCGTCGATAAATTGTTCTATCAACTTCCAGTTGTTCCGCGAGGTCTTGCGTCTGTGACGAATTTTCACTCAGTAATACATGTAAATCATAGGCCTTCAATCTTCACAATGTTCCAGAGCGTGATCGGTTACTGACATTTAAATCACTGGCTTCAAAACGTCAAAACTAATATTTGCAAAAATTTTGTGAAAAAGTGTTAAAAAGATGTTAAGGTGGACAAATATTTTGCAAATATTTTTCCACCTTAACATCTTTTTAACACTTTTTCTTTAACACCTTTCCCCTAAAAAGAGTTAATTGATCTACATACTATAGCGACGTTTTTCCTCGATGCATCTCGTACCGAATGCAGTATTGAATATATAGAGCTTTTCATCGGTTATGTTAACTACTGTTTAGTGAGGTTATATTTATCATTAAATCATGACTCATTCTATTTCGATACTAACCTTTCAAAAACGCAAAAAGTAGGGATTTTATTTCAATTTCAAATAATAAAACCAGAGCCTAAAAAAAGATTAAAAATTTTGCATTCTTCTAATATAATAAATATTTTTCCGCCAGAGCGCTGTACTAAGCATGATATCACAGCCATCGAAATACGCATAAAGATCAATGAAAAATGATTTATAATCATTTATTAAATATTTTTAATAAGTTTTTTTTTGATTACGGTGCGAGAGAAAATTCATTTATGAGAGCGAATTTATCCATCGTACCAGAAATAATATATTGTACATACATATCGACATCTTAATGTAATTGATATTCGGTATAACAACTACTTATACGATCTATTCAGTATCACCATTAGCAAAGTTTACTGTGAATATGTATGTATATATTATGTGTGTATGTATTTATGTATCCACACATATACACATATCTAAAAAATGTACTATTTTCGAAATGTTGCGAAAGATGAAGCACCTTCACCTAAAATTCCCTCATATACATAGATTTTCTTAAAATATACGTTTTTGTGTAGCGTACTTTCAACATTCAGCAGGTAGTTCTTGATTATTCCAAATGTCCCATATTTACCACAATTACCTTTATCTTTATTCTATTTTTGCTTATATTTGTGCCACGTTAATTTAATGTAAAACTAACAGTCAACATTTCGACGATTTCAAGTATTTCAAAAAGTCCACGGCACTTTTTTTATGCTTTACTTTATTTACAGAAATTAATTTTGTACCTTGTAAGTGGCTACTCCTACTGCTCGCTACGCTCACAATCTCCGGGGTGGCTTTGCTTCTCCCCATACCTATAACAAATAACAGAAAGTAACAAATTATACACACAAATAATCCGCGTAAAATGTAAATCATAAATTTTTTATTGGAAAAATGAATATAAATTAATATACAAAATACAACGTTAAATTGTGTAATATTTCGACTCTAACGCTTCAATGAATACAATATTTTGAATAAATTTCTCTTCAATTTTACACTGAAGTCGCATACCTTTTTTCGTTGTACACTGTGAGAGAGTTGCATACAATTTTCCATGAGCAAAAATTATATCTTTAGTAAATTGTATCTTTTAAAAATTGTATTTTTATACCAATCTTGTCAAAATACTTTGTGATTTATTAATTGTCATAGCAAACGCTAATCGTACTGGAAGCTGTAAACGTTTCAAAACAAATGATACTTCATCATCAGAAATAGTATCTAGTGTTGTTCGAGAAATATTTATTATTTCAATGAGCACGTGACTGATATCAACCAATCAGAACAGAGACCACGTGATCGATATCAACCAAGCAGAAAACGAATAAATCGCACGCATATAGCTGCAGCGCCATTTTTTACTTATAGAGAGATTTACTTTATAAAAATAAGAAGTTTACTTTCTTTAATGATTCCCATCCTTGTATTATAATCATTAATATCATAAAAATCACCTGAATATTAATAAAATTTTTATCTTGAAGTGTACATAATCAGACTCTAATATATATTTTTCTGTTTATTCCAGGTGAGTTTCATTCTATTCCATTTTTTAAAATAATAAAATGGGTAAGTTATTCAACGTTTTACTTTAAATCTACTAATGCTTTTTAAAACCTTATTTCTGTTCATTTAATTGAAGGAAAAAATCGTAAGTCAATATATCACAACCTAAGAGTATTATAAGTAGAAAAATCTACACGATTCTTTATTTTTTTTCAGTTTTGTAACAATAATATTTGTATAAAATTGAAAAATAGTACATTTTAACAGTACAAGTACAGGGTGTACCAGTCGAACGGGAAATTTTAAAAGTAAGTATATTCACTTACTGTTGGACAGGGGATAAAATTAAGTGATACATTGTTAGTTAATCGTGACCATTTAATAAGCATCGAGCAGTGCTCCGATGCACATTGAGCTTTCGCTGTAAAATGAATTTACAAAAATGGCAAGTCTGCTAAAACTGTTCAACTGCTATTTTGTAATCACTGTAACATTTCGCGTCAGTTCAATGTGCAGTTCAGGCTTTCTCTTGGATTATTCGTCTATAAAACACATCTCTTGTCTTCCATTTAACACTCTGCGATCAGAACATCCTGCACAATTTTTCTTACGGAATGCGAAATAAATGTGTGCAAATTTTCATCTAACCAATGTTATCGATCAGACGATTAAGGTCGTAAAAAATACGGCACCAGCTTATCTGATCTTAACTTTCGAAATTACAAAGCATGTACATAAGACGAAAGTAAATCTCTATAAAGTAAATTGCAGTTACTGCAACACGATAAATATTCTTGAAATTACTATCTTCGCTTTCAAGATGGCATAAATTCCTATATTGATCTAGTTTCGATATAGGGCTGACAGGAACGAAATGATGTGTCGGATTATAGATTCAACATAGGACTGCAAAGGGTAAACAATTCTCAAAAATGATATACATTAATATAGATGTGTACTTGAGATTCAAAGAATATGGCTTCAAAGTCATTAATCATTCATTCTCAATTCTAGACATAGCATCCGGTGAGTTGTATATGTTTTACATGAAATAAAATACCGTAAAATTTAAACACAATCAATATCTAATGATTGGTTAAAAGACTATTTTCATTATCGAAAAAAATAATATTTTATATTAAAAAGGGAGGTTTTTAAATTGATTTTACGGTGTGTTCGTAATGTAAATTCATATTTTTTTAGATCGCTCTCCTAGCCAAATATAAACAGAATACCTACTGATTCTGTTTGCTTTTATGTCATTATATTACATACAAATTTATAAACATTTTAAAAAAGAATCGTTTGAAGAAAAAATAAGAGTTCAATTTGTATTTTGAAAGAGATATTCATTGAGTTACGAATAATATACTAAATTGTACAATTACTTCGCGTGTCTACGCTTGTTAAAACTTAATAGCTTGCATTTTAAAAATAGATTTTCTTTGTAACGTGTAATCTATTTCGTACAAAATCGATCATGGAACGTATCTCACTGATCTTTTTTGGATTCAATTCGTAGATTTTTCGATTTACTGTATTCACTTCGGTAACGATTAAGATAACAATCGGATTCATAATAAAACGACCGCAAATAAACTCTTCTTTGGGATCGTGTAATATCTTGTGGTTTGTTTGAACAAAACACATTTATATAAAACACAATGAACATTTTTTCATTCTCTCAACGCCTTCAACGACGGCTGTGTTTCAATAATAAAACCGTGGGTGTGTTATGTATACAGTTGATGTGAACGAATGAGAGAGATATACATAAGACGTGACAATGATAGTAAGCGTTCTTTTACTCTTGTGCGTATTCAAAAATTCAGAAATGAATTTGTAAAATTATCACGTAGTCTTTTTAAACAAGGACATATATATACACAACTGTTTAATTATATATATTTTTCTTTTTTCAATGGTCTTATGTTTGTTCAAATGACATCGTCGATATTAATCTAAAACACATTTATGTCAAACGAAGATACTTATATACATAAAAAGTACTATTCATACTATCGTACTATATACCGGTCTTTCTTTACAAACGAATGTCATACCGATCAATAAGTTCAAATAGTGTTTTGATCTTGTATTGCGGTAAAAAATCGTATGTTTCTTTTGAGACTTTGTAAAGTGTATGCGACATCTTTCTTGGTTATATTCGGAAGTTAGTTATGAAATTGATATATCCGTATGCGTAAGAAGAACTATACGTTCAACATAGGCAATACATGTGATAGAATATGAAATGAACGAGAACCGAATTAGAAACTTGGTGTCTGGTTTTGTTGGCTTCCGTGACTTCAAGTGCATTGCACTCTCATTGTATCCATTGGGTGTTGTTCAAACTATTGCAATCGATTAATGTATTTGTGTGCGTGTATTTTTAATTATTTTATATGACAGACTATTAATTTTACACAATGTTTAAATTGAAGACGTATTTATTAGTGTCTCAAAATGTACTATATACATGGATTAGAAACTTTTAAAAAAATTCTAAAATTCACTTTCACCCAAATGAATTTTTCATTTATTTCTTAAATCACAGAACTTTTTTAGTGAAAAATGTTTAATAATACTGGAACTTTTTTTTTGGACATAAGAGAAAATACCTGATCCTAATAGAACTTTTCACACTGAATTCGAATATCTAAGTAGTTTTTTTTCATTACCCACGTTTTTTTTTGTGAAACCCAGATTAAGTGTGAAAGAAAAGTATATATATTTACATACATACATGACACTATTTAACTTACCTAAAATGTGGAGAGTTGTTGATTTCCGTGTGTGTTGTATGGGATGCAAGCATCTTGCACCCCACTGTCCCTATATCTCTTTTCCATGGCAAAGATGTCTTGGTAGAAACCCTCCTCGTGTTTGTTACTGACGATACTAAGATTGTCAGGGAAGAAATCCAAGCGGGTGTCTAAGAAATGTATTTTTAGGGACATATCACACTCCATTTCTTTGTCTGACCGTAACAGTTCATCCACAATCTCACGGTAGTTCGGGACTTTTCAATGACCCCTACGCCGATTTGTTAACTTGACTTGACAGATTTTCGAACTTTCCATCTCCAATCAAAGCTCTTATTTGGGGACTCTCAAAAACTCCTTCTTTGATTTTAGCATCACTTACACGACGACGTTTTTCCTTCAAATAACGAAACGAGCCACCATTTTTATCTATCGCGTTAACAACATTTTTGAAGAACCCTAACTTTATATCAAATGGAAGTAGAACTATCATGTCAGAGTTATAACTAATGATAAATGTACAACATTTTTCTGTCCAAACATAAGTGATTCGCGCTTTGGTTATTCATTCTTATTGTAATGATTTTTCTTGTCTCTGCTGTTCCGTTCGCATAAGAAACAACAAAGTTTAGTATAGCTGAGATATAAACGTATTAACAACGCAATGACTTTTAAATCGCAACATCTGATCCAACAATCTTGTCATACTGAATTTTTTCAACAGGATTTTCATATATTTTCTTCATGTTAGTTGCATAAGCTAATGGTATAGGAAGAAATTTGTTCCCATTGTTCAAAACAACAGCCTTCAAACTAGTTTTCGAAAAGCCAATGAACAGTATCCACTCAGTTGTTTTATGTTCATTATCAAGTACATCCATCACAGACCAAATATTGTTACAATACACTAAATCATTTTTTTCCAAATAGAATTCTTGAAACTCTTCCTGGCGGTTATGAAAGAAACATACTTTAGTGTCATTCTGAAGGAGATTCCAAACTTTCAACCTAGAACCCAAAAGTTCGGCCTGTTTCTTGCACAACCCCCAACATCATCATCTCTGTTCAAATTAAATACTGCAAATAATAATCATTTAAAATGTTGTTTTACGTATATTAGTTAACATTAGGCAGGACACGGTACTCCAGAACTGCTCATGAGATGGTTGCACAGCCTTCTGACGAACAGGAAAGTTACTGCAAGTCTGGGAGAGTGCAATCTCACGGGCCTTGTCAACAGAGGTTGTCCGTAGGGCGAAGTGACCTCACCTTTAGTGTGGTGCCTGGTGGTGAATGGTCTGCTAGGGGCACTGAACGGTGGGGGCATCTATGCTCAAGCCTATGCGGACGACATACTGATTGTTACAAGGGGGGCGGACGCACAACCAGCACTGAATCTGATGCAGTTAGCCGTGAACAAGATACCAAGCTGGTGTCAAAGAACGGGGCTGTCAGTCAACCCGTACAAGACAGAGCTCGTTGTCTTCAGCAGAGCGCATAAGGTCGGGGAGTTGTTTCTACCCACCTTAGCAGGCAAAAGGCTGAGATCTGCAGACCCAGCAAAATATCTCGGGGTGACATTGGACAGGAAACTAAACTGGAAAATTCACCTCGAGAAGATATAAGCGAGTCTCACTGCGTCCTTTTGGGCATGCAGGCGAGCATTCGGTATTACCTGGGGGCTACGTCCCAGGATTGTAATTTGGCTCTACAAAGCGGTTCTCCTCCCCAGATTTGCCTACGCAGCTCTGCTGTGGTGGCCACGACTGGAGCAGAAAGGGGCCATCAAGACCTTTGAAAGCGGTGGAGGCTATGCGCTCAACACCGATGGCAGCTTTGGGCGTGCTACTGGGTATACCTCCTCTCCACTTGGAGATCAAAGGTGCGTCCGCGGCCTCAGTGTATAGGCTGAAGGGATGTGGCCAGTGGCGGCCGGGACCCAGGCATACTCGACTGCCAATTTTAGATGCGGAGCTCCTTGGAATGACGGGAGACGCCATACCGGCCACCTACCAGTTTGGTAAAGGGTGGAGGGTGACGATACCGTCGCACGAGGAGTGGTCCGATAAGAGGGACAGCTAACCCGGCCACGGGGACGTCTGGTTACAGATGGCTCCGGAACGAGGGGAGGTCTGGAGCGGGATATTACTGCCGCAGGGACGGGAAGGGTACATTTATCCCTCTTGGACTGTATGCTACAGTGTTCCAATCCGAGGTCACTACTATTCTGGGTTGCGTCCAGAGGCAAGAAAAACTCGGAGTTAGGGGTAGACGGATCACTATCTGCTCGGATAAGCAGGCAGCACTGAGAGCACTAGCTTCCTATGCCACCACTTCAAGGTTGGTTTTGGAATGCAAGATAGCTCTCAGCAGACTGGCTTTCCAGAACGAGGTTCACCTTCTATGGGTACCGGGTCATACGGGCATACGGGGGAACGAAATAGCGGACATACTGGCCTCATTAGGAGCCAGGTCCGCAGTGGAGGGACCAGAGCCCTTTGTAGGACTAGCGAGATGCTGGGCCAAGGGCGCTATTCGAACCTAACCTAGTTAACACTAAAAAGTACCTAAAATTCCAAAAAAACCAATACTTAAAAAATGTCATTGTACAAAAACTGTGGGCGATAGAAAAATTCTAATTGCATATTTGACTTCAGCGTAAAAAGTTACGTTCGAAACACAATAAACGTTTCATATGCCAAAAACTGTTTTTACCGGTGTAATTAATTATTAATCATTTTTGATTTTTTCTTATGCTGCTTTTAATATCGTTTCCGTCATCTTCAAGCACCAATGTACAAAAAAAAAACAAATCTACTAAAATTCAATTAAAAAGTATGGAACACTTGCAAAAATACTAATAAATCGATGAGAAATCGTAAGTCTGTCACAATACAGCTCTGACTGTATGACTTAATTCACTTTTACAAATGAATTATTTTCTCACCGCACAAATTTTTTTTCTGTTCAGAAATATTCAATGATTATTACTTATGCACATTTTGATTGTGATTCCAAAATCCTCAAAGCGTTAAGATACATTTGTAAGACTGTCCCTTTGTCAATCTTGAAATTAAATATTAGATTTCAAATTAATTGGACTAATTGGATTAATTGGAATTCTCTGGACCGTTTAAGAGTTTTTGTTTCAAATGAAATGAGTTTTTTTCATAAATATATACACTTTCTTAGCTAAATAAATTGAATAAAAGAAATCACAAAAACGACGCTGGGGTAAGACTACCGTGTAATTATTTTTCATAAAAATGTTCGTCATCCCTGTTCTAGCGCTATCGTAATGTCATTCCTTAATAACCGAACAGTTATTTTTTTACTAATGGTTTAAATTCTCTTTAGTAAATTTATTTGGAAATTTTATTAAAATAAGAGTATATTAAAAATTAGAATATTCAAGTTTCTCAACTTTCTAAAAAAATATAAATGTAGAGTGTAGAAACATTTTATTGACCTACTGTATTTATATTTATAGAACGCTGTATGTCGATTTATTGAATATCGTAATTTTATTTGGAACGATTCCAAGTATTCCGTTGAATTTTAAGACATATTTCTAGGAAAAAAAAATCACCGGAGAATGTCGTATTATCAATATATAAACGATTTTTAATGTTTGTTCAAAGAATAAAATTTGATATACTTTTCGAACATCTGTAGTAAAAATTAAAAAAGAACATACGAACACACAAGTGAACTTTACGATTTCTGTCTCTAATATGGATTTCTTGTTTTTAAGCTCATATTTTTATGTGGCATAAAACCGAAAATAGCTACAGTTTATGACCGCAGTATGTACTTATGGAATCTTTTAATATTGTATGTGATCGTGGATTGAAATTGATGTTTACTTTTTTATTTCAACGTTCCAATTATATATAAAATCAGTTGCTTGTTTTCATCCGCAATACTTAATCGTTTGGTTCCAATGAGGTAAGATTCTGAAATGCTCCACACACTCAGATGTAACAACAATTTTTCTTGTTAAACTATGGAGTTATAACCGAAATATTATATATCTCCATATATTCATGGAAAAATCTATATCAGAATCGAGTTTTTACTTTTATAGTAAGGTTTGTTGACGTATTTTAATTTGTTTTAAGGATACTATTATCTTTAAAACATATGGTTATAGGATATTTAAAATTTCATATCAGTGAGACACTTGAGAGACATACATTACATCTTAATTCATGTAATTCCATTTGTTTCATTGCATTGAGAAACAAAGTATTATAGCAAAGATTTATTTTATTTGATTATTTTGATGCGATATGTGAATATATTCACGATTACTTCTAGCGTATTAGCTCGAGAATGAATGTAAGATGAGGTGATTTTCCACAGCTTTTCATTACAAAACAAGTGTTGTCTTATATTAGGATCTTCAGAGGTTTAGGCTGCCACGCCACTAGACATTTTAAATAACAGATTATCGAGTTTTAAATATGTATTTGTATAATTTTTGTCACTATTACTTTCTATTAAAACGTAAATCTACACTTTCTTATCGTTTTTTTTTGGGGGGGGGGAGGAAGTACATTGGGTGTCATCTTGTAATCGGGGTCATAAAAAAATGTCTTTTTCTTGATTTCTTTGTGAAAGATGAGGCGTTTTATAATCGGGGTCGTCTTATATTCGGGCTAATACGGTACTTAATTAAAATATTTATAGACAAGTGCATACATTATAATTATTAGGTGTACAAATTTATTCGATGCCTTTTTTATAAAAAAATAATATTTATTTACAGAAAAATGAAATATATTTCAATCCTTCAAATATCACCCATTCTTTTGTATGATTTTGCTCAATCTGTCGGGTAACTGACGAATTCCTTGTAAGAAAAAAGATAGCGTCTTTGAGTTGAAGTCATCAATGCATTTTTGGACCTCTTCTGCTCTTTTAAAATGAATATCAGCTAGGTGATGCTGGAGCGATCGGAACATATAATAATCTGATAGGGTTAGATTTGGTAAATACGCCGCATGAGTGAAAACTAGTCAGTCTAACGAACATATAACCTCTTTGGTCTCTTTAACGACGTGTGGCCGTGCGTTGTCGTGCTGCAAAATGACTTATCTAGTTTCCTCCCCAGTGAATGATGTTTTTCTCTTTAATATGCCATTCAAACAGATGAGCTATTGTTGGTAACGCTCTGAATTGACAATCTATTCAAGTTCGAGAAACTTATAATACACCACATTCTTAATATCCCACCAAATACACAACACTTTTTCGTGTCAATATTTGGTTTTGATGTTGATGTCAATGGTTCGCCGGGCGTAACTCATAATTTTCGGTGCTTAGAATTGTATACAAACCCATTTTCATCTCCGGTTATGATTTTTAGCAAAAAATCATTCCTTTTGTGCTTTGCAAGAATCCATCGGCCTAGCTTTTGAATTTTTCTCAAGCAATGTAGACAATAGGAAATTGCTTTCTGGGTAGCTCCGAGTTGTTCACTGAGTTTCTGTTCAATCTGAGGGGATGTCTCACTTAACAGCTGTTCAAGCTCCTCGTTTTCATTTTTTTCGGTTGGCCAAGACTTTTTCGATCGGAAATGTCAATATCACCACCCAGAAACTTTTGAAACTATTTTCTTACATGTTTTGTGTCAAATTCAGCAGTATTTTTTTAACTGGAATGCTAAAAGTGTTCAATGCCTAATATGACGCTTTTCAGACGCCATCGTGTTCACTATTGTTTTACAAAATTATGCCAACTGCTTGGCCAAAATACACAATGTTTTTAAATATTATCGTTGGGACTTCAAACTTTTAATACGACAAGAAAATATTTGGTTTTAAAATAGATTTATGACTGATTTAATTTAAAGGCACAATTAATGTTTACATCTAATATTCACCCGTGAAAGTGAATTTAGTCACCATGTCAAAATTCTACTGTGTGATATTAATAAGTTATTAACCTAACTAATTGTAAGGTTTGTGATGTAAATATGTACAGATCAAAATGTGCTAATACCATGAATAAAGGTAAAATACGTACAGATAGTTTATTCAGTTTTTTTGTGTAAATTCTTTCTCAACCAGTAAATTAATTAAATATCGACACCAGTATTAATATGAACCAACATATGACATCATTATTATTATTATTGTTTTTGTGTATATTTCTTTTTAATAAAATGAAATTAATTCCATAATATTGTCATTCCATAAATATTGCCAAATTATTTTAACAAACAGTTTAGCCAGTGTTATATGTGCTTCTTTCAACTTACTTTTTGATATATAGTAAATACTATTATATTTTATAATACAAAAAAAACGTTTATAAAATGTATTTAATTTCGAACAAAATAGGAAGGTAGGGTTATAATTATCCTTGTTCGATAAGAGATGGTACCACTAATATCAAACTGCAATACCTTTTAACAGCATTATCTTTGAAACTACTGATGTTAAAGTTTGAGCAAAATACGTTAATTAATTTAATTTCGACAGTTGTTCAAAATAAACAACTATTACTCTTTTTTAACTATGGAAAAAATTCAGTATCGGTCAGTGATTAGATTTGTTTTTGGATGGGAAAATGTGTGGAGAAATTAAATAAAAGTTACACTTTATCTACGCTTTTTCGAGAATGGATTTGCCAGTCACCCGACAAATGGAGCAAAGTTATACGAAATAATAAAGGGTATTTTGAGGATTGAAATGTATTCCATTTTCCGTAAACATTCCCATCATGTAACAAAGGTATAAAAGGTGCCGAATTAATTTATACACCTAATATTTCACTTGTTTCAGAGATGATAAATCATTTTTCTGATTAAAATTATTCAGTAATTGGTTATTTATCATTTTTTATTGATGCTTATGCGCATTTTTGATGGTGATAAGCAATAGAAAAATTAGTTAGTTTGTGTGACGAGTGGCAAATTAATTTAGAAGTGTAAATATATTCTTGTCAATTAAAAAAACGTCTCATTTAATGGACTTTTTCCTTCTTAATTTTTGTAAAATATCAACTTTTCTTTATTTCAATGTTTATAAAATATTTTAATACATTACTATTCTTTGTAAAAATACCATTACTAAATACAAGTAAGTATTTCTCTATTTTATCTCAAATTAAGTTTACTATTTTCCAAAAACTGGCGTACTCTGTGATTTAAGTTTTTGTAATGAAGAATAACCTTTTAGTCCTTCCTGTTTAATCAACGTCTGTTTTATCATCACAAAAATCACATTCCAAGCATGTATTTCTTCGCGAACTATTATCAAATTTGTAATTTTATGTATTTAGATTATTTTACAATTTTTAAAAGATTATTTTTCACGGCGATGCAGTTTTAATGACAAATTCAAAATTTTAACCTTGATTTTTTTTAATTGTACACAGCTCTGAATTTCATAAAAAGTTTTAAATAATTCATAAAGATTGTACGAATATTGCTATTATCAACAAAAGATATTGACGATTTTCTTCCTCACTTACTACAAAAATGCTTTCATCTAACTGGTTAATAATATTGATGGTTTGAGAAACAAAATTGATATAATAATAAGAAAAAAATAAATATTTTAAAACTTTTTAAGCATTCTGTAATGGTTTTAAATAGTTATTTATATTTCATGAACTCACAAAATGAACTTATGAAATTATTTATTCTTGCAGGACAAACAAGGAAAAAATATATAGATATTTAAAACGTTAATTTTATAAAATTAAGGGCTTGGAAAGAAAAGCGTCTGTCGTCGTTGAATTATGAAAGCCGAGCAAATTCGTATTATAGCTCAATGACGTACACACATTATATTCATTAAGCATGAACATTACATTCTACATATTTAACACATAAAATATCCCACACTGTTTTATTATCTCCATCTGGTTGCATTATGCATTCGTTCGTATTCGTACACTTTTAAAATAAAAATACAGTCGTGATGAAACTATAGACACTCCAGAATCGACCCAACGACATCTGGTCACAAGATGTTTGTGCTGGAAAAAAATAAATGCATGTATTGGGAACTGCATAAATTTACAGACAGTTCGAATTTGTGCACTGATCGGTATTTGTATACAATTACTAAAAATTTTTTGTTATAATATTTTATATAACAATAAAATCGACTTGTAATCAGTAAATAATTTAAATTATTAATATCTTCTGTGAACTGTAACTGTTAATGCTTTCTTTTCATCGTATGAAAAAAGATATTAATATACAATATTTACTCCTATAGGACTTTTGTTAACTCTTCCTATCACAAATCATTGAATTTGTGTCTTATTCGTTTTCATTATTTTGATAAACTTAATATTATCCTAAAGGCTTTTTCTCTTTGGTTCTCTTGATGCGATGTGTGAAATAATTATGATTGCTTATATTTTATTGAAATAAAATTTTGTAATACTTTTCAAAAAGTGCTTGTTATAATTAAATTATAAATTTATATTTGAAATAGAAACTGGGGAAGTACACAGTTTGTATTAGACATTTTTAATTTACGAAATGTGATGCAAATACTTCCTTTTTATTTTGATATGCACTTTGGACTTGCTATATATGAAAAAACACACTTCATAACCTTAAAAACGAAACGTAACTTAACATACAGGAATGTTTATCGCAGGGAGTAAAGTAAAAATAAGTACAGATGAACAATAGCTAATTAATTTATTAAAATAATTTTATCTACACAATGTCACGATATTTATAAAAAATGTTTTGTTAAATAATGCGATGGTATTAAATTAATTTCATTCCAAATGAAAGATGTTAATATTAGTTAAATATACAAAATCAGTATAGTTCCATTTTTGGTGTATATTTTTACCAATGTATATGTTTAGTTCCTTTAGATGATACCAGATAGAATTAACGTTAAAAAATAACTTTCTATATACTTAAATTATTGAACCATTAAAAAAATTATTTTTATTTATATTTTTTAAATTACGTGACCACACAAGTTGATATTTGAGTACAATGCCATAAATAATACTATGATATATTAAAACTTCTACTGTAGAAACCATCAATCAAAAAAAAAAAAAAAAAACCTGTGGGTTTTGAACATGGTTTATAGGTAAATTCGTCGAAAGTAAAATTCCTTGGGACTATTTCTTGAAATTGACGTTGCATGTTTAGGCTTTATCAAACGTACCCTGATCCGACTTTACTAGAACTGAGTGAAACTGACTACGTATGATCCAAACAAACAAATTATTTTTAGTATTCGGCAAATTTTGTTATGTCTAAATTTATCGAGCAACTAATTGAATTTATATTTTGTATCAAAAACGAAATGTCTTGTGCCGACATGTTTAAAATATGGGAAAAGGTATTTGGAGATGAGTATTTATCGAAAACTCGGGTATACTACTGATACAGATTGGTTAAGGAGGGCCGAGGGTTAATAAAAGATGACCCTCGTTCGGGACGGTCGTTGACATCAACCGTGAAGAACATGTTCAAAAAGTGAAAGATTTGATTCTGAGTGATTGTCAACTGACTGTGCGAGAGATTGCTGATGATGTCGACATATCATATGGATCTTACCACAACTTACCACTTGACCCATATTTTATACTTAAACGAGACTTGTGCCAAGAACGCTAAATTTCGAGCAAAAACAGCATCGTAAAGATATTGCCGTCAAGGTGCCGTCTGATGCATCTAAGGATCCCACGTTAGCAACATGCATCATAGCTGGGACGAGACTTGTTTGTAAAGATGTTGAAATAAGCAACAATCGTTCGAATTGAATAGTAAAGGCGAACCGAGACTGAAAAGAGAGTATCAAAGTCGATCAGTGATTAATGTTCTCTTGACTGTTTTTTTCGATTATCGTGGTGTGGTTCACAAATAATTTCTTCTACAGGATCAAACATAAGAAATATTTCTTAGATATTATGAAGCGTTTACGTGGCGCGATCCGCAAACATCGATTGAAATTGTAGGCAAACAACTCGTGGATTTTACATCACGATAATTCATTGGCTCACACTTCAATGCTTGTTCTTGATTTTTTGCCAAAAACTCGATCAACATCATCGTCTTATTCGTCTAATTAACCCGTATGATTTTTTCCTCTTCTCCAAACTCTAATTGTCGCTGAAAGTCGCCATTTTGACTCGGTTGAAGCCATTAAGAGAAGTTTGCTGAACAAACTGAAGTGCATATCATCAATCGACTACGAACGATGTATCGAAGATTGGTTGAAGTGTTGAAATAAGAAAAAAGGACTGTTACAAACGATAAAGAATACCTTGAAGTCGGAAAAATCAATTTTAACGAATAATAAAATATTTTGCATTTTATTCGAAAATTCCTGGAGCTTTTTGATGAAGGTAGTATGTTTGTATTGTAAGTGTGTATGTATGTGTGCTAGTGTAACTAATAGCGATAAATGTCTTTTTATTGTAGAAAAAATACTTCTTACATATTAACGAATCAAATGACTATATTTATTAACAGTATTGTGGAAAACTAATACACAAATATTTTATTGTAAATTGATAAATTCAGTGCCTAAAAGAGATGGCATTCTTATTTTTTAGAAATTATCTTGCTGCATATTATTTATATATATATATATATATATATATATATATATAAATAAATAAATATATATATATATATATATATATATATATATATATATATATATATATATATATATATGATAATCTTAGAGGTACCGAGTGTTTTTCTAAGTGTGTAACAATTTTTTTTTGTTTTACAACATGTAGCTGTGCATTTGAAATAAATATCAGTACAAGTACTCATATATTCTTAGTATGAAAATAAATTTCTATACGTATAGTTTAAATATTCTGATTTTTTTTGAACTGAAAGTAGTTAATTTTATTTATATTTGACATGATTATATTTGATATATTTTGCTTTGTGGATTCAATCAGAAAAATAGTGCTTCTGGACTAGCAGAAAAATATATCAAGTTCATGGGTAACGAACCCTAAGTATAAGTCAATGTCGGCTATGGTTCCAAAAATTCCGATTAGGAAACTACAGTCACTAGGGCTCCGTTACAACAGTAAAAAAACAAGCTGAAAATACTCAATAACTCATTCAACCATCCCACAGAAAACATTGACCACCTAAAAAACATTGAAAGGCCTCTAAACTAAAACAATGGATACCGTACGAATTATATAAAATAAATCTGCTGCAAACGTAAGTGCGTGCTCTTCATTTCTTATGCGGTTGAAAATTAACCTTTTTTGAAAAGGACCGTTACTAGATGTAAAAAGTGAGTAGTATATCACCAAGGATGACGTTTCAGAAACTGGGAAATTAAAATCATCCGGCATATTTCTAAAAAGATATATTTTGTTTAATTTAAATACATTGCAAAAAACGCGCATTAGATATGGAATGACCCAATACATACACACATATGTGTATATATATATATATATATATGTATATATATATATATATATATATATGTATATATATGTATATATATATATATATATGTATATATATATATGTATATATATATGTATATATATATGTATATATATATTTGTATATATGTATATATATATATATATATATGTATATATATATATATATATATATATATATATATATATATATATATATATGTATATATATATATATATATATATATATGTATATATATATATGAATATATATATATGTGTATATATATATATATATGTATATATATATATATATATTATACAGATATGTAAGCAACACCATATGTAAATATTACATGTACTAAAGATATAAATAAAAGTAGAGATCAGAATTATAAATATTTGCATATAAAAAAATAATATAGAAAAGTTACGAAAGGACCCACGAAGATTAAAAATTCCAGATTATTAATTCCGTTTGCGGAATTATTGCTTCAATTTTACGAAAAATCTATTAAACAAATGAAGTGAATGAGGAAAATTTGAATGTAAGCGAAATTCACTAACAGTATTTCCTGTAACGATTTTTGTTATAAAAAGTTGTTTAAGTTTGTTTGTATGTAGACTTTTTATTTTGTTTTAATAAACATGGGCGTCGACTTATTCTAGTCACCCTTGTATAATATTCAAAATATTTCAAATTATTTTTAATATTTACACTGAATGCTTGTTACTAATAGGAACAACTGTAGACAATTAAATTGGTAGTATACCTAGAAACCGTTCAGAAACAATGTGTTAATTTTTACACAGTCACAAACTGTTATAATACATCTATAAACTGAAGTGCACGCGTGTTTGTATGTAAATATTCATATAAAAATTTAAATTTTAAATCTACATATTTGGAAGGTCAAAAATGGTACACAGCCAAAGTTCGCACATGGAACAGTTTTCATATGTAAATTTTTACAGCACGATAAATAATAACTGCAGCAATAATAATAATGATAATATGGCAACGGTGCAAACAGTTCATCTGTTGTGTGTGCAAACATACACACATGGATACACAAATACCTGCTGAACAATTGATCCTGATCGCATTTGAATTGACCTGAAAAAATCACTACTCACCATGCCGTCAGCAGAGATTATTTATTTATAGCGTTTCTGTGTCGGTTCCACTAGAACACAGTGCCGTTCATTGCCTGAATTATTCACATAACCTCTTTTTTATTAAACAAAATGTTTACATATCGCAAGTTGTACTACTCTACTATATGTACGTATGCATACATACACGCACACGCGCGTGCGTACGCCATATTACACTGTTGAGGGCCCACGCGTGTATGTACATTCATAGATATCCGACGATACTGTTTACATTGTTAAACGCAATATTAGGAGGTGGGATGTGAAACAGTGATTTAAATATTTACATTATCCATGCTTGTATTTTTAAAAAAAAAAATAATCCTACATTGTAACATCTCAACTAATTTACAATTAATGCAGAATAACTGTATTCAAATACACTTTTTATAGTCACTTGCAAAAGCATTCGGACATTTTGTTTTTGGACTTGACGAAAAGTATGTGTCAACAAAGTCAATAAAATATATTTAAATAATATTACGAAAGTTATGCATTAGGTGTAAAAAATCATTCCGTGCCTTTAAATTGAATCAATCAGAACTGTTTTGAATTTAAATATTTTCTCGTCGTTTTAGGATTTTGAAGTACCAAGTTTAAAAATATTTAAAAACACTATATATCTTGCCCAAGCAGTTGGTATCGCCTCACAAAACAGTAATGAACACAATGGCGATCAAAAAGTAACATATTAAGCATTATACTTTTCGCATTTCAGTTAAAAGAATATTGTTAAAGCCTCGAGAATAATCTGTTCAGCTTTGGGAAAGCGGTTGTGACGCATAAAGCATGCAAAAAATGCTGAAACTGTGGAAAAGGTTCGAAAATGCATTACGACTTCATCAATTAAAAGCCGCCATCTTTTTTTCGACAAGGAATTCATCAATTAACCTCCAGATGAAGAAAAGTTACATAAAATGATAGAGGATTATTTTCGGGTATTAAGTTATTAATAAATATTTTTTTGAAAATATCAAATATTTGTTGATAACAATTTTTATTCATATATTAGTTTTTACAAACGAATTGTTTTCTACGTAAATTTTTTTTTGATCAATAATCAAAAGTCATCAATAAATTATTACTGACTATTTTTAATGTTTGTTTATACACATTTCGATGGCAATTTTATCGTCATTTTAGCATTAAAGTACAGAAAATTCTTCTCATCTGTGGAAAGTAAATTTAAAAAAGATTTTGAAATAAATTAAAATTCACATAATTTTGAAATCAAATTGGAAAATTATTAGGAAGACATATTACATGAACGATAAATGTTACCAATCTCTTTTGTCTATTCATTGAAATATATACAAATTATGGAAAACTGTTAATAGTTACTTTTAAAACATTTAAGAATCGTTTTGTAAGTTTAGCAGTAATCGATTTTTCAATATTTTTCAAGTATTTCCGAGTACGAGAGTGGTCCCAGAAGTACCCGGCCTGACTTAGAGATGGCGGTAGCTGTTTGAAAAATACCACTGTATTAGAAAGTACACAATCTATAAAGCATATGTTTTAAGTTTGAGGACGCCACGTTGTTTAGTATTTGTTTGGCAGCCAGCAATAGTGAATGGTTTCAGTGAATTTGTGAAAATGGAGAAAATTGGTCATCGTTACGTGATACAATACTTTTATTTGAAAGGCCTCAGCCCAACCAATATAAAAGCTGAACTGGATTCTACTCTGGGTGAGTCTGCTCCTTCGTTTACAACAGTGAAATATTGGGTAGCAGAGTTTAAACGAGGCCGTACGAGCTGCCAAGACGAGCATCGCAGTGGTCGTCCAAATGAGGTGACGACTCCAGAAATGGTGAAGAAAATCCACAAAGCGGTACTGGATGATCGTCGACTGAAAGTGCGCGAGCTAGCAGACATAGTAGGCATTTCAAAAAGTGCGGTACATTGCATATTGTCTGAAAATGTGGACATGAGAAAGCTGTGTGCAAGATGGGTGCTGCGTTTGCTCATACTCGAGCAAAAACAGTGTCGTGAAGATGTTTCAATCGAGTGTTTAGCGAAGTTTCACAGCAACAAAGCAGAATTTTTGCGCCGTTTCATAACCATGGATGAAACATGGGTCCATCACTTCATACCCGAGACAAAAGAACAATCAAAACAATGGACTGAAAAGGGAGAACCGGCTCCAAAGAAGGCGAAGACCGTTTCATCTGCAGGCAAGGCCATGGCGTCGTTTTTTTGGGATGCGCGTGGGATAATTTTCATTGACTATCTTGAAAAAGGAAAAACTATCAACGGCGAATATTATGCGAACTTATTGCAACGTTTGAGCGAAGAAATCAAGCAAAAACGGCCGCATTTGGCTAAGAAGAAAGTGTTGTTTCATCAAGAGAATGCACCAGCTCACAAATCCATTATTGCAATGGCTAAAATTAATGAATTAAAGTTTGAATTGCTACCTCATGCACCCTATTCGCCAGATTTAGCCCCCTCGGATATATTTTCTGTTCCCAAACTTGAAAAAATGGCTCAGTGGTCAAAGATTTCCCAACGATGAAGAAGTGATGTCGACAGTTAATGGGTATTTTGAGGAGCAATACAGTTCTTATTATAAAAAGGGTATCGAACTTATTGAACATCGCTGGGAAAAGTGTATAGAGCTGAAAGGAGATTATGTTGAAAAATAAATATATTTTTTCTCAAAATTTTTGTGTTTTCTTTGTTGGGTCGGGTACTTCTGGGACCACCCTCGTAATATTAAATTATTACTTATAGATATTTTCGTATATGAATGCACGGCACAAACCAGACATTTTTTCTGATCAAAAATGTTCAATAAATGAATATTGGTTATTTTTGAAGAAAACTAAAGTACATTAAAGTAGTAGTTTGGGATATGAAAATGTAACTGATTGTGTTGTAAAAGTAAATTTAGTCGAATTTTCAGAACTGGATTGAAGATTAGATACTATTTTGAAATTGGAGATAGCACTACCCGAATCAAGACATATGGCAATCATAATTTGACTCATACAAATGTATTATTTTATTTATCACATTTTGTAGTTTAACAGTGGTAGTTTATTCCATCGATTGACTACTTTGCATATTTCAATGAACGTCGATATATAGTGGGTATTTAACTGTCCTCTCAATTTTCCACATCCACAGTTCAAAATCCTCTGTGGATTCAATTATACATCCGCAAACAGATATCAAGTCATGCATTGTACATATTTGAGTACCATTTGAAATATTTCGCATTCATATCAATCATTCTATAAATACATTCCTCCACAAACAGACAATAAAATATCTATATGTAATAGTATTGCACATTTACGCTGTGTCTGTTCTGATAATTAAATCATGGGCCAATTTAGATTCTGTTATTAATAAATGTGTAATGTTTCATACAACTAAATATTTATAAGTTCAATGAATTGTTAAGATGTATAAATATTATTTATATGTATATAAATCTTATGTTGTTTCATACGTTCAGTAGACTACAAAATTTATCAGATAAAAATAAAACAAATTTATAAATAGTGTTCATTGTCAAAATAGAACCATATTTTAAAAACGATCTAATGAGTATTGGTTGTTTAATTATAAAGATATTTATAAAGATAAAATAAAATGTACAGAACGGGTTGGTAATTTGAATGATGTGAAAATTTGGTTTAAAATAATTCAGCTATTTTTTATACATATGCAGACAAATAAAATGTCAGTTATTAAAGATGTATTGGGGGGGGGGTGCAATATTAGATAGAAATATCCTAAGTTAGAAATTCACGAATATATATACTTGACAAACGGTAAAAAAGTAACGTATATGATTGTCAGTACATTTGGATTTAGATTTTTTTTCTTTTAAGACTATCGTTTCAGCTAAATTTAATAACATTATTAATTATTATGACAGTACATTTAAATAAGAATAAAGATTTCTTGCTTCAATATGAATATTTTTTTCTAAAAAAAAAATAATTGAAATGACGTTTTTGATTCACAATATCGTTTAGGCACTGCGGCAAATCCACATTTATAAATAAACATTCCACTCGCTTCCCAAACCACATAATTTTTTTCTAATCGGAAAAATTCAACATTTAATCAATGATTATTTTTAATTGCTGCTTATATGCATTTCGATGACGATGCCGTTATTACTAAACGCTAAGTTTGAAAAATATTAAGTATCTGAGTAATGATGTAAGATCCGCCATTTTTGTGCCAGTCAACTTAATACTTACAACAATCTTTCTAATTTACTGTGGCGTATACTTACTAATTATAAAAGCAATTACAGTTTATTTTTTAGATTTCTTACAAACCTTAATAATAAAATGGTATTAGTTTTTGATGCGGTTTTAAACCCCAAATAACCAACCAACCATGTAAGTATGAAAAGATGTTACTGGTCAAAATTTGTTTGATATGTTAATTAAGTTTGAAGTGAATATTCATATATTTTATTTTTCGCCAAATTTTTTTTATTAGTGGGACTGCTATATTACCGAACAGTTCAAGTAACGTGTATAAAAATGATTTATTTTAAATTATTCTAGAGCAGAATTTGTATTTTATTTGATTTTAAATAGATTATCATATATGAAGTATAAACAACCAGAAATAAAATTTTTTTTGTATTTTTTTATGAATATTTTTATCATTTTTCAATTTGCAATCCATCACTGTTATTTTTTTGCACACAACTGTATATATATATATATATATATATATATATATATATATATATATATATATATATTTCTCATAACATATTTTTTCTTTCAATAATAAGTATTTTAAAATCCTGTATCGTAATAGAAACGATTGGTTGGAGCACACCTCTAAATCTTTTTTTAACACAAGTGCCTACATTGACTTGAGTCCGCAATGATTATTACGTTCCTTCTAGAATAATAGTTCTTTGTAAAAGAGCTAACAAAAATAACATATATAGCATACATTATTTCAGAATTAATAGATATTAACATAATATTACCATTCTTATTTGTAATAAATGTAAATTGTCTAATTTCTGATTATTTTATCGATGCATTCTTTATTTGTCCGTATGCGCTCGCACGCTTGTGTGGTGTGTATACGTGTGTGGTTGTGTTTGTATGTATATATGTACGTAAATATAGAAAGACTAATAATATAAAAATGATTTTCAAATTAATTATAAATAGTGTACGTAATTAAAAATATTATCTTAAAATTTGTGAAAGATTACGAACATGGAAACTAAAAAGGTACGTCTCGTAGCTATAATAAGTTCCGAATTAAAAACAGCCGCTGATAACATATCAAGGTCAACACGTACAACATGACCTGTTCAAAAAATGTGGCCCCCATTTATCATACTCATGTTTTAGTTATTATTACACAGGTATTCATACAAAGGTTAGGCATATATATATATATATATATATATATATATATATATATATATATATATATATATTCACACGCACACACACACATACAGTGCTGGAAAAATTATTGATAGGCTAAAAATTGCTTTAAAATTTAAATAATGTAAATTTAAGATTATATTCACAGACAATGTATATTTTAGTCGAGGAACTGTTGAACGTATTACATAGGGGCTTTAACTTTTAATATTATATATATATATATATATATATATATATATATATATATGTACACATATATATATATATATATACATACATACATATATATATATATATATATATATATATATATATATATATATATATATAATTTTTGTTATAGAAAAGAGGTTCAGAAATTATTTGGAAAAGAAAAGTATTTTTGAAAAAGTACTTCTTCATATAATTTGTATGTACAGTGACGAATATAAATACATGATTCGGATCGAAATAAAAATTCTTTTACTTGTCATTTAACTAAATATAAACTAAAGCAAGTAATCAATCAATATATTTTGTCTTCAAGAGGCTTTTACCTGATGAACAATAAACAAATGTAATTTTTATATATTAACAAATATGTATTTTATTTGATTAACCATTTTAATGACAAAAAAAAATCATAATTGAGACTGAATTCATTTTCACAAATGAATTATTTGCCAACCTTATACAAATCACAAAAAAATGCTGTGATCAAAAATGTTTAATAAATAATTATTTATTGCGCATTTCGATTATATCATCTTCAAATCCCTTAGATACAGAATAATTAACATATTGTTTTGTTTAAAGATTTTTCTATCTGCGCTCTTGTGTATGTTTTCACCTCCGAAATGAGCATACGCAATAAATAGAAACAATATTTTTATGGTTTATGACGTGAAAGAATAATTCGTTTAAAAAACAAAAAGTTATATTTGGTGAATCTCACTATATAAAGAAACTGTTGCCCTTTCGATTGCATTTTATATTACATTTCCATGACCGTTTTCTGTATAGTTACTGACTGTAAATTCCCTATTTCCGTGTGGATATTAGGTCTTAGATTATATTCACAAACAAAGTATATTTCACTTATTGGAAAAAATGTTTTCCTTAAAATACCTCCACAAAAAGAAGTCTAACTCTGTCAAATTGGGAAAATGCGCGGATTAGTAAAAATGTTTATATTTCATTATTAATCGATTCGGAAAATCTTGCCGTATATTATTCATCATCTCTCTAGCAGATAACATGTTGTTAGAATTATATGTACTGAAGACTGAATCGCCCTAATTTGGACGTCAATATTTTCTTGATCGTTGTAAAATACAGAATTGAAAGTGAAAAATGTGTTTTGATTTTTCAATTATTGATTAATGCTTGTACACATTTTGATGACGATGCTATCATCATTAGAAAGCAAGGTACAGAAAATATTATCTGAGGATTTCCATCGAAATGTTTGTAACCAACAATCAAAAATAATCTGAACGTCACGAAAAGAACGAATTTAATTTTAAAAAAGGGAACTCATAAGTCTTGAATAGTTTAAGATATTGGAGTAAAGTAAAATAAAAAATGAAGTATGGTTTTATATAACCTGTAAAATAGTACAATTATTTTTCAACGTAATTACCACAATTATAAATGCATTTCTGTTAATATATAACAAGTTTTTTCGTTTTATTTGGTAAAATATTGTATTTTCTGACTTCAATATTGGAAGTAGTTGGAATCCAAATTTTGTCTGATCTTGGCTGTAAGAAGGGAGAAAATCAACTGTAGGATGTGGGAGAAAATCAGTTATGTTCCATTTCAAAGCTTTTTGGATGAGTTTTAAAGTATGTGGCCTCCCTTTGTTATAATGGTGCAGTGTTCAGTCTTACTGATTCCAAACGAAGCCAACTCGTCAACATCCTTAATTTTTCAACATACCGTTAGTAATTCACAGTTAAATCTTTCTATGAAATCCATCAAATGAAAATGTGGTCGATTCCATAAAATTGTTAGCATTGCCTTCCAACAAGATGTTTGGACTTTACACTTTTTTGAAAGTAACACATGTAAATTACTGTGGGTGACTTGTTTAGTGACAACTGTAAGAAATTCAATGACAGTTCGTTACATTGAGCGCGCACTGGCAGTGTGCAAACAACTTCATATTTACTTTTACAGTTTTCACTGCCGTTAAACGCAACTAATGCGACTAAATAGTTTTATACATGGGACAGAATACGCATTCGCAAAACACGCTATTCTTTCATTCAAAAGTTAAGTTCAGGTGGAAAAAATCATTTACTCCTCATATGTAATGGTTTCATTTTTTTTTTGTTTTCATTTTATTTCATTTTTTCAATAAAAAAAGTCATCTAATTCGAATATTATTTACTGAAATTTATCAGAATTATGTTTTTCTTGTAAAAATGGTATCTAAATATACATGTAAACAGATTTCCAACGAAGCAGTTTATTAAAAGATAGTACCAAAATAATATAAATAGTAATTTGAGTAGATGAAAACAAACTTTTCAATATATAAGTTTAATGTTTTCTTAAATTAATTGTTATCTCACTTCACAAACCACAAAACTTTTCTGGCAAAAAATGTTCAATAAATAATTATTTACCATTTTTGAATCTTATGTGTATTTCTATAGCGATCTATCATCATCAGAGTGCTATTGCTCGGAAAATTATTTTTATATTATGAAGTAATATTGTAGAAATGCATTTTAAAATAATATTGAAGATACTGTTAGTAATAATTCGTGGAAATTAAAATTATTGATTAATAAAAAAAAGATTTTTACCCAACAAAAAATCGTGAAAGAATCAACATATCTAATCTAAGATCTGAAATTCAGTGTCGCAATATGTTTTATAGTATAAGAATAAAAATTATAAATATCCACAATGCAGATCTTTTTTATTTGTAATAATCATATTTGAAAATGTGTGTTATTTGTATTAAAAGAAAATGGAATAAACAATTAATAAATCACAAGTAAAATATGTATGAGAAGAGAATACATACACTTCTAATTTGTTTGATGTATTAATACTAAATGCTGTCAATTTAATGTGTATAGATCATTTTTATAAGATTTTTGTACAATACGATAGAATTCTATCTTTCTTCAATAAATAGTTTGAAATAAACCATGTAAGATATTAATTATTATAATATTAACGTTTCGTACGATGCGGGTCCATTTTATTTACGTCGCCTGTATATGATAATATATTTCATGTACGTGTTCATGTGAACTATTGAGATATACGCCCACAAAAAAAATGGAGGCCACCAAACATGATTGTTTCGTATGATCAGCGACCGCGATCAAATTTTGTAGAGTTGATTCGGTCCAGTAGATCCAGTTGTTTTCGAACTGGACGTCGTACTCGGCATGAATACTAACTATTATTAGCGGTAGCCTTAATAATAATATAATCACAACAATAATAAAATAATGATAGCAAGTTTGTTGGTTCGCAATGTCATAAAGCGTTGACAGCGCTTGTGTGAACTTTTTTTTAATCATGGATGATGTATTACAGTATGAAAGTTTGTGACGGCTGACATTCTTTGCATAAATCGATTCCTTTGTAACGATATTCTCATTCGAAGCTTGTTTTTATGATGAACGATGACGAACTGAACATCTCTGATAATTTATGTGTACCTCGTGAAAGTTTGTACAATAATAAATTAGAATTTAGATTATGAAAAAAATTAGAAAATATTTTTTAAGTTTAATTTTTTTCTTCTTACTAGTCTGTCTGTTTTAATAATATAAGATTAGTAATGTTGGTTTTGTAGTATAAAAACATCATTAATGGCATTTACTAATTTTTCGAATTAAAACAAAGCCGATTGTAATGAAAATACGAGACGAAAACATTTACGTCCCTAGTGTCTTATTTTGAACTTATTTCTACTGCTCTCTCTCGCTTCTCCTACCTTAGCTCTTAAACGTGATTTACGAGAGTAAACAGTGGTTCTGAGTATCAAACGTTACATCTCTCATAACTTCAATGTTAGCTCTTCGATTTTAAATTTTTCACATGTTTTAAGTTCCTTTCGTCGTCTGCTATCGGATTGTGAAAAATACCCAATCTAATTTTTATTTGTCACAGTTTACATCTTACAGTTATGAGCTTAATAATGCAAACTCACAACACTCCAATTTTCGTCTAATTTCTGAATCCTGGTTAAATAACGAAGATGAAGTAAATATATGTAGCTTTGATTGTATCGGTCAGTTAAACAAAATTAACTAGCTATGGCGATATTGCAGTTTATCAAACAGATCGGTAATTATTTACATTTCGCCGAATCAAAAATAACATCATTGAATTTATTCATTTTACACTCTCACATAATTTAAATATCTATGAACTGCTACATCAATTTTCTCATAATCAATACAATTGAATTGTTATGATATTTTGTCCAATTTTCAACGTTAATTTTGCAGGTAATGAAACTAAATATTTAACTGGTTTCCTTGAGAACAATTTCGAACTTATATCAAATACTTGGATTTGAAATGAGTGTTAACCATAGAATTATAATTGGTCAAATATTTCAAAGATATTTATAATTTTAACAGTCTCGATGAACGTTTCCACTTTACTTGTCAGAACCGTATTCTAAGTATTTTTTCTATTAACGATGTATTGCAACTTAAAATTGATGAAATTATCGAAAAAATAAATAAATACTTTAAATTATTAAACGTAATCTGATTATTTTTGTTCCTAAAACCCTTAACCTTCTCCAAACCAATAGTATTTCTGTATAAAAAGTATCTTTCGTGTATGCAAGGTGGTCTGCATTTTTTTAGTATTTTATTGCTAGACTTTCTTTCGAGCTATTGTGCCAATTGTTCAGCCTTCCTTTTCTTTAAGTTAAATATTTTCACGACTGTTCTTATATGTATATATATATATATATATATATATATATATATATATATATATATATATATATATATATAGGTGTTATTTCGTAAGAATCGGATCTGTATTTTGTAGCCGCGTTTTATATAATATAAACAAGACATTTAAATATTTAAAATAATAGTATTATTGAAATACTAGGAGACTGGCGAACCTCTGGGAGGCTTAGCTCAACGCTCGCACCCCTCTAACAACAGACATTAACAAATTATACACATAAATAATCCACGTAAAATGTAAGTCATAAAATTTTTATTAAAAATGTTTATAAAAATTAACATAACAAAGTACTATGTTAAAATGTGAAAAATTTTTTTGCTTTAAAGTTTCAGTAAATACCATATTTTGAATATTTTTTTTTATTAGTTTTACATTGAAATCATATACCCTTTGTAGTTGTACACCATGAAACAGAACACTAATCATGTGACTGATATTAACCAATCAGAAAAGAGACCTGTAATTGATATCAACCGACCTGAGAACAAATAGAACCCACGCATAAAAGTGGGACCATTTTTTATTTATAGAGAGTAATGTATGTTTCTTGTAACATAAATGTCCCACAATTTTCAAGTGCAAGCCAAATGATTGTCTGACGTGATTTTGACACCCTGATAGACTGTTCTCCACTGACTGTGAATTCAAATGTTATTTGTATTTTCTACCACTAGATAAAAAAGTACAGTGGAGGCAAAGCGTTTTGAACTTGCTTACAATAAAATAACTTAATATAATAATATCCGACTATTATTTTGGTGTTTGTTACGTCGATTCCTAGAAGTATTATTTGATTAAAAAAACGTGTTTCATTTGATAGTTTCATTGATATATCTATTTATCTATTATCTATCTATCTATATATATATATATATATATATATATATATATATATATATATATATATATATATATATATATATATATATATATATATATACAGAACATTCTATATTTTTTATTTCAGTTTATAATGTATTTTTTGTTGTGACGGTTTTTCATCTTTTTAGATTATTCAAGTTTTTATATTCTACAACTAGTTTCTACAAGTGAAACATCTTCACGTAGATTTCGATAACTAAGTTTTCTTATTAAAGTTATCTGTATCTATATGAAGACTATACACCTATTGAAACTAATCGTAGAAAGTAGAAATTCTAGTAATATGAAGAAAGAAGACCACCAACACACCATCGGTATCACATAGACACATATCATATATACCGTATATCTGGGCGTATAAGGCGACCCTTAAAATCCAAAAAATTCTTCAAAAATAAGGGTCATCTTATACAGAGATACGAAGAATTTATTGTGCTTTATAGAAATTAAATTCTTTATTTTTTTTTAAAAAAAAAACGAATTTAAACTTTGGTATATAACATAAATTCATTGAATAATTCATTTAATAGAATAATAAAATACATTTTTCTTATCGGTCTCAGTTTTATTCGTCATCCAAGTGTAAAGTTTCATGAAGCATATCCTGAGATTCATTGTTTAAATTCTCGTCGGACAGGACTGGATCTAAATCTATTGAATTAACTTAATTTTCATCGTCATCAGTGTCCCAAAATAGAGTATCATCCGTACTATCCATGGCACTAGAGATCCCGCACTTTTTAAATGATTTGATTACAGTCTCTACTTTAACCTTATCCCGTGAAATCACAACTATAGTCTTCTAGATACAAGCCGTGCACGATGTTTTGAATACATAGTTTATCAAAACAAGGCGATTCCCGAAATTTCATTTTTGAAATTTTAAATCGAAAAATCTAATTCTCCTCATTTCTATTTTAGACATAAAATTGAACTATAACATGTGAAAAAGGTGTTCAATTTAGGATCATTTATACGACCGATATATGATAAGTGTATAAATTTTATCTTAAAATGTCGACCTCGTCTTATACGTAGGTCGCATTATATGCCGTGATATACAGTGTATATATATATATATATATATATATATATATATATATATATATATATATATATATATATATAAAGAGAGAGAGAGAAAGAGGCAGAGGCACAAATAGTATACTATTTGGGTTTTCATATATTTTTGTTGATTTTTTGTATTGTAAATCTAATATATATATATATATATATATATATATATATATATATATATATTATTTCACGTAAGCGTTCATATATTGTCTTTTTGATCTAATATAAAGTTTTTATTACAAATATGATTTTTACTGAATTCTTTTATTTAGATATGTTTAATATGAAACAATATTGTTTTTAAAAATATGTTATTTCATTAAATATCATTGAATGATGTTTCAATTCTTTGCCAAATTACCATCATGTATATATATATATATATACTTAACCCTCCAATAACACGGTTAATTTATTCCGTGTTGTATCGAATCGTGTTAAACGAAACCTAGAAGTAATACAAATCAAGTGAATGCGTTCCGTGCTACATCAAAACCGTATTCTCGGAGTGGCGTGCTATATCGAAATTGTGTTGAGGGAAACTTAGAAATAATACAAATCAAAGGAATTTATTCCAAATATTTTTAATAATTTTATGAGTTCATACATTAACAATTATATTAATACGTCTGAATTATAGAACAAGAAACTGTCTTCTGAATTAGACTTCATATTATTATATATACAAGGGCAATTCCCTGTTAATGTCAATCAAAATAGTGTGATGGAAACATTAAAGCTGTATGGAAACCGTGTTATAAGAGGGCTGCAATTTTTGCACTGTGATATAAAACCGTGTTTTCAGGGTACCATGTTATATGAGATTTTAGTGTATGTGTATGTATGTATATATATATATGTATATATATATATAGAGAGAGAGAGAGAGGGAGACGAATTTTTGATCAAAAAATATTTACAATGCATAGCTCAATATTTAGTAAGGAGAAGGGGAAATACTGATCTGATATATGAGACCATCAGTTGTGAGTTGACTGTTAAGTTTGTATCGAAATAACTTTAAGAGGGAATTAATTGAAGAGCAGCGCATCTGTGTGAAGTTTAAAACCGAACTTCGAAAGACAACGACATAAATATTTCTACTTTTAGAAACTGCTTTTGAAGAAGAAACTGTAAGTGAAACCACGTGCTTTGAATGCTTCTGGAGCTTTAATAAAGGTGGAACTTCAATCAAAGATGATGAAAAACTGGGTAATCCTTTAACATCCAAAATTGATGAAAATGTTTTGAAAGTTCGCGAACTTATCCGCCTCAAACGGCTAGTAACGTTAGAGAGATGATATAACAAATCGGAATAACGTATTGGTCTTGCCAAAATATTTTTACTAATACTTTTGGAGTAAGTTGTATTGATGCATATTACTACATATATCACAACGCACCATTTCATGCTTCTCTTCTAATTCGTCAGTTTTTAGCCAGTTTAGAAGAACAATAATCTTCATTTCTCTCTATCCTATACGACTGATTTGACTCCATGTTACTTATTTTTATTTAGAATACTAAAAAACTCGTTATTAGAAATCCATTTCCAATTGATTAAGGATATAAAACAAAATTCAGGCACTCTGACACAAGAGCGATTCTCTAAAGTTACTAAGGAGTCCTTCCAGAAGTAAAAAAGATATTAGTAACGGTAGTGAATTATTTCGAAGAAGATAATTTTAATCTAAAATCATTTTTATAAATACCATTTTATGACGCTAGTCCGATTATTTTTTTTATTGAACTACCTGTGTACATAATATATGTATATTATATATTTATATATATATATATAAATATATATATATATATATATATATATATATATATATTACACATACATATATTTATTTTTTTTATTATTTTTCCATCATTATACAGAATACAACACTCTCTCTCTTTCTCTCGACACACATAGGGGCTCTTTATGAGCCGTTGTTATTTTTTTTTTAGTTTTATTATCGGTGATGTTCGTTGTCATTGATATATACAAGATTATTATTGTTGTTGTTATTACATATTTGAATCCGGCTCACTACCGCCTATCTATCAAGCTATTTGGCAATGAGTAAAAACCTTTCTCTCATAAGCGGATGCGAAAACATTAGAGCTTTTTTTTCTTAAAAATGGCTCCATAGTGCTGGCTAATACGTTACTATATTAATACTTTTGCTTCGGGACCACTACATGAAGTTTGGTCCCAATTTTAATTTAAATCCCAAATTTTTAATCCCAAATTTAATTTCCGAGGGCGTATCCTCCCGTTGTAAGAGCTATCCGGACTTGTTTGTATATTTTAATAACCAAAACTTGTGCATTGAATTTCTATTCGAACAATATAGTCGCAAAAGTTACAGTAATGATATTTTAGTAATAAAACGTATTGGATTCTTGTGAACTTTGAATTTTATTGGCTCATCACATAAGTAATGCGGTTTTTTAAATTGACTTGAAACAACGAAAAAAAAGAATATTTCAATTTTGATCCAACATGTATTTTACATTATTATTTACAATTTATTTCTATCTTAATCTTAAATTTTCAATACTCCAAAGATAAAAATTTTTGGGCTTTAAAAAAAGAGTCGACCTCCATTTGGACATCACTCTCTATATTACGCCGTTTTCCATTGATGTAATTTTAGACAGTTCAGAACAGATGATAATCCGATGGTGGTATGTTGGGAGAATATGGTGGATGATATATAAATTCCCATTCAAATTTAATCATTTTTGGAGGGTTTCGCGTGCAGTGTGAGGTCGGGCGTTGTCGCGGTGAAAAATTATGTCTTTTCTTTTTGCTAATGCTGGCTGTTTTTCATTAATGAATTCTTTCAGCCGTACCAGTTGTAACGATATAACTACATTGTTATGATTCGATTCTCTGGTAATAGATTGTAGTGGATAATTTCTTCCATATCCCACCAAATAGACAACGTAACCTTTTTTGGATGAAATCCTCATTTCGTACTTGAAGATAGTGTTTCGTTGCTGTCAACTCATTGTCTTTGACGTTTAATAGTATTATAAACAATCCATTTTTCAACATCAGTAACAATTCTATTCATAAACGGATCATTTTATAATCGGCATAGATGAGAAGTGCAAATAATCCACACGTTGTTTTAAATTAATATACGATAACTCGTGAAGAACCCACTGATCTAGCTTAGAAATCTTATCAATCATTTTTAAGTGCCAGTGAATAATTGATTGTGTTGATATGAGCTTCTTGGCTAATTCTTTTATCATTTAACTAGGATTTTGTTCCACTAGTATTCGCAGGATCCCATCATCAATCTATTGAGGATTTTCTGTCCTTTCCTTTTCTTTAAAGTTATAGTCCCCGGACCGAAATTGTTGAAACCATCTTTATCCTTGGTTAGGACTAATATCATCTGAACCATAAATTTCTGACAATTTTTTCATTGTAGTTGTAGCGTTGTTATCCTGATGAAACTCTCAAAGCAAACTATGGCTAATATGCTCTTTCGACACTTCTTTGATAACTAATAATTTTTTTTAGAAAATTTGCGTGATCACTGTCATTCTTCCACGAAAAGACTGAGAAAACATTACTTACAATTGAGTAGCATATGCATCTAATACAATATTTCAATAATTGCTTAGTATTGCATCATCCATTTTCACCAATACGAAAACACTGGATTACTTATGGGTGACCCAATATTCGTATCTGTTGTAACACATAAAATAATATTTAATTTATCCTTATAAATTTTACATAAGCTAACAAAATTTTCGAAAAACTTTTAAGAAGTATAGTTAATTTTTCATAAATATTACATTTTCATAAATTTACATTTTCATAAATTTACATTTTTTCATAAATATTACCATTTTTGTTTCATTTGTTTGCACTCTAAGAGGCTATGTATCTATAGAAAATAATATTTGCATTTCTGTTAATTTTCTATTTAGAGTTTTGTCAAATGGAATTATCAGTTTAGGTATAATACGTCTATGATTTTAACCATAAAAAATACCTAATACTTATTTCTCTATTTAAATGATATTACGTTACTAATTTATAAAATGGACAGTCACATATTCAGCAAGCGTCCCTTTTGTTTCTATTGTTAGAATCGTCCCGTAAATCTTAAATTAGATTCCAACATCTCCGCTTCAAAACCGTGTATTCGAGTATGAATCCTACCCTTTTTTCTACACGAAATATTATTAACTTCACAATGATGCTGTAAGTAACTACAAATGACATTTTCTGGTCCTTTGTGTACGCTCATGCGTATCTCGTCGATCGATATACACATATTTAAGAGGAGTTTTTCCGCATTTTGTCGCGTGTTGATATTGCGCGAACGTTGCTATTTTTATTTTTATATAAAATGTAGAAATATTTAAATAATGCTTCGAACCAACTGAAAATCAATGTCACACAGAATTGAAGATGATTTAAATTACAAATTGTTCGTAAATAATAATTAAATGAAAATGTTCTATTCATGTATTATATATATATATATATATATTAATAAAACTATTCTCTCCTACATCTTTTTTTACAATTTTTTTCAAAGAATTATTACTGTATGTATGTGTATGATATAATAATTAGAAGAGGAGACATTGTGTAGAAAACGTCATTTAGCAGTTCCATAAAAGGTTTCGTAGAAAAAATTTTTCATTTACCCCACAACAGTCAATAATTGAACATTTTTTTCTGATCAAACGCGTTCAATTATTGATTACCTATCGTTTCTTATTGTTTCTTATGCGCATTTCAATATCAACATCATCATTGTCAAAAGTTAATGTAACACTAGGGTTTTAACAGTTTTCTGTATCTTAGTGCTCTACCAATAATGGAATCTGCATTGAAATATACATAAACCACAATTAAATAATATCAATAATCAATTATTAAATATTTTAGAAACAAGAAGAAACTATCTAGAAACAAGTTTGTAAAAATAGTCCACAAAAAAGTATTTTTAAGAATTTATTAACCATACCATACATTTTTATACCAGCACAATCCCTCTCAAATCCATGCTGAAGGTATTGCAACTATGGCCATCCCGTCATTTTACTGTTCACATTTAAACAGCAGATATGCCGCAAAAAGTGTTTTTGGTTATTTAAAAAACTTGCTACAATTTTTTCAGTATTATGGTTTTAGGTTCTAAATGAAAAAAATAAACAACAAAAATCCAATAGATAATTATTTCTAAATAAGTTTAATTTTATTACTATAGAAGTTATTTTATAAATTTTTTTAATCAGTTTCAAAAATATAAAATACTAATTATACATTGAATCCAATTACTTAGATTTATATTAATTTTGCATCTAATTTCTGAAATTCATAACTATTCTAATTTCAAAACTATTAAATTTTATATAAATATTGCTGCGTGTATATAGCGTGTATGTATATATATATATATATATATATATATATATATATATATATATATATATATATATATTTGTATATGTATAACCCATCGATATCTGTTGTTAATTTAAATATTTGGTGTTGATATATTTTAATGATACAATTGTATGTGTTAATGTTTTCAGTGAAATCTTTTTACTTACTGTTTTTTTAAAGACATTTCTGTTCACTTTTTTTTTTTAAAAAAAAAACGAACAAATATTTGATGCATATATTAAATATTTGGCGTGTTCAAATTTTTAGCATTTTTTGACAATTTTTCTTTATTTTAATAATATTGGTTGAGTGCAAAAGTTTTGACTGGTTTCGTGATAAAAAAATGGACTAAGTAGTTTTATTCAAATGAATTTATTCGTTCTACCAAATAATTTCCATTGTATTATTTGGTAGAACGAATACAATTAATACAAATAATACAATTTCCATTGTATTATTTTATATTTTTTTCGCCAATATTCTTGCAGCATTCGTATATCTCTATCATAAAAGGTGACAGGTTTCCCGTCGAAGAACGAAAAAACATAGTTTTTAGGTCGTGAAGAAAAGCGAATTTTCTACCATTCAAACTGCTTTGTAACGACCGAATCTAGTGATAATCTGATCGAGCAATATAAGGAGAATACCATAAGACACAACAGGAGATCTCAGTTTAGCTTCATGAGCTTTCTATGCGTTTGCATCGAAGTGTGAGGCTTAACGTTATCGTGATGGAAGACAACTCCCTTCCGCTTAGCCAAAATCGGACACTTTTCCTCAATTGGTGCCTTCAGATTGACCAATTGTTGACAATATTGAAATCACCGTCTTTAATACGTCGAAACCAATATTTGTACCAAGTATTATGGGACACAACACCTTCATCAAGAACAGGTCCAATTGATTCGTCTGCTTTAGCGGCGTTTTCCTTTTGTTGTAAGTCGTATACAGTGTCAAATATACAGATATTCCTCGCTCGAGTTCACTCACGGTCTCGCATACAGGTCTGGAAATGACAGTCTGAAAACGGTATCGCTTATTGGTCGAACTTTTTAATAATAATCTCCGCCAACATGCGACGCCACTCGTAAAGAAATACACTCCCTCATTATCTTTCACAGTATAGCGTGAATTTTAAATATGTATTAACAAAGACAAAATTATTAAATATGTATAAGTGCACGACATTTATCATCTTTTAATATTATATGGTATTTTATTATTTTTTAATACTCAACTTCCATAAAAATTCGATTAGTAGAAAACGCTATTATTAGAATTATGCTATTATTATGAGAGCGGTGACAAGTAAGGTATGGTTAGATAGAAGTGTATCCCTCTACTACCGGCGGTGCTGCGTATTGGCGGAAATCGTAATTAAAAATATTGTCTAACAAGCGATACCGTTTTCGTTATTGAAATTGCTATTCGTTGCCAGACCTGTATACACGACCGAGGGTTCACTATTGTTTTGTGAGGTTATGTTTATCATTAAATCATGACATACAACGTTTCATAGACTTCAATGCCACCTTCAAAAACGCAAAAATAGGAGAATTTATTTGAATTTTAAATAATCGTCTGTAAACGCTGGAGAAAAAGAAGTAAATTTCTACATACACTTAATATTAGCAATAACAGTAATCTGAAAGATTTATACTGTTGAATAGAAACAACTACAACACTACAGGGTATGTAGTTATTCATCATAGTGCATTAAATTACATCTGTCAATTTAATATTGACAGATATACATATGTTGTCTGACTTATGGTACTCTTCTGTATTCTTGGTTCTTTAATGTGCGGTATCTAAAATGCCTGATAGAACAACCTTACTTAATCTTTAATATTTGATGTTCATTATGAAGACACAGGCGATGTACACTTTTGTAAGCAACTGTACAAAAATGTATTAACTTATAAAATAAATATTTTATTTGCGAAATGAACATTTTTTAAATTAATAATATAAATCATACTGTTTTAAATGTAAGCAACATAAACGATTAAATTTGTAAGAGTAAAAAGCCTACATCTATTTAAATATTATTGACATCGACGTACATTTTTTACCAATCATATTTTCGAACGTTATAATTTTATAGTACTAATCATACGATGTAATCACTCTGTGTTTTTATTTATGTGATGTAATTTAAAATTTGGTACAGAGTATACTATAAAATATTTCGAAATAAATTTAGAAAAATGTATAAAACGATTAAAGAAAACAACACCATTTAATTATTTTCCGCTCGAAATATGATAATTTAATTAGAATTCAATGGCAATAGAAAGAAATAACACTGAACATTGAACAACTTAGTACGTATGTTTCAATTTACATACTGTTTAGTCGAGTTAACGTATGGAAAACAATACGAGTGTAAACAAAAACGCGATATCGTTTCACGAGCGAACGTCGTCTTCCTTGAGATGAAAATGAATACGTCGTCATCGAGTATTGTTTTATTCATTCACTCAAACAATAAACCATTTTAGAGTTGTGTACGACTAATGTGTTGTGCTGTTGTTTTACCTTATTTATTGTAACATTTCAGACAGTAGTTTGTGTTTAGTTATTTAACAGTAGATTCGTTTTATGTTTGGAATGTCAAGTAGCTGTCAGTGGAGTTGGTGTTATTATTATATGGGCATGCAAGCTTAATAAAGATATGTCTCGTTCATTTTCAATGCATTTTTTCTATCCTTCTTTCTATTTCCTTTATTCTTTTTTGGTCTTCGCATTTAATAGTATTTGTTTGACGCTGTGTTTAGTATACATGCTTATATTAGATAATGTTGTAAATTGTGTCGTATAAATTGATTTTCTTCCTTATTAGAAGGTATATAAAGACATCAAAAGTAAATACAATAGACCCTCGCTCAACAACTGTAATTGGTGCAGGACTAACAGTCATTCCTTAAAACTGTCGTTGTATAACGCATTTATAATAATGTAAACCTTCTAATTGGTGCAATGCCGCAAAAATTCTAACTGTACATTAGATAAAATTTAATTTTAAGGGTACGTATGAGAAATGAAAATAAATTATTTTGCTTAAATTTTTGTTGCTAGTAATCTATATTTATTCGATGGTAGCCCACACCAGCAATTTACCAATGCTGGTCTTTAGAGGAAAAATCACTCTTCATGAAGATTTCTGGTAATTCACTACTAGAAGAGGAAGCAATCCTAGCCTTCTTTGTGGCAATGGCACTAGATTTGAAGGAAGTTGGGCTTTGGTGAAAAGCCGATCCAGAGTGGACTGCCTCTACCTGTTTCTTTTCAATTTATAAAAGTATTGCAATCACATTGTCCTCGAACTGGCACATATACACTTCAGTTTTTTCAATTTCGTTTTACTTTTAACAGTTACCTATGCATTTAACAAGCTTTTTAATGCGTCGTTATTCATAATATGTAGGTCTTCTTCAACTTTCTCCCCCTGAATCACCTCTTTCAACTGATGAAATTCCTCTGTTGTCAGTTTCTGATGATGTTCTTCAACTCGGCATTGAACATCGTCCCCATCCATTTCCATACTGATGGGCTTACCCAGGGTGACAATGTTATGTTCAATAACGCTAATACTTAGAAAAATCATCATCATGTCATGCACCACATCATGGCATAATGGCCTCTAGGTGGTGTTTAGTGTACGCACAGTGACATCACTCCATGCATTCACAATCAATTTTACAGCATGGATGACGTTATAATGCTTTTTATAAAACATTTTAAGGGTCATTTCATTGTTTTGGGTAGCATAGAAACATACCCTTGTATAGTTTCTTAGTTAGAAATTACCTGCTGGTCCGTGGGCTGTAGTAAAGGAGTGGTGTTAGGTGGTAAGAGCTTAATCTTTATGAAGTCATACTGAGACACCAGATGCAAAGCTAAGTTGAGGTCATGACCAAGACCATTGTCAAGGAGAAGGAGCGCTTCAGGAGGGGATATTTTTACCCCATCACGCCGTAGTGCAGTCAGTCACGGTCGTTATTTCTCAATATATGATCCCCTTGTGATGAACAATGTGAGCTTAATGAAGCCCGAACGTTGTGCGATGTAGTGTGACTGTCCTCTAATGCGCTGAGGATCATTTCACTAGGACTGAAATAATTTAATAAATGACAACCAGCACTGCTGAGTATCATGCAAAATGTTATTTAAAACATATGTTAAATAACAACTGTTATGATCACCATGTCATATCACGCCTCTCAGCTATAAGTAACAAGTGGTATAGAATTAGAACTGGATAACTCGTTATGGTTTATTTTGATATACTAATGCTCCTTTCGATAGAAGCAATATATTTCTTCAAATGTAAGTCTACAAAATATCCTTTGCTCAATTCTGCACTATAATCTGTGAATAAAAAAGTCAGATATAATGTAACACTTTTGGCTCCTTTAACTCATCTTTGCCTCTTGAAGGTATTTAGTTAATAAATAACCAAAATAATTATTTTGTCGTCAAATTTGTGGGTGTTGAAAAGATGAAATGATTTTTTTCACATCGAACACTGTAAAGTTGAATGTATTATTAATTACCTTCAAGTGATATTTAGGAAAAATACGTACATATATATATATATATATATATATATATATATATATATATATATATGTATATATATGTATATATATATGTATATATATGTATATATATGTATATATATATATATATCATTTATACATATCAGTATTTACATCCGGTATGAATAACAATACTCTAGTATTTACATAATGACATTTCCAGGAAGGCCACTGTCTATTCTATCATACATTTTGTACATACTGATAAATACATCGAATGGTTATATGTGTGTACAAGATGTTAGAAATATATATATATATATATATATATATATATATATATATATATATATATATATATATTATGTACATAGTAATTTGTATTTTTCAATTAATAAAAATCAAGTTCGTTGCAATTGTTAAGCTAGTTACAATTAACGAACACCAAAGTAGTTTCTCAAAAGGGCTTTACAGTTAAAGAAATGTGTAAAATAAAAACAATCTAGTGCGAAAATTATAATACACTATTATGTCATTTTTTGCAATAAAAATATATTACTTGGTCTCCATTTTAGGTATAATTTCTGAAAATTGAAAAGGTTTGAATTGTGACAGTTATTGGACATGAAATATTCAATACCATAAACAATACTGAAAACTGTCTCGCACATCGGCGATATACAATACTAACGCCTCCGTCGGATTTAGATGAAATGTTAATACTTAGCTAAATCCAGATTGTTTTTATTCGTTATTCAATATATATATTTTTCATTTTTATCAAATAAATGGCTGTAGATGGAGTTATTTATTTCATCACTATATTCATTTTTATTTTTTTTTATTAGATAGTAGTTCATGCAATACTCGGCAAAAAACAAAATAAGTATTCTTTTATTTTATTTCGGGTGACTGAAAATGTCGATATCCTGCCAAAAATCAATAAAAACTATTTGTAGCGTTATGTGACAGCTATTTTCAAATTTCGATATGCATATATGTGCATAATAAAGTATCGTAATTATTTTAAATATAAATAAAACATTTGCAAATTTTGAAACTGATACACAAGTTTTTTAACAAAAAAATGATATATTTTTTAACATTACAAGCTACACGTCTAAGCTATATAACGTCCCCTTAAAGCAATCCATTCCAAAATAAACCAGGCAGAGCAGTATTGTAAGAAATGAATTTGCTTTGTATATTGTTTTTGGACAAGAATTGAGATTTAAAATTGTATAAAATTGTATAAAATTGTATATATATTTTCCTTTTCTTAATTTCACTACATTTTTGAAATGTTTTTCTCACTTCATCTCAACATCACTTGGAGACTTGCTACTTCTATACTCACCGTGCATACCTATAACTTCTGGTAGAACTATATATTGATAACCATAGACGTAATAAATATAAATTGATAATTTTACAATAAAAATTCCAAATAGAAAATTAAGAGAACTGGAAATAACTTATACATCTATCGCCTTTAGAAAATGAACAAGTACAATAAAGATTGTAAAACGAAATGTAATTTTGTTAGGAATAATTAATTAACTCTTATCAAAATCTGTTAAAAATATTTTATTAGTCCATTAAAGAGAAGTAAGGACAAATTAAATATCATTTAATGTGTTAGAAAATATAGAGATCGCGAAGACTTGGGTTCTGCATCACGACAATGCTCCCTGTCACAGTGCGTTCAGTGTCTCTCAGTTTTTGGCGTCTAAAGGCATCGCAACGTTACCACAATCGCCTTATTCACCGGACATGTCACCCTGCGACTTTTTCCTATTCCCCCATATGAAAAAATTCGTCAAAGGTCGACATTTTGACTCCGTTGAAGATATCCAAGAATCTGTGACGAGGGTACTCGGAGAGGTCCCACAAGAAGTGTTCCAGAATTGTTACGAAAACTGGAAAACCGCTAGAATAAGTGTATAGATGCGGGAGGGGACTACTTTGAAGGGGATCGCAGCGATGTACCTTAATTTTTAAATATACTCGATTTTTGAATTTTGTCGCATTACGTAATTGTCTGACCTCGTACATATATACATAATACATATATATATATATATATATATATATATATATATATATATATATATACATATATACATATATACATATATACATATATACATATATACATATATACATATATACATATATACATATATATATATATATATATATATATATATATATACTAGGGGGTTTTCCCCCTGCTCACTAGTCTCATCAACCCCCGGGCTTGCTGGGCTCACCAACTTGCCGATTATAAAAATATACATGTAACCGAATGAAACTATGAACATATTTAGGTATCATAGAAGGCACGTCTCAAATAAATAAGTCGACGTCATGGATTTTTATTATTGTGTATGTATATATATATATATATATATACACAATTTATATGTTTAGTATGGCTATATAAACATTCTCGTATATAGATTGTTTTTTGCAACGTGTTATTTTATAAAGTTTTTTGTGGATAATTTTCATTGTGCGTATATATATATATATATATATATATATATATATATATATATATATATATATATATATATATATACACATATGCATAGTAGGGGCTTTTCCTCCAGCTCGCTGCAGTTATCAACCACTGTGCTTGCTTGCTGCGTTCGCCCACTTGTCAATTATAAACATATAATGTATCCGAATGAAATAATAAACATATTTTTTAATTTGTCTATATAACCATTCTCGCAGATATATTACATTGTGTTGTTGTATATATATATATATATATATATATATATATATATATATATATATATATATATATCCATATCCAATTTTGCTCTTACCCCATTTTCTATTTCAAAAATAAAATACGAACCTATATAAGTTTATTAAGTCTATGTTTGTAACTTAAATTATATATATAAAGTGTGGACAGAAGTTATTTAAATAATAATACTATAAGTGAACGGAATTGTTTATTTCAATTACACTGCTTCAGTGTACGTTGTGTTGCGGCGGCGATCTAAATTCACGTTTAGTTATTTTATTGTGACTACCAGCCATCTAATATGTAAAAAAGGAGTTACTGAAATTGTATCATTTTTAACTCTTCCGACAGGCACCATTTTAAAACTCGCCGTGCCGATGCAGTAAACAGTCCCGTTAATATTTTTCTTGAAAATTACTATTTATGAAAGAATAGCAAGATTTTTAATTAGTTAAACATCAAAATCAGTCCCTACACCACCGATTAGTATAAATAGAACATATGTATTACAATAAAATAAAGAAATTAATTAATAATATCACTCTACTTTCTTATGGTAAATGTTTGACAATCGGTAAACTGACAGTTATTGAACAAGGCATACATACCAGGATTAAGGTTTGTTTTGAAATAAAAGAGAGAATTAAAGCAATATTTGATGTTTCTATGATTATTTTTTAAAACTCATTACTGATAGTATCGAATAACACTGATAACAAGGAATTATCAGTGTTCTGTGAGTAATAGAAAGGATATTTGCAAATAGAAACATACGGTCAACGGGGGATTAATATGTATATTTCTAGAAATTTTTAATTTGTCGCTCCAATCGCCATATATTAATATTTATAAAAATACTCTGTATTATAATACGAGAGCTATTTATATTTACCATATAAATATTGAATTGATACTTATATGAAAAATACAATTTTTATTGATCATTACATATAATGGAATTGACTTTGTTTATGTTTAATAAACAAGTAGTAATTGATAAAAACAATATTTTACAATAAATACTCAAAGAACGGTTTTGTGAAATCCCGTCATATTATATATATATATATATATATATATATATATATATATATATATATATATATATATATATAATACATTTTTACTTTGTATTATGCTTTATATTTACAATTATAACTGTATCAAAGATGCTTAATTAGACATTTGTCTTAATGTTAAGTTATTTATACGTCTATAATAATTTTCATGTTCAAAGTAACTTTATTTTAACATCTCTACATTTTGTGCAATGTCGAGTTGACGTCGTTGATTTAAAAAATAATATTCATTGAACGAAATACAATATTATGGTTGTCTAAAAACATTCTAAAACCTTCTTGCTTTGCATATATACTAATATTTAAAGTATACCGTTTATGATATATTCATTAGCACAAGTGTGAAGAAAATAGTACAATTACAGTGAGTTACAAAAGTAATGAGATACGTGTAATTTGCAAAACCCAATAAAATAGCTTTAATAGAAGGAAAAACTAACTTCTGGAATTTTATGAGGGGAAATTTTAAGGGGTATTTGAAATATTTATTATTGTTGATCACCCATGGTGCATTGTTACACGACTAGCACCCAACTACATACTGCTGCGTTCTAAAAGACTGTCATTTATTTAGGTATGTGACCTCTGGGATGATCCCGACAGAAAATGATCCTTTATATTTAGTTTTTAAATATTCTTATATTCTGTCTTGCATGTAATAAATTAGTGTGTTTTAAGTGTGTGATTACTACACTTTATTGCCACTCTATCTGTCACATACATTTTTTCAAACACAGGGTGACACTTTTCAATTGGTTTGTCTTACAACTAACAATTTCGTAACAGACACCATGAAATTAAGTTTCATTGTAAATCTATTTAATAAAATGTATAGTATATAACTTGAAATATTAACCCTATTTAAATAGAACGACAATAAGAATCATTTTTCCTTGTTTGTCTGATCGACAAACAACATCAACCAAAATATAATCCGTGGCAATTAACTGACCTTCTCTTTTCAAATATTTACATAAAAGCTTCGTGACCCTATAAATCGGTTTATTATTTTACAAATTTTAACTGTATAAATATTTAAATAGATTGAACAATACGACTGAATATTCTATATAAATCCTTATTTTAACGCTAATCACAGAACCGAATTCAGTTTTATTTTCTTTGGAATCATTTTAAATACATATAAATTATCTGTATTGCAAAATTTATCAGTCATATGGATGTATATGTGTATATATACACACACACACACACACGCACGCACACGCACGCACGCACACGTACACGCACGCACACGCACGCATGCACACGCACGCACACACGCATACACACACATACACACTTGCATAGTGAATACGTGAATGACATCGTTGTACTTTACAAACTCGTTTATAACAAAAAAGATTATTCAATGGAAGAGTTGTTGAAGGTAACTTCAGCTATTCATTGCGTAATAACTCCATAATGAATTGTAAAAAAAAGTTTGGTGATATGCTCAATATATGTTGTTTAAATTCTAAATTTCAGAATTTACTCTTGTTTAATCATTGTTCACTTTATTATTATAACACTCACTTTCCAAACAATTTTATTTTTTCGGGAGTTTATCATTCAATTTGTTATTTTTATGCATTTATTGTTTTTTTTTGCATTTATTTGTTATTTTTATGCATATATTTAAATGATAGTATTTGACTAAATTTTGCAGAATATTAGAAATAATGCACAACGATGGTTTGATTGTCGCCATTGTTGACTAAAAAGAGTGATAAAAATGCCGTCTAATTGGTTAAACGAGGACCGCGTTATCGTGAAGATGGCTGATTTGTAATTTAAAGTAATCGTCTGGTTAGATTGGATTAATAAAAATATGTTTGTTTGTTTTTGAATTAACAATTAGTGATTAATCGATTTCGATAGGATTAATCGATATATCGAAGGTCATTTTTCGATTAGTAATCGATTTTAGAGCACTTATGTATATTGATTAATTATTTTTTATGTTAAAATATTTACTTATTTATTTATCAAATTTAAGACTACTGAATGTTTATTACAAGAGATTATATTTCGACATTAAAGTAGCGGCGTTTAAACTAAATAATTAAAAGTATCAGTTTAAAAAAATATTAGAAAATCAAGAGTAATATATATTGAATGTGTGTAGGTATGTACAAGTATCTTTCTCCTTTTTTCTGTTTGTATATGTAAATGTGTTTGTGTATATATATATGTATGTATGTATGTATGTATGTATGTATGTATGTATGTATGTATGTATGTGTGTATGTCTGTATGTGTGTATGTGTGTGTGTGTGTGCGTGTGCGTGCGTGCGTGCGTGTGTGTGTGTATGTATACTCACATAATGTTTATTTCTAATTTTAAACCCAACTCTGTAACAGTTTTGTACCAGAATAGATCAAACAATAAAATAAAATCGATAACAGTATTTGAAAAAGATTGAAAATTATCTAGTTTTAACTAAATAAATACAATAATACGAAAATCACCCGTTGTGATATTGAAGGGTACAGACGACCGGACGTATCCGTACAAAACAATTTAGTTTAGATTATATTATAACTCAGGCATCTGCATCTTTAAATCATTTTCGTGCAAGTTTTTGTCAGTTAGAGATATTTAAATAACAAAATAGTAATGCTAATAATAATTTGTCATCTTTTTTTGAAAAAGTTTATTATCAGAAATTAAGTATTTTGTTCCCTGATAAATTACTATTGGCCAGTGTTTGAAAAGAATAGTAATAATAAAAAAGAACAAATTTAATAACTTATATTCTTAGTTCTTTGGTAACAATAATGGAAGTGCACACGGAATTCACCGACGAATGGGTTCGAATGTCTGTGATGTGGAATAAGAAACTGAAAGAATTTCAACAGATTGGAATTCGAATGGGATTTGATGATAATTTATCTGTTAAATGCGACATTGATTTAGAGGTAATTGTTATAACAATATAATAATTTTATAGTTATATTACAGGAAAGGTGTAGATTTTCTGAAAATCAAATATTAAAATTATTACAATTGACATTTATTACAGTTGTTATTTTTAAACCAATGACTATTACAGATTGTCGTATTATATTTATTTTTTAAAATTTATTTTATCCATAATGAATTATTGTCATATGCACTCAATCATATTTGTACACTTAAATTAAATTGAATATTCAAGGAACTCGACAAAACAAAAAGATGTTATCATTTATAATTGTGTATCACAAATCGATGTAAACAGGTAGCTACCCCATGTTTCAGTAAAATTGCCTTTATTTCTTGTCACAATTTCTTTGAATTGAAATTATATCTCTGTTAAACGTATACACACGTTGTCACAAATAATTCTTTAATTCACTCCACAAAGCACACATTTTTTTCCTGCAGCATCATCATCGAAATGCCCAAAAGCAACAGTCAAAAATGATCAATAATTTATTGAACATTTCTTATCAGAACTTTTTTTTATGGTGTGTAAGAAAATGAACAATTCATTTATAAAAGTGAATTTAGTCACACTTCCAGAATTTATTGTATGTAGTGGCGCCAAGTTAAAATGGAACCAGTTAAAAAGAATTTTTATTTTATAATAGTAAATCATAAATGTGTTCGAATAAAATTTTCAGATTTGTTTTTGAAACTTTTATTAGTTCACATTAAAAAAAAATAACAGCTAAATTCCAAGTCGACATTTTTTATCATTAAAAAGTAACAAAACTATGATAAAAAGTAAAAAAACATCTTCAAAACATTAATGGGACACAATCACATGATATAATGGGAACACATTCATTGTAAATCTTAAATGAACAAAATTTTTCCTTAAATTAATATTTAGTTGGTAATCATCTTTGTTTTAACTGCTGCAGAGAGTGATTCGACATTGACTCAACTAATTTTCAATAGAAGGAAGGTTCACTTTTACTCCATTCCTTAACTAATGCAGTTTTATGCTTCAAAATATACTTTTATTGATAATTTTGTCAATAGCTGGAAGCGATTCCTCTTTCGAATGCAAATTTAAAATAATTTTTCTTTCAAACATATCAGATAAATTAATATTTTTTAAAGAAATTTTATATATCTCACTCAATAAAAATTCAATATAATATGAAATAGCGAAAATATTTCTGTTTGTGAAAGTAATTTCAGGATTGAGTAATATATCATAGTGAAGATAATCGATAAAAAACCGGGGTTATGCTAATACATTTTTCGCAGGAAAAATGAAGTTTTTTTAGTCAATGAAGATTTTTTTTAATATATCGAAGTAAAATTGTTAATATTTTGTATGTTATCAAACATTAATAAATATACAAACATAAAGCATAAAATATTTTCAGTTACCCAAGTTAGAAGCATTTATTTCTGAAAATTTTAACGGTGCTGATACTTTTTCGGTTAGTGTACATGCAACGCACTTTACCTGCAATATTTTGCATCTCTCACAAAGGCAGACCGAACAATAATTATTAATTGATTGTCGATTGTAATTGTTGGATATGTACATTTCATTGGAGATACCATCGTTCTCAGGTGCGTAAAGAACAGAAAATATTGAACAAACATTTTTTTGTATCTTAGCACTCTGTGGATGACAGCATGACCATCTAATATGTGCATGATAAAACAATCAATATGAGCAGTAATTTGTTATGGAATATCCTAAAAGTATATGATTTGTACGAGAGTGAATTATTCATTTGTTGTTTCTTATTATAATTCTTTTATTCAATGAATCGAAAATATTTCAAGTTTCGTTAATATTATCGTTGCCGTTTTAGAAATACTAATTATAATCCATCCAGATTTTACTTATTTTATAATTCAAGAGTTGTTAGCTTGCAGATAACGAATAACAAAAGTATTTAGATTCCTATATTCGAACAAAATTATACAGATTTCTGTATAATTCTATAAAGCGTTCACTCACTCGTTCTCGATCACACTTTTTCTTTGTATTATCGTCTAATCCATTTTTCTTACAATACGCAAAATTGTCAACTTATAAATCATTACTGATTATTGTTATAGTTTTGTGATGTTTAACATGCCGAAAAATGTACTTCAGTTAATAAGAATAAATATTTATAATTTTCATAAATACAACAGTATACGCACATACACACACACACACACACACATACACACACACACACACACACACATGTATATATATATATATATATATATATATATATATATGTATGTATGTGTGTGTGTCGCGTGTAACTTTAATACACAGTTTGAATACGTTTTTAAAATGTACGTCATCTGTATAAAAAAATATAATTTATATAAATTGCGGAGTATAAATTGCCATTATACCATGAAAAGTAATAGTGATTAATTTAGCAATAGATTATATAACGATCTTTTTGTATCCATTATCAATTTTATATAAATATAATGATTTAATGTGTATTTGAACTCGATGTTATTTTTTATGAATATAACTGTGCAGCTCAAGTCTATCCTAAAAAAATACTTTGTTAATACAACGATCGTATCAGTGTATTTGTATGGACTGTCAATTGTTCAACTTTGTTACTAGTGAATACAGAGGAGACGACAATTAAATTTGCTGTAAGCATTGAAAAATTATAACCTAACGTGAATTTAATTCAATTAAATCGTCGAGAAAATTTAATTATCGTATTATATAAATACAAGGTCAAACGAGTTGGAACACTCACTAAATTTTATATTTTATTATGATTTATTATTGTGCATTTGTTTTACTGTTGAACAAGAATAGGTTTGGACATGTCTTTATACACATTTTACTGATATTATGTCTGTTGGCAATAGCGGTGAGTAATGATGACTAAATGTGTTTGATTCCATTCGATTAAATATAAAAAAATAATTATATTCTTACATTCAGCACTTACAAAAATTTACATTGAAACATAATATGGATGGAAAGTCAGGTTACATTCGATACTTGGATGATTAATCGAAAAAAGTGGATCGAAATTGTTATAGAATGTTTTAATGATTTTACAGGTATGATCATTATTTTTAGTAGTTACATAAATCATTAGTTTTAATAGATAATTATTTGAACTTTGTAAGAAGTATAGAAATAATGTAAAAACCAAGAACGATTTTACAAAATGCGACAATTATAACAAGTCTAACGTAGATTATTTAAACGAGCTATTTGTTTCAGTTTCTTGCAAAAAAATGTCATTACATGAAAAATGAAGTGCATATAACATGATTCATAAAATAAATAAATACTGTTAAATTATTATAACTTAATATGCCTATTTAAATGTTCATCCAGTAATCTTCCGATATAATATGAAAATATTTAACAGATGATTGACGTGTTTATTATGGTTTACAAAAAGTATTACAAATTAGTATACTACTTATGAGTTTTATTGGTTTATTCAGTGACAAAAAATGTATTTTAATTTTTGTTGTGTTCTCATATTTATTATATCTTACTATGTAAAACGTAGTACACGACAAAATATTCATTATTAATATATATATATATATATATATATATATATATATATATATATATATATATATATATATATATATATAATTCACCATGATCGAATCAACAGTAATTCCTTTTTTTTAAAAAAAAAACAATCTGAGTCGATATATTATTTTTTCGAAAATCTTGAATAGTTCTAAAAAGACAAATATTTGAATAAAAGAGGTATATAGTTGAATTTATAGAAAACTACGAATATAGAGGAAGTGTTACAAGCTTAACAGTGTGTCCATTGTCAATCCTAAAATGAGGCAGCAGATGTTATCCAGTGCTGTACTATAAACATTTTTTTATAGTAGTGTGAATGTATCTATCTAACTTTTACAATTCCTTCAAACTACTATTTATGACTAATATTAAATATAATAAACATTACATATTTGATTAAAGATTTTTTTTTTAAATAAAATTAAAAAAAATGTATTTAAAAATTATTAACAGTAAGCTGAAAGATGTCATTAATAATGTTATTACGCTTAGATTGATGCTTTAATTAAAACGCATCAGTATTGAATATTTAAATCATAAATAGCATCGATGAGATTTGCGCGCGTATGCGTGTGTATGCCATGTGTGTACATTTCTGTTTGTTATACTTCAATAGAATTTCGAAATATATGTACATAATTCGGAAATGTACATAATTGCACGCAAAATTCATATAAACGAAAATATTTTAAGTGAAATACGCAACAGATATTTTATATGTAAAACTAATTTAAAGAATAGTTTTAAATAAAAAAATATATATAAAATAACTTCTATAATAAGAAAATTAAACTTATTTATGAAATGTTTTTTTTTTTTTAATACTTTTTGCATCTAGAATATAGTCATAATAATAATAATAAAATGTAACAAAATATTATTTTTGAAACAATCAAAAATTTTTTTGCAACTAGTGTATTGATGGTTGAATGTCAACAATAAATTGGTGGGTAGATCACTGTTGGTGTACCATTAGCATCGAGTTTAAAGGTAGTGTAACAATATAAAAACGTGTTCTGTATATAGTACATAATATTTTTTGTCTCTTTTTAGTACTGCATTTGTTTCCTATTAAAAGAATCATATGGCGTTTTATTTGGTCGTATAAGAAATTTTATTAAAAAAACTATGCATTTTTGTTATTATCAAGTTTACATGGTAAATGTTTATTTTTTTTGCTATTAGTTGGAATTAGTAACGGCAGTAGGGGTTTAGAATTTTTATCTAAATGTTATCATCTTTTATTTTGTATCTGCGTGAACTTACCCCATTCCCACAATAATGAACACAGAGATTGACGACTCGCATTTTGAAAATATCCTGAAGGTCTCATGAATCGGAGAGTTCCACTAAAATTTGGAGAATTTTTGTGGCTCTCAGATAATACCGTTTTCGTTAGAAAATGTCCAAAATGCTCACGAAGGTGTTAGCATCTTACTATTTGTAAGGTTTATTAGTTTATTGAGTTGAATGAGAAATTAACCACAATTCGTGATGTACAGTGAGTGATATTTTGCGCCAGAAAGTGTGCATCAGAGATGAGACACAGACATCGATATTAAACTATTTTGACCTGCAACCGTTTTGTATTGGTGTAAGGCCAATTCGGATCCGTGTCACGATCGACCAAGTAAAACTGGAGTAGAGCATACTCTTCTCAGCGATAATATCTTCTTATTTAGTAATAATAATAATAGTTGGATATTTTTATAGGTGAAATGTTGTTCCATGCATCATTTATTAAACTTTATCATCCAAAATCAATACAATTTTATTAAAGTGTTTATCTTTAATATAAAAAACTTAAAAAATTGATTACATTCATGCCCATTGCAATATTTAAATTGTTTTAAAATCGAAGTTATGTCCGACACGACAATTTTATGTTTCATATATATATATATATATATATATATATATATATATATATATATATATATATATATATATATATATATTTAGACGTACGCAGAAGAATTATATTGTCTTTAGAAAAACTAGGGTACATTACTGATTAAATAAAGAGTACGCTTTTTAAAACGGGCAAACTTTGTTCGATATATTTATAAAACTATCGTCTTATAAAATTTGTGTTTGTACGGAGATATGCGTGAACAAAACTCATATAGATGTACTTATTTAAGTTGTTGATTCATTGTAATCAAATTTGGTTGTAATTTGTTGCTGATTTTCGATAACCGACATTCTGAAAATATTAAAACCGATATTTTAGATTACAACTGAATACAAATATTAACGATATTTTTCTATAGGGAAATTTTTAAAGTTTAATTCCTTTTGAACCGCAAAAATTGTTATCTAAAGTCACGTTTAAAACAAACACGTTTTGACATTGATTGAATGTTGGTTTTTTGATATTTATTTTTGTTTCATAACAAATATTTGTATATATATATATATATATATATATATATATATATATATATATATATATATTTATTATACACACGCACACGTGCGCACACAATGTATGTGTGTGTCTGTCTGTACTTACTAATAATATAAAATATATTATAGACTAATTCATAAAATCACACCACAAAAGTATTCATGCCTTTAAATCAAACATAATAATGTTTGACCTGTCAATGTTTAAATTAATTTAGTATTTTGTTGCACTACTCGTAGCCTTAATTACTGCTTCCGAACGACTTTCATACTCTTAACTAATTTTTGTGTTGTATTTCTGTCAATATTCCTCCAAACTTTTCTAATTTTATTTTTTAATGCTTCTTTGCTTGACATTTCGTGAACTCTTAACTTTTTCTTAATTTCTGGTAAGTGTTCAATTGGATTCAAGTCTGGGCTTTGTGAGGGTGTTCCTAAAGTGTGCGTGGTGTTATATGAAATCTACTCTGGCTAATCGTGCTATGTGCTTAAGGTCATTGTCTTGTTAGCAATAATAATTATTGGAAATCCCTAATTTAATATCATTTGATTTCAAATTGTTTTTTAAATGTCCATATACTTTATCCCGTTCATTTTTTCATCTATAAATACCAAATTCCCAATCTCACTGGCTACCATACACCTCCAAACCATCATCGAACACCACCATGCTTCATTGTCGATTTCAAATTTTTCAAATCCATTTCTGTATTTGCCTGTCCACAAACTATACTTCTTCCACCTGATTGGAACACGTTGTATTTACTTTCCTCTGAAAAAAACACATCATATTTGCCTAGGCAGTGTTTTATGAATGCCAACCGCTTTTGTCGATTTTTTTATTGATGTAGGGTTTGTTATGTGTAATTCAACAATTAAAATTATTTCTTCTTAATACCCTGCGATAAGTTTGGGCACTAACTTGTTTGTTAAAATGAATTTCCTATTAGTAGCACTAATGTTGAAGCACTCACGTGATGATTTTTTGTATTTGACGCACCAAAATATTTTCTTTCTAAGTTGTTAATATTCTTGGGTGTCCAGTTCGCGATTTATTGACTCATGTACAATCAGTTTTTAAATTTTTAACAATAAACCATACAGTAACCTTGCTTCTTCACAATAAAGAGGTAATTTCTGCATAGCTCTTTACATTATTGTACAATTTATCACAATTTCACGTTTAGGAATTGTCATTTCTTTATTTTTACGATCCATTGCTCCAAACATAGGTTTAATAATACGACACACAAAAAAAAAGTTGACACATAACAAAACTTAGTCAAATGACTAAGTAAAGTGGTAACTTTAAATACAACAATTTGTGTATCAAGGTTATTCCCCAGAATCAGATTAAAATTCATACACAAAAGTATTCATACCGAGGGTATAAATAATTTTGTAAACTAGTCTAGAATATATATTTTTTTCTCAAATACTTATTACTTATCCTTATTTAAATTTTCATTATATTATCTGTAAGTAAATAAGTTATTAATACAATTAATAACAATGTGTAATTTTTAACGTTTTCTTAAATTTTGAATTAAAAAATATGTGATGAAAAATATGTGAAAAAATAGTGATTGGGATGAATACTTATGGAAGTCGCTGTATAAACATGTATATATATATATATATATATATATATATATATATATATATATATATATATATATATATATATATATATGAATCGAACAAAATGGAAAGTCATGGAAGAGGCC
>CM068319.1:5562424-5619924 GCA_034766995.1 Acanthacorydalis orientalis | reverse complement strand
GCACAAAAACAGGTTTGAGTGTATATATATATATATATATATATATATATATATATATATATATATATATATATATATATATATATATATATATATATATATATATATATATATATATGTATTAATATGTATGTATATATAAACAAACAAGATTATATTAATCTAGTATGAAATTATGCAACAAATATCTTGAAATTGATTAAATATTTTTTTATCGAGAATAATATTTGAACATTAATTTGTGGAATGACTATTGTATACTTTTAACACCTTAAAATATCAAAAAATTATATATATATATATATATATATATATATATTTATACTCGCCCACCTTTACATGCATCCTTCCCTAAACAAAGTTTTTCTAGGTAGACAATATTTTTCATCACTTTTAATACTAAATACATTGTTAATACCTACAATAGTTTCAGTTCATAGCAGTGTTATAAAATTAACTAGTTTTCCAAAATCAAGGTTACGTTGATATGCACGATTTGGCTCTATTTTTATAACCATTAATATATATATATATATATATATATATATATATATATATATATATATATATATATATATATATATATGTAATTATAACAATTAACACATTTAACAAAACAATTATATACATATATTGCAAACTATACAAATTAAAGCCTAATGTACAAAGAGGCACTCCTGAATGATATCATACTTATTCAAATAGGTTTGTTATTTAGTATTTATATTTAGAATTTTATCAGTAGTTGTTCAGATGATGTCTGTAATTCATGTGAGTATTATCTAAGTTTGCATTAGTACATTACTGCGATCAAATAATAAATTCTATCACTTGTACAGGCATACATACCGTATATACATACACACACACATTATATATATATATATATATATATATATATATATATATATATATATGTAACAAACTATTTTTCCATAATGAATATTTTTTTAAGTTCGTATATATTTTATAATTCTTCTAAGTTTTGATAAATGAAGTTCTGTTCTAAAAGTAGTGTTAGTATTTTTTGTTGTACAATCGTAGTATTGTGTTTGTATAAAATATCAAAAGATTGAATAAGTTGTGTTGTGTCAGATTAATCAAGTAAATTTATATGTAATATTGAATGATATATATATATATATATATATATATATATATATATATATGAAGTGCTATTATTATGTAACTATCGAGTAAATAAAAGATATTTTTTCTCTTCTAGCCTCCAGAAAACGAACTGCAGAAAAATACAGGAGAACGTGTTATGTCTGAACATCAACTTCGTGTACAACGTTCAATACAAAAACTTACTGTACCAGAATGGTTCAAACAATCTCAGGTACCACGCGAAGGATTCCTGTTGAAAAAACGCGATACTCAAAAATGGCCTGGACTTGGTAATAAAACAACTTCTCTAAGTAGTCTTGGAGGAGGTTCTAGACAATCACCGGTACTTCTTAGCCCATCACCGCAAGGTAAATTAAATATTAATTATTTAACATTTAAAATAACAAATATTAATATTTCTCAGTATACAATCTGCTGTGTACATGACGTAATTATTACTATAATTATATTCGTGATTGTTTTGATTCGAAGATATTTTTTGTATATATTTTTTAGTATATCTTAATACGAATATTACATAAATATGAAGTCTAAACAATAAATGATTTGAAAAAAATAATAATTGATTTAATGGGCCCACAAAAAAAGTACAAATCGAAAAATGTAATTTTCCAACACAATTGTTCAAATATATATTTTTTAAAAGAATGTAATTTCCGTACTAATTTTCACAAATATGGGTTTAATATTGTAGCTAAATTTAGTTTCACATTATTTTCATTTCCCACAAACCACGGATCAGAGTATGTAATAATTATTTCTTGATTATTGCTTATGCGCATTTCGATAACGATGCTATCATCTAAAAAGCACTAGGTTATGAAAAATTAATTTTTTCTGTAATCGGAATGGGCGTACATAATAATAAAAATGGCGATTAGTTAATTAAAATTTTGTGGCCTATCTATGTCATTTGTACATTTTAAATAATGAGCATAATACTTGGATTCAATTAAACACATTTACAAAAATTAATCTACTCGGTGGTATTTGTCTTTCTTGAACTCGCGGCACATTTATTATAAAAGAACTATTGGCAACATATTTAAAACAAAAATGTGTACATGTATTTTGTACATACACGTGTGTGTACGAGGGTAGAGTGAAGTACCCATGTGTGACAAGAAAACACAATTTTTTTGAGCAAATTCTTTTTTATTTTTCAAGGTAATCTCCTTTTACCTCGACGCACTTAGTCCAACACATTTCCAATTTTTTATCCCTTCCGAATAGTACGGATTGTCATGCTTCTCAAAATAGGCATTTAAAACACTGATGACTTCCGAATTTGATACAAATCTTTTACGTCCGAGCCATTTCTTCAAGTTTGGAAACAGGAAAAAGTTACACGGTGCCACATTTGGAGAATATGGTAGATGTGGAAGTAATTCGTAATGCAATTTATGGAATTTTGTCATCGCAATTGTTGAGTTGTGTGTCGGTGCATTGTTGTGATGGAAGAGATGAAAAATTGTTTTATACTTATTGATAAACCTCAGTTCATAAAATCATCAAGTTACTAGAATTGCGTAAGTCATAAGCCCCAGTGCTCGTTACTGGTTTCGCGAGTGGGATCTAAGTTCTTTCAGTTACACTACGCAAATAAATCCATCATGATCTTTATAGTATTTTCCTCGTAAAATGTCTAGAGGCAGTTAAATGGATGAAACATTTCGTAAACCAAAATTTAACTCAAAATTATTCTTTCGTAACTTTAAGGATACATTTGTATATATGATATTTTTTACACCTCTTTATATTTTATTGTCAAATATACAACCCGAGAAAAAATATTTCAGTTATTTTTATTTATTAATATGTTTTTTTTTTTTTGTGTAATATGAACATAAAGTTGACGAACATCTTCGTTATGGATTGTGTAAGAATATGCTAATAAAACCACAAGTAAATTATTTATCTAAACAATCTTTTTTGTAAAATTGATGTTAAAATATATCACAGGTGCATACTGAAGGTCGATCTTTGTTCTATAAACAATACCACAGTTTATGTGCATTCTTCAACAACTGTTCAAGGTATTTTCTCTTTCGAAATATTTTCATATTCTTCATAATAATTATTTTACTTTTCAGGATTAATAACACTGACAGTTGTGTAATTTCAATTTCTTCGAACGCACCCTTAAACCCCAAATAACCAATCAATGAACCATCAAATTTTTCATCAACATAAATTCATTTTTTAATATCGTCGGCATTCAGATTTCATAAAAATTATTATTGAAATTGAGGTCAGCAATAATTTCTTTCTTTTCTCGTATCGTTTTTGTGTCATTATATGATAGATCTCGGTGAATACATTTGACCTTGTTTCCTTCAAATTCTCATTAGAGTGTAAATTGAGTTTAGTGGGAAAATATCGAATGTGCTGTTGTTCTGAGCACCCTTGTTACAGGAATTTACTATACTGGAATTGTGCTGAAAACAATGACTAACAAAATAATTTGATTTTATTATTATAAATTTCTAATGAAATCATTAAATTTGATTGTAATTTATTTCAAAAACAGGCTATTCGGGAGGTTTTCAACGCTGGTCGACATCAAAACTAAATTCAGCCGCATCGTCTCCATGCAATTCGACAAGAAGCAGCTTTAACTATCGACAGCCCATCACTAACATAACATCGAACGGAATCACATCACCGTGTGCTTCTACACGTAGTAGTTTCAATTACAGGCAACCGTATCTAGGTTGGAGATCACAAGAGCGATTAGCTAGACCCCGTACGCCAGCTGAAAGACTAGCGACTAGTCTTCTGCCACCACCGAACACCACTGCCGCCACCACGACAGCTAACAGTGAAATACAAAGTTCAATCAAAGAAGTCACATCGGCTATAGTTCATTACGTAAGTGGATTACAACCTGAGACGAATCAAACTCACACCGAGTCGCTCGGCGTCACGAGGACCGATAGCAGAGGCTCGAGTCCTAGGTACGATCGAGAGTCAGCATCGACGTCGCCTCGGTTAAGAGATTATGAGACTCAAGATACAGCTAGTCAAAGGTCAATTAGTCCAGCGAGTAGAGGAAGTCAGAAACTTTGTTGGTTAGAAAGTTCGTTTGTCGGTACAAGGCCGTTGGATTCACCACAAACACCAATGGGTCTACCTGCCGACGTTTCCGTGGAAACTGTGCGTGCGGCAAACTTCGCAGGACTTCATCTAGACCTGAAAACTAAAACAACGGTCGACCAGGGTGAGTTGATGCCCGTTTAGGTTGTCTCACAGCAGTTTTTGTACATAATCATACTGTGTATGTGTGCGTGTATATATATATATATATATATATATATATATATACACACATACATATGTATATATATATATATACATATATACATATATATATATATATATATATATACATATACATATATATATATATATATATATATATATATATATATATATATATATATATGCACGTACATACATGTATACATATTAGGTGTATTTGTTTGATTAGTTTTTTTTTAGTTTAACTTAACAAGTGCACACTTATGCGACATGGATTCAGTACTGTTTTTATACTGATTTCCAATTTGTTCATTGAAACGGAATTTGTGTCTAATAATTGTTTTTCATTTATAATGATTACATGTTGCAATATAAAAAAATGTAATTTTTATTACTGGTTTTGTTATCCTTTTCTTTAAAAAAGTCTACTAGTTCCAATAATTAAACGTGAATATTTCATGGAATTTCAAAAAAGTAAAAATACATAAAAAATTATGTACGGTATAATTTTCGATAAAACATATATATATATATCTGCGAAATGTATTGATTGAAAATGAAAGTTTTCATTTTCGACAAATAAAAATGTGTTTGTAAGTTAATTAGGAATATTTTTTTGAGATACACATTTATGGAATTGAATTTTATGATCTAAAGAATAAAAAATATTCTAAATATATTTTGTTGGAATTTAATATTACAAAAATAATTAAATTAAAAAATATTCAAGGCGTTTAGCACAATATCTTTGAAAATTTTAAAAAACGTTAATAAAAGTTTAATATCATTTGTATACAATTTAAAGGATAATACAATATTAAAATATATATTTTCTATCATAGTAACGAATATTGTTTCGACACTTATTATAAACTATTTTAAAAATTACAAGATATTTTTATATCAGTATAAAAACAGGTTGTATATTAATTTATTTTAATATTCGACTTTAAATCAATTTGTACCGACCTTATTTAGAATTTCCATTGTAACCAAAAATACGTTTTATAAAATAGGACAATATTTAGTAAGATATCATCTTCCAAATAACTACATTATTAAAAGTTGAATGAAAATATTCATTCTTTACATGGAATAATTTTGAAAAAATGGTAGATATTTCGAACTAGAGTTTTTATTAAAACATATGGAAATGTATTAGATTTACAAAAACCATGAATTTTATTGGAAATATTAATATTTTGCACAAAGAAAAGTATATTAATAAATACTTATTGTAAATTAAAATCAATAAATTACAAAAAATCTAGAAAATTGCTTATATAAAGTAATGTGGATTTTTTTTATAATTGAAACATTAGTCAAATAACCCCCCTCCATTGCTACTACATGAGCTGAAATCCTTATTGACAAACGGTGCTGCATTATTTTAAATATAAGAATATATCAATCCTGTCTTTTATGTGTGTACATCAAGTGCATTTATTCAATATTTTTTAAGTTTACAAGCTCTCTTAAAAATAGTACATAAATTGTATTTTCATAAATTTTGTAAATTGAAATTATATTTTCTAAATACTTCACAGTTAATTGTCAGTTTTTCCCCATAAGTATATTATTACTATATTAACATAAGGAAGATAGTTATTTGTAATTAATATATTCAGATACATATCTAAGACATATTTCTAACACTGTATTCAAATTACATTATAAAATTGATACCAAATATACAATTTTGGATTTCTTAAATATTTAAGTTTTTTTTAAATAAGTAATGGTACAGGAAACACAAAAATGTTTATTGTTACTATTATTTACAACAAATTATCATACCACTTGTTTATTCATTTCTAACATTAAGTAGTCTTATTGGTCAGTTTTGTTAATATTTAGTAATCACCGCATAGTTTATCAAATGAGTAAATTATGGCCGGTGTGATTAAAAACATATATAATTGTCATTTTAGTAAAAACTTTTACGAATCTTTTTTTCGAATCGAAATCATACTATTAAATACGATGGCGATGTTTAAAAGTTAATATCTACGAAACTTAATAATTAATTAATGTTTAACTCATATTAAAAAAAATATAATCAAATATCATCGACTTTAATTTTGATAAATTTCTTGATGAATATTAATCCTTTCATCGCGGTATCTATATAAATTACTTGTGATCCGATGGAGTTCCTCATTGAATTTAAGTATGGGGTAGTATATAGTTTCGAATTTTTTCTTTCATAATAAAGTGAATTTTCTAATTGTTTAGTAATCTTATTTTATAAGAGATATTATATTAAATTACACTGGGGGACCCCATCGACATAGAAAGATTAATATAAAATATTATACTAACATAAAAATAGATAAATGCATATGATTCAATCAAAAAAATTACATTGTTTTCCAAATATAAAGTCAGATTGTGTAAACTAAATTCTACAAAGAAAATCTAAATTGTCGCAAGTTTCATTATTCAAAACTATTTTTTTATATATGATTGTCATATAATTGATTCGTTCAGTGAAATTTTTTTTCACTGTTTTAAAAAATGCTTCACATATGATTACTGTATGTAATTATAAGGTGGTTTTGCATAAAGTAATTCTAAATATCTGAGAATATAGTCTTCTAAATATCGGAGAAATTTTGCAGTTATTGCGGTAGGAAAAAAAATTGCAAATATTGAAAATTTTTAACGAAATAGTATGGTCTTATCAAATGCTGTGTATACTGCAATACGGGAAACTATTGACATATTTACCTTATGAGTAAAAGGCAACATATGAGATCAGTGCCCTGTTGTTGGCTTAAGGTTGATTATGTTGAGGTTGAAATTTATAATTTTCAGTTGCCATTTACAAGTACAGTAGTAATGATTGTGTTCATATGTGTAGTGATAAAATAATAATTAAAGAGAAAACCTGTATTTTATAACGAACACAGCAAGGGAAGGCTTTTTAAGATTCGATTTTACTTAACATATTTTTATTTTGCATTGAGGTTTATATTTGAATCAACTGTATCTTTGTATGATGGTATAAAATACTTAATTATGAATTTAAATTTTTTATACTTATGCAAAATTATCATCATTATTACTTTTCTTTTTTGTATATTCATGTTTGAAGAATTTTTATTTCGATCTCATCTAGATGTAATGATTAATTAAAAAATATTACTTGTTAAACGAAAAACAACCATTGATTGGCTATAGTTGTGTAAAAACAAAATAAAAAGGAAAGTCCGTTTAATTAACCATATGGTCATATCAACTCAAGTCAAAATAGGTGCTAGTATTATACGTCATCGGTTTTGAGTGAAAATTTCCAGTAATGAAATTTATTGTATTTGGTTTTACTGAAAATAACAGATTAAACTTAAATATTGACATTCTAATATCAGTAATATTATCGCTATAAAAAAGTATTTATCGAGAATCATTCGCAAATGATTATTATTTCTGGTTCATTTTTATATGAATTTTGCGGAAAAAATTTCACAAACTTCACATTGACTAAAGTGATAGTTTTCATCAAAGTGTGTTTAATAGTATGTTAAAGTTTGTACCTACTGTAGATAAAATTTTATTAAAAAATTCGAGCGATTTCATGTAAATACAGTTTCTAATATGACAATTAACATACGTTTAAATAATATTCTTATTTATATAAATATATATACATGCATACATGTATATATATATATATATATATATAATGTACTTTTTTATGTTCTGTCGACGACATATTCAATTTTGGTAAATAATTTTGTGTTTTCGAACGTATGACATTTAAATATATTCAATATCAGTTTGTATTTATTAATTTCTTATAAGAAGGTTTTTTTTTCAATATATGTGTATTCTTATTATCAATATTATTATTATTATCAAATTATGATTATTGTTACGAGTTAATGAATTACTATTTTTAGTTTCTTGTAATATTTCTATATTAATGTTGCATGTAAGATCTGATTAGATCTCTAATAAATTATTTTATTATTTTACACAGTTTATTTTTTTCTACAAGTACTCTTATTTAAATCGTTTAATAGCGCACGTAATAAGTATTTTTTATTTGTGTTTCGGTAACATTTTCATTAAATTATCTCATGTTATTTACTCACAATTTTTTTTTTTTTTTTTAGAAAATTGTTAATAGGATAAAATATAACACTTCGTATTAGGTGACATTTTGATACAATTTATTGTTTAGTCTAAATTTAAATAAAATTAAGGATGTGTTGAACATATGCTAGACAAAAATCTTCAAAATTCTGAAATTTACAAATGTATACACTTTATAAATAGTGAGAACAGTTGTGATATATATATATATATATATATATCATAGCCGGTATCATAAATTTGAATATAGAAACGATTTTCTTTCTTTTCAATCATTACTAGTCAAATTTATTAATGTGTCGTTTCTCATGTCGGTGTATTCGATTGTGAAAAGGCCTCGATTTTAACTTGATAGAACAGTTTTATAAAATAACATTTATTGATACAAATTAATAACTAATGTTTAAGTATGGATACGAAACATACATATATTTTATATTTCATATTAATTGCGATTTTCAACATTTTAATCGGGCGCAAAATGAATAGTGTGGGTGATTGATAATGTCGTATTTAGAGTGTGAAATGACTTCTCAATTGGTGCAAAATGAGTATGTGCATTAAAATTTAATTAGAATCAAGTGCCCTTTTTCGAAATTGCGGACGTACTTGAAAAATGCGGTCCAATAGCCTCTTCATCACTTCATTGTAAAATAAACTATTAATTGTTTGTTCTTCTGGCACAAATTATTTATAGATCACATCCTGTTATCGAAAAAGGTAACCAGCATGGTTTTGATTCTGGATTTTTCAAATAAAACTTTTTGGGTCTTGGTGATGATTTTCCAATTCACTGCATACTCTGGCGTTTCGTCTAAGGATAGCAGTGAAACACTCATGACTCATCACCAATGGCAATGTAGTTGAGAAAATTTACATTGTCTCGACAAGACTGTACAAAGATTACTGTTTTTGCTCATCCGTAAAACTGTGCAAGATAAACTTTACATAGAATTTCCTCTTTCTTAAATCTTCATGTAAATTGTCATAGGGTCATTTGGCGATTTTTTTCCACAATTTCACGAACTTTTCAATCGAATCTGCATTTCGAAAGATTAACGGAGTCCAATTCTAGCATCATCTTGAACATTCTTACATCCATCTTTGAAACGTTTAAATGAAATTAAATTCTGTCGCCATATTTTTACACAAATATTCACGGAGAGAGTCATATATGCATGAGAAATAGCATGTCGTAACCATGAATTTATTCGATGTATAAGTGAGTGATGACGGCGTATCTGGAATAGTATCCTAAATTTTTTAAAAGTATCTCGAATAAGGTTATCTTGAGCGATACCTGTATATAATATATCCAATGTTGTCCACGGGCCACATAAAAACCTTTCGCAGGCCAGATCTAGTTCGTGGGTCATAGTTTGAAAATCCCTGCTCTATGGTATTAGTTCTTTGCAGGTTATCAGTTCACAAATTGTATAACAAGTCAAATTTCAATAAATTACGATTAATTTATCTAAAACTGTTCAGATAATTGTAATGAACTTACACACAAACTTTCTTACACAAACTTGCAAACGTCTTTATATGCAAAAACTTTTCTTAAATAATTCTAATTTTTTTTTTTTAATATTTTATTTTAAATTTGACTATATGAAGTATTCTTATAAGAACACATGTAAAAAGAATAAAAATGCAAACTAAAATTTCTCTTGAACGATACAGAAAATCATTTTCAAATTTATATACACTATTTTAGATTGAAAAAAAAATAAACTTTTTCAAATATGTTCATCAATTTCTCATTTTTGGATCACCCATACATCCTTAATTCATTATTTTGTATTATTCGATTTGTTTTAAATGTCTTATTTGAAGTAGAAACAGTTTGTCATAGCACTTATTTGTTTTCATCAATATTTTTGAGATATAATTCATATGTATTACAAAGAATGGAAATAATATTGATAATGTTAACATTAATATTTTATAACGTTAACATTAATATTTTGTAACGTTTTACAGGTATGATTACAAATTTCATTTTGATGTTACGATTTGTTTTTTAAAAAGTAGCATGAATTAAACAAATAGTATTTTTTTTAATAGATTTTTGTATTTAAATATATTTTTTATTCTTGTAATATAAGCAAATGTTTAAAAATTATACACGTTGTGGTGCAAAATCGAATGTACTTTAATTTTCATTCAAGTTGTTTCATTTAATAGTGCGTAGTGTTTTTTAATATCGTTTATGGTTTTGTGTTACATATAGTTTCAGCACTTTTAATCACATAGTTACAACACTTTTTTTGGTAAGTTTACAATTTTTTTTGTTTGCATGCTTATGAAAAAATATTTATTCACTTGCTTTCACACACAGATACACTTTCATATATATATATATATATATATATATATATTTATATATATATATATATCCATATGTATGTTATGTGTATAATTAATCATGTAAAAAAAATCAGAAGTGTAAATATCATAGTCTCATCAAGCTATATATATATATTATTATACATATATATATATATATATATATATATATACACATATACATATATATATATATATATATATATATATACATATACATGTACATATATATATATATATATATACACATATACAAATACATATAAAAAAAGATATTATTTTAATATATGTTGTATGCAAATTATTCTCGATTTAAAAAAAAACGTTAATATTTCTCACCATATAGTCCTCGCATTCTGGTTAAATTCACAAATAAAACATTTTCTCATCTATCATTGTTTATTGTTGCTTCTGTGTTTTCCGATGTCGATTCTGTTATTTTGCTCGTTAAGATACTGAAAAATTAGTTTTTTTTTGTATCTTACTTTCTGATGATAATGATATCGCTATCAAATGCACATCAATAATAATAAAAATAACCAATAATTATTTATTAAACATTTTTGATCAGAAATGTTTGTTGTGGTTTGTGGAACGAGAAAAATAATAATTTATAAAAATTAATATTGCTGTTAAACTGAATAAATACAAAACAATTTTTACTTATTAGTTACTTCAGATAATTTGTAAAATAATTCCTATTTTTGGTATTTCCATAACCAAATTAATTGCACAGATTATTTATATGATATATATTTTGACCCTTAATGACTTAAATAGCTGAGAATTCATTGTCTATTAACACTAATATCAGTACATATGCAATGAGTCATAAATGTATCTTTGGTAACATTATTGTTGCTTAAGGAAAGTAAAAAATTCTTGTAATAAAATATAAATATTTTGTGGTAATTTATTTTAACTAAAATTTTTTTTCATATAAAATTTATTGGATCGATAAAAAGTGAAATACATCTATTTAAAATTCACAGCAGAAAAATAATTTATTTGTACATTAAATTTATAGCCACAAACATTTTTGTCCTAACGATATTCACTCAAAAGAAATGAAAATTCAATGTTAAAAAAAATAGTGTGTGTATGTATGTATGTATGTATATATATATATATATATATATTCCCCTTTAAAATGTTTAAGCTACGTTATCTGAATGAAAACTTTTGTAAATCAAAATTTGACAAAAATCTATTTTTCATTTCATTTAATTTTATGGATAAAATTTTATATAGGAAAAATGTTACATTGTTATGTCTATTTATTACAAAATATACAACTTGAGCAATTTCATTTATTAATGCAATGTTTGTCATACAATATGAATATAAGTTACTGAACATTTTTGTGTGTATTGTACAAGAGTGTTCTAAAAATTACCAAATAAATAATGCATTTAATAAATTAACCTCTTTCTTATAAAGAAAAATCACATAAAATAATAATATATTGAATTTTAATAATGCAAACGATTAAATTTGTAAATCTTAAACAAACCTAAATCTGTTTATATTTATTGACAATGGTGATAAATCTCGATATAAATACCTTTAACAGCAATAAAAAGTTAATGCTGTAAAGTTAATGTAACATTGTAAATAAAATTTGTTCTTTATAAATGGAAAGCGAGATGTGACTCAATAAAATGTATAATATTCATCTCGTTCATCTACACAAAATGTATTCTTCCTCTGATACTGTTGTATTTTGTTACTAGTTTGCACATTAAAGATATTTAATTTGTCCTTATCTCATTTGTATGTGCTAACTAAAGTTTTCAGCAAATTTCTAATAAGGATAATTAATTATCCTTAAACAAGTACAACAATGATATAAACACAAAATGTTAATGAATAATTAATTATTCATTAACATTTTGTATTTATATCATTGTTGTACTTGTTTATACTCTAAAGGAAGTAGATGTTAGGAAAAACACATTTGCATTTCTGTTAATCATATTTATTAACTGTTAATCATATTTATTACGTCTATGGTAAATATACCAAATATAAAACAGAAAAGATTATAATAAGTTTTGATATTGTCTAAAGTCGCTTCCATAAATGAATTTTTCACCCACCCATAGCTACAAAAACTATTTCTGAAAAATATTTAATAATTGATTATTAATTATTTTTAATGGTTGCTTATGTGCATTTTGATGGTAATTTGATCATGCCTTAGGCCCAGGTATTTTTATACATGAATAATATTCATAAGTTGATTACAAAGCCTAAATATTTTAAGCTTCATACATATGCACATACACATACGTATACACACACACATACACACACACCTTTTTATATATATAATTATATATTGTGCTGTGCTGTATGCTCCTGTGTACCTGCTCTTTGTAATTCTATATAAATCCTGTTAGTCATGTGCAGTTTTTTCTTCTGTGGAAGGAAATTAGTAAAAAAAGCATGCATGTGATGTACAGGCTTTATTTATTTCTTAATTTTTCAAATAGGATTTCAAACTAATTATCTATTATGCTATTTGAAATATTACATCCATCATTGTTAATTTAACCAACCGAATGTATGTATACAATATCATCATAAAATAAAATTTAATACATAAAGTCAAAAGGGGTAAAAAACGATACTGCAACAAAAATACTAATTATGCTTTCAGATTTGTGTAATCAGTTTTCATCATCATCGATTAGTAATCGTAACTTGGGTATTCCTGTACCAACACGGCCGTCACCGGGTTCAACGACACTCGAAGATGTTTTGGATTCTTTGCTGGGACTACCACCAGCAACTAGAGCACCATCACCCAGTCTCCAAGGTAGGAGACATGTGTAAGTTTCGTTTCACAGCGTGGGCGCTGTCGACTATCTGGCAGTGTGAATGCTGCATTTCGATATAATACTCTTCACACTGGTATAGTGTAAAGTGCGCACTGTTCTTCTATCTATTTGAGTATTATTAATATTAATTTTGCTTTCCTTCTTCAAGTATTTGTCATATCAGATCGAGTTGTTTGACTGCACAGCTTAAACATTTTGCTTCATCAGATTCGAATGTTGGCACGTTTTACATTGCAAATGTTCTAAGAATCATTTTTATGCTTATTTCAATAATTGCAGCCATATTCGTGTTGATAGAATTCTAGTTATAAAAGTGATAATATACATTAAAAAAATATATCTGCTTTTTAATAAGATATTTTCGTCATTATTTGGAATGAAAAAATAGATTTTATTAATATTTTATCTGTTAAATGTATCTATAAGTTTTGCAATTTTTTCCAAAAAGTCACTAAACATTCATTTACTCTATCGCACTGCAAACAATCAAAAACTATTTTTGGTAAGATTGAGAGGATACTGTCACAGTTGGCTACATTTGATATGCTATATTTAACACTATTATATAGCGTCAACCAGCCTATTTGTTAAATTAGGCACCTACAAGTCTGTTTTCACAGCACCGCAATAATTTGTATGGCTAAGCACCCATAAACGTATATTTGTAGCGAGATTCTCTGTTATTATATATTTATATCAAATTAGTAAATATTTGTCAAATATCGATACATTTAGTTTTCATCTATTTAATCCTTTTGGTGTGCAGTAGTACAAACAAAAAATTACTGCACAGTGTCAGATATTTCTTTTATTATTATAAAAATCTATAATAATAAGTAATATCTTTTAACCAGACTGAATGGTGGACTTTGAAATTGTGGTTGATGTAAAGGGTACCATTTTTTATTTTAAAATATACAATTCTGTAAAAAGGTGATTGCAGAAAATAAGCAAGAATATATTTTAGATTAAAACTAAAATACAAATGTTAATTTTTCATATTTCAAATTTGTTAAAAAAAACGAAATTTATGGATACATCTGATTTTTTTCTGTATAAAGATCTATTTATATATTAGACGTATCACTTTTTGTGTGAACATAAATCTAATAAAATCAAATTTATGATATTGAAATATTACTGTACACACACAAGAAACATAAACTCTATTTATGTGTACATACATTCTTGACTAAATATATCAGAAAAATTTAATTATTAGTGATGAAAAATAATGTAATATTAAATCACAAAGAATTCAATAGAAATAATAGTTAATTGTAAAACCAATATGTATGAATGTAAATCCTAATTTCTAACATTAATACTTTTTACTGAAAAAATGATTATCCATACTACTTAATAAGCTAAGATCTTAGTAGCATTTTAAAATAGTTAAAAAAATAATTAATGGTGATATTAATAAACATTTTTTTATGTTACACACTGATAATATTTAAAATTATTTAATTCTTAAAAAATACAAAAATAAATCTTATTTATTAAAAGTTTGTTTTTCACATGTAATAGTCATATATTGATATGCATTTTCTTATTGAACTACAGACTTTTGTTTCAGTGCACCTTATAAGAATGTATTATTAATAACTGAATTATACATTTATTAAATATGCACGCATATGAAAAACATACAAATATCATATAGAATATGTAGCAGTTTGAGTTAAAAGAGAACTGTAAAATTTTTAATTTCCAGTTATGGTTTTTATCATAGAAAATTGAAATTCATGCTTATATATATATATATATATATATATATGTATATATATATATATATATATATATATGTATATATATATATGTATATATATATATATATATATATACATATATATACACATGTTTTATTATAAGCTTTTATTAAACTATAACAATTCTCTTTTAGGTTTACTTCATATTATTATTTTTGCACATAACATGAATTTCAAATATAAAAGAACATGTATAGATTTACACACATTTATATGTATATATATATACCCACACACACACATAGTCACACATGCACTCATCCAATAACATTATTGGTGTGGTAAGTAATATTAAGTGTAAAGGTTTTTTTATGTAGAGAAATTTACATAGTAATGTTTTAAATTAGTTGAAAATAAAATCCAATCAACAACTGCAAAAGAAATTCGATATTTTCCAGAGACGGCATCAGTTAATAGCAGTCCGGAACATATCGGCAGTACTGGCATCAGTAGTTCGAGGAAGCGTGTTGACAGTACGAGCAGTTCGATCGGATATTATGAATCAGCAGCTCGTCGTAGAAGTGAAGGTAGTACTGATCATCATCATCAAAAACCTTCACCACAATCATCTGCACGTCGCGTAAGTTTTCACGTAACCCCCGTCTCTCCAGGCCACGAGGAGTCATTTAGTGTGACACCCAACACATTAACGATATCAATGATAGTACGTTGTAAATACACAAAGTGCACAAATTCAGCGAGTCCGGAAGATGCAAAGAAATTTTTCAAGAACTGTCATAACTGCAGCTACGTATACTGTTCGAGAGAATGCCGCCGAGCACATTGGGAAAAGCACAGAAAGACATGTCTCCATTCTAGAGCCAGTTCGTTATGTAGACAGATACTGGCTAAAGCAAAAGACGATCCAGAAACATTACGACACGTGTCCGTGATTGCGAGACGGGGCTACCTTGCGCACGGGCCTGGTGTTGTGAAATGTTTCTTTGCAAGTCCTGAAGCAGCGGAGCGGTTCGTTTCTGAAGGCCTCGTTCATCTTAGTGAACCAACGTATGTAAGATGGCCCGATCTGTTACCGTCTGAAATGGGACCTGAACTATTCTCAGAATTAGTTAAAATATGCAAAAGTTATAATCCTGAAACAAGATTAGTTCTGTATGTGGCTGTATGTGTCGTTTCGGAAGTACCGGCTACAGGTACAATCAAATGGGAAAGACAACTAGTGTCGAGGTGCGCCAAATTACGTTTAAGCAAATCGATACAACCCGATGGAACAGCGAATCAGATCACCCAATCACACAGACCGAAATCGCCTTGTAACATAACTCGAGAAATGGATAATCCTGAAACATTGATTTTGACGTCTCTACCCGGGTGTAAGAACCAAACTTCTGTACAAAGGTCCAGAGAAATCAGCTTCACTAATATACAAAGGCAATTGAAACAACGGGGTGTTAGTTTGAGGAGACATTTTCCAGATGTATACCAGAAATTGTGCGCTTATGTTGAAGGCACCAGTGACAAATTCGCTCCGGTTACAGTCTATCCTAGGGATGGAGCTTCCGGAAAAAGCTTCATGTGTATTATCATGCCAGATGTTGAACCTGATAAATTAGAAATGGTTCCTACTGACAGTTCACGGGTACAAACTATCGATGTGGGACAAGATCAAGAGTGATATTAATATTTTCAAATAATAAAAATATATTTATTTATTGAAAAAAGTATTTACATCATATATAAATATTATACGCCGTGTTGATACGCTATTTACAGAATTTCGAATTATTTTAACGCAATGATATTAAATATAAATATGCATGCTGTAGGAACTCAAAATAAATAAATAAAAAAAACTAAATATTTCACATTAATGTGTGATTAATATTGTGTAAGTAAAATACTCTATTATTTAATAATAATAATTCTATTCAAGGTTTAAATATTTTTATAAACGATTTGTTTTAATATTAATGAGCAATACATTTTTTAACCTAAAAAATGTGAATTCATGAACATTTAAGGTTAATATTGGTTAATATCACACTTGTATATTAATGCGAATGTCATGCGAATACGGTACCGCTCGTTGATCGATCTTTTTAATTACGATTACCGCTACTGCGCGGCCCACCCATAGATGGACACACTTCTATCTAACTAATCCCCCTACTTGTCACCGCTCTGGTAATAATAGTGTAATTCTAATAATAGCGTTTTCTACTAATCGAATTTTTATGAAAGTTGAGTATTAAAAGATAATAACATGTCATAGAGTATTAAAAGATGATAAATGTCGCGCACTTGCACACAACTATTTTATTTGTTAATAAATATTTAAAATTCGCGCTATACTGTGAAAGATAAAGGGCGGAATTTATCCCTTTACGGATGGCGTCGCGTGTTGGCAGAGGATTCTTATTAAAAAAATCGATCAAAAGGCGGTCACGATATCAATACCTTCGTTGCCAGACCTGTGTATAAGGCTGTGGTTAATATCGATGTGTAGAAGTCATTTGTATTTTGGGTTAAAAAAAAGTAATACTTTTTTTTTCTATTAATATAGAAAAGAGTAATTAAATTTTGATTTCATTGAATTATTTACATACGAACGTATATTTTTTCATATGTAACTAAAAATTTACGTATATAATCATTATTAATTAACTGATAATTAAAGTATCTAATATTTTTATATAGTATTTCAGGCACTTATTTTTATAATTAGCTTTGACTTTTATTTACTAACTAGTATAAAATCCGTTAAAATTGACGGGTAAATAGTAAGAAAAACTATTTATTGGTTTTTACATTTATATTTAAACAAAAAAATAGCCAAGAACAAAATAAGTTATATATATATATATATATATATATATATATATATATATATATATATATATATATATATATACACGTATATATATATATATATATATATAAAATATGTGCACACCCACACACACATACATGAATAAGAACTTGTAAACATATATTGCCTTTGGTAAGTAATTATATCATTTGTATTTGTTTTTGTTGTAATAATATAAAGTGCAATATTTTATAATTTATGTACAATAATGATTAAATGATTCAATGCTATGTTGTTTTAACATAAGAGATGATAGATATATATCAAAGGTAGTTTAGTAATCCAAATAAATTTGTTTTTCGCACCACAAATCATAAAAAATGTTCGGTCAAAATGTTAAATAAATTATTAATGATCATTTTAACCAGAATTTTTTTTTTGTTTATGGAGTGTATAAAGAATTCATCTGTGAAAGGAATTTAGCCAGAGTGAGAATTGTTTGTGACAGTATCAACAACAAAATTTCAATTGATGGTTTATTGAAACCATCAATTGAAATTTTGTTTAAGTTACTAATAGATATTTAAGTTAGTTATTTGACTTTTAAAGGTTCATTAACAACTAAGGCCATTATCGGCTGAGTAATATTCATTAAATATATACACATGTACATATGTACATACATATATATATATATATATATATATATATATATATATATATATATACACGCACACACACATTTATATTTTGTGTATGGCTTTATAACTCATGAATTCATTTTTTTATGGAATAAAATGTATTCGAAAACAAAACTTAAAAGAAGTGTAAAAGATGTATTAATCACTACTCATTCTAATATTTCTGTCGAGACTTATTTTAAATAAAATTAATCAGTACTGATCAATTATAGCAATAGTTATAATTATTATATATCTGAAAATCATTCTTTTTTATCTTATATAATATTCACATTGACAGTACATGTATTAAAATACTTTTAAGTAGTACACACTGTTACACAGATATTAATCATACAATTATAATCGAAAAATCCTTAACAAAACTAGTACCTACAGTTTGAGTGATAGTTTAATATTTCCGAATTAAGTGCTATTCTATGGTTGTCTAATATATGATAATAAGCTATTATCCTGAAATATTGTCTTGTAACCACTTTAATGCGATTAAAAAGGATTTTGCAGAAGGATTTAAAGTTAATGTTTTCATATTTGTCTCCAAATTAGTTTTATTTTTAAGACAATAAATCATAGTGACATTAGTAATGTGTATATGTGTGTGTATATGTATATATATATATATACACACACACATATACATACACACAAATCATACATGCATACATATTCACAAACATAATTTTTGAAATCAAATGTATAATTTATATTCTTTGTTAATTGTGTAATCATATTGACTATACACTAATTTTAATATCTTATTGTTACATTATATTTTAAATTTAAAACACCAAGTCATTAAATGACAATTTTTTTAATGTAGTTATTAGTGAAATGATTGATTATGACGAAAATACCTTAGATGTAAGACTGTCTTATTTTAATTAGAATAAATATATACAAAACAAACAATATACAAAATATATATGATAATGTCAAAGCTAAAGAAAACTATTTGAATGTTGCAAATGTACATTGCTTTTCTTTCTTAATACATTTAAATCTGCGATTAGAAATGATTTGAATTTATATAAATGTTAAAACTTTAATAGTTTATAATAAAGTAAAAACAGAGGCTGAAAAATATTAAATTATATTAAATGTATTTTTCTTTAGTTTAATAATATTTTCAATTTAAAATATACTTAGTAGTTGATGTTACACATACTAAAAATATTAACGTTTGTGTTAAAATTTTTAGAATTTTCAAATTATTTAAATTGTTTTTAATAGTAATAATAATAGTGAATTTGCAGAATTGTGTATATTTATGTGGTTATGGATTTTTGGTTATCACCCTAATGTTCTCTTTATTCTAAATAAAACAGCTTATGAAAACTCTTTATAACTGCGAATGTAATTAGAAGGATGTTTTTTAAAACAATCATGAATGGATGTAACATTTTTGATAATAAATCTATAAAAATAAAGAGATCAAATGGATTTGTTACATTTGAGTTATTTGTTATCAGTACATTGGAATACCAGTTAATCACATTTTATTTACTTTATGTACACATACACACACATAAATATATATATATATATATATATATATATGTGTGTGTGTGTGCGTGCGTGCCTGCGTGCGTGTGTGTGTATACATACCTACATACGTGCATATGTACATACATACATACATACATACACATATATATATATATATATATATATATATATATATATATATATATATATATATAAATAAGGCAGTATGTTTTTTTCAATTAAAGAATTATTTTTCAGCCTCTGATATGTATTTCTCAGAACTTTACATTTTAAATACCTATATAAATAGAAATTATATACATGCATACAGATACATGTATGTGTTTGCATTTATATAGACACACACATATACAAAATAAAAATTGTTAATCTCAATAAATAACCTGTTACTTATATACTTTTTCTAAAAGTAGTAATGCACTTAAATATTAGTTGATAATTTTATAAACATGGTATAATATCTTCATTAAGAATGAAATAAAATGTAGTATATGTTTTTTTATAACATTGTAGTTTTTATAAAGAAGAATTGTTTTTGAGTTTGTTTATTTAGCTAAAGCATTTTTTAAGTATTTACAAAATATTAAAGATGTTTTTGTAAGAGTTTATATATTTTCTAAGGATTATTTATAATATTTTCGAGTTAAAAAGTATTTTAAAAATAATTTACGATTTTGTCTTTAAATTAGTGAATTCTTTTTGTCACCCATTAATACAGTTTATTATTATTAATGAATAACAGAAAAATAATTTGGGAGTAAGTTATAATATGAAATCGTCTTTATTGTTTTTTTCAATAATTCTGTAAATGAATATGCATATGTATGTGTTTATTTTGGATATAAAATTATTTCAAATCAAAACTTGTTTATTTATCATTTTTGGAATACGAGTAGTGAAAAATAATTATAGGAACTTATTATTTGTTGTCAAATTCAAATAAACAATGTCTGGCATGTTATTAATTTTGTTCATCATGTAATGAAATTTGAAAAAAATATCCACTCAACTGATCATATATAAAACATTCATTGATTTAAAAAAGAAATCGAAAAGTAGTATAGTACTTATTCATACCATGAACTTCAAAAATATTATATATCAAGTTAAATGTAAAAAAAATATTCTAAAAATTTGCTAATCTCAAAAAATGCTATCTAATTCATAATAATGTTTCTATGATGAATACTTTTCTATTTAAGATTTTTATGGAGAAAATAATGATTTCTTTTGCCTTTGTGCATTTTAAAAAAAATTATAAATTAATTACTATTGATAAATACATACATGCATATATATATATATATATATATATATATATATATATATATATATATATATATATATATATGATACACACACATTTGCACATATTATTGATGAAATTAAAAGAATGTAGTATAAATGAAATGTAAATTTAAATATTTAAAAGTATTATTTAAGTTAAAAATTATTAATAGTTTTTTAATTATATTTGTTAATGGATTCTTATATTTTTCACTGGAAATATGCAGCTTTAAGCTTTTTGTAATAATTATATGTATTGAAGTGTTACTAAATCATGCTTTTAATATTTATTTTTTACACTGGTAGCTTTGAACATTTAGAGAAAAGTTTAGGTTCCCTAATTAGTTATGAAATAAATTTATTGTCTCTTTATAATTCTGAGATATTTTATGAGAATGTTTATATGTTTTTATTCTGCTTATTTAATATTTACTATTATTCATTTGATAAAAATTTAAAAAAATAAGATATTTTTTAAAAATATTGTGCACCCAAATATTCAATTACTTTTTTATTTATTTTTTTTTATAAAATCACATTAATTTTGATGTTATCTTTTAACTAAATATTAAATTATTTAAAGTTATAATGTATCTCAACCAATTAAACAAACAAAAATTAATATCCAATACATTTATAATCTTCAAAAAATATTAGTAGTAAGATTGACAAACTAAATTCAATTCAAATGTTAATACTGTTATAAAATATTAAATTAAATAAGATGATAGATCTTAAATTATAATTTTAATTTTATGGATCATACAAATATTAGTAATAAAATATTTTATTTCAAACAGCAAGATGCATATATATGAAAATGTACATATATATATATATATATATATATATATATATATATATATATATATATATATATATATATATATATATATATATATATATATATATATATATATTAGTATATGTATGTATTTATTATTGAATATTAATCAAAAAAGTTAACAGTGTTAATAAAAATTAACTTCAACATTTATAAATTTTAAGTTTTTCAATAATTTTGTAGGTATATCATGTGCTACAATCTTATACAAACAGAAACTAAATGTTTCATTGCACTTTCATAAATTTATAGAAAAATGACAATCTTACTGAAAACAGGACTGGTTTTTAAAAATAAGTAAATGATTGGTAATAATCGTATTCTGCACAAATTACATTTATTTATCTGTTGATAAACAGTAGGGTAATTCAGAGCAAGTTGAAATATGCTAACATGCTTTGATTTGAAATAAGTATATTGTTTTATTAAAACATTTATATAAATCATTTTATTGTCAAAGAAACAATTTTCTGAAAATAATAGTTCGCAAATATTGCAATATTTGATGTTAAAATGGCAGGATGTGTTGGCTTTATAAGCTTTGTAAGTATTCGAAATGTTTCGAGTGGATTTAAAACTAAACAAAACAATAATATATAATAAATACATTTATTACATTTTCTAAACATAAAAATCAAAATATGATGGGTATGTATATATATATATATATATATATATATATACGAGGTGTGGTCAAAAAGTAACGAGAATTATTTTTTTTTCTCAAAAACTATTCATTTATTCTTCAATTTCGAATTTGTCTCCTTCAAAGTAATCCCCCCCTGACATGATACATTTTTGCCAACGCTTTTTCCAGTCTTCAAAGCACTCTTCAAACTCACTTTTTAATATAGCTCTTAGCTCCTTCAGCGATTCCTCTTTTATCTCATCAATGGTATCAAAACGTCGTCCTTTCAATATTTTTTTTCAACCTTGGGAACAAAAAAAAAAGTCAGGGTGCCATGTCCGGTGAATATGGTGCCTGAGGTATCACAGTATTATTTTTTGCCAAAAATTCACGCACAACTAACGAGGTGTGAGAGGGAGCGTTATCGTGATGCAGTTTCCACGAATTGTTTTGCCACAATACCGATCGTTCTGGTAGGAATTCATGATGCACTATGCCCTTCGAATCAAAAAAAGCAGTGAGAAGAACCTTCACTTTTGATCGAACTTAACGAATTTTTTTCGGTCTTAGCTCACCAGGCAGCTTCCATTGCGATGATTGTGCCTTGGTTTCAACGTCATACCCATAAACCCATGTTTCGTCACCAGATATGATGCAATTCATAAATTCTGGATCGTTATTGGCTTTATTCAGTAATTCTTCGGAGACATCTACTCGATGTTGTTTTTGATCAAAATTCAACAATTTTGGGACGAATTTGGCTGCCACACGTGTCATGCCTAAAACGTCAGTGAAAATTGCTTGACATGATCCATATGACATACCAATATCATCAGCGACTTCTCTGATAGAGATTCGTCGATCTTTTAAAATCATTTGCTTAACTTCCTCGACGTTATCCTCATTAATTGAAGTGTTAGGGCGCCCAGAACGATCATCATGTTCGACGCTTTCACGACCGTCTGAAAAACGTTTATACCACTCATAAATTATTGGTTTACTCATAGTAGAGTCACCATTGGCCTTTCTTAACATTTCACACACTTTGTTGCACTTTATTTAATTTTTTACGCAAAACTTAATACAAATTCTTTGATCCATTTTTTTTAGTGAACAAAAATCGCCGAGCTCAAAAAACACGTCTTACCTTAGCGGCTGCCACTTAAAAAGTAAACAATGAAAACAGCTGAAAATTTTTTATGCTTTAGGGACATGTGTACCAACATAATAAAAAAAAATTTTGACAAACGGACTCTTCAAACCCGCGAAATTTAAAAATTTCGTTACTTTTTGATTACACCTCGTATATATATATATATATATATATATATATATATATATATATATATATATATATGTATGTTTATAAATTCAATACAAATTATACATATAAATTTTAAAAAACTAAACTTAAAACTTTTTTATAGAGCGCTCCAATAGCTTGTACATTTACATATATTTTGTAATAATCATAAAAGAAGAATTATAATCAAGTAAAAATGACAAATATATGTATATATATATATATATATATATATATATATATATATATATATATATATATATATATATATATATAATGTAGTTCAAAAATCATATTGTAATTAAACCAGCAGTTTATTCTTAAGGTGTTCGTATATTGCATACATTTGTTAAAAATATGTATTATATAAAAAAATATATATAAAACTTTTTAAAGGTGACAACATTTTTCTGAAAAACATTCATGATATGAGATTGTAAACAATCTTATTGTTGTAGAAATCTACAATCCGTATTTTAACAAGTTTTAGATTTTTTTTATTTACGTATAATACATTTCTCATTATACGTATGTGGTGTCTTGTAATGTATGAATACGAATCGTTAACTTTTGTAATATATGATTTGTACTTAAACAAGTTGAAGATTTTTTAATTATGTTTTATACATATTTTTGATAGACATGTTTGTGTAGTGTCAAATCATTTTGCCTTGTATAATATAAATGTTAGTCTTTTGAAAAATATTAGTATTTTATTAAACAAATCTAATTATTATAAAAACAATTTCTAATTTGTATTTATATACATTTCAGATTTTTCAGTTTTGTATCATACATGTTTTTGACAGACTTATATGTAGTACTTTAGCTTGTGTAAATACTAATTGTAGAATTATAGTGTAAAAATTCATATTTTGCTATTGTAATTAAATTTACTTTCACAATGAATTAACATCCCAGACATTTATTTTATTAAAATGGCCAAAAAACTGAGTATTATTTACTTTGATATGCTAATGTGGATTTTGATGAAAGTAACACTGACTGACATTTAAATAATTCAAATGGCACGTTTCAATTACAATGGAGTTTGATTATATTTTTGAATATTAAAAAAAACAATTGTGTATAAACAAAAATGATTTCCACATTACTAATAAGATTACATAAGTTGTGTAATTATAAAATTTTGTTTAGAATTATTAATATTCACTTGAACTGTTTTTCTAATATATGATGTATAATATTCACTAAGGAGTGTATATTGTGTGAGAGTGTGTGTGTGTGTGTGCGTGCGTGCGTGCGTGTGTGTGTATATATATATATATATATATATATATATATATATATATATATATATATATATATGTAAATGAATATATAAAGTAGTAGTAAGTATATAATGAAGTCATAATTTTGCATTTTAAATAAAATTATAAATTATTAACAGATTATTCATTAAAACATTTATGTAATAAAAAACATTGGAATTAAGCCTGAGAAATTGATTTTTAATTTTAATTTGACTAAACACAGGAGGTTAAACACTCAATAAAATTGATACGTGAATAAGAATAACTCTAAAATTGTAAGTCCTATAATAGATTTAATTTTGTTTATACATATATATATATATATATATATATATATATATATATATATATTCCATAAAAAGTCAGATTTTACTAATCAAAACATATAACATTAATATTCACAATGATAGTCAAAAGTAATTAATTAAATATAATTTATTTATTTATGAATAAAGATACTTTGTATTCATTTATACCTTTAATTGTAGACACATAGACTGGTAATACCATATATATATATATATATATATATATATATATATATATATATATATATATATATATATTATTTATAGTTTGTAAATATTTAGTAGTAAACATCTTATGAGCAAAAAGTTGAAAAAATTGAACGTTGCACATAGAAAATTTTTATTTAACGTAGCATTCGAGATTTGATTGTCGAAGAAATGACAAATTTCCATGTCACTTACTAGCATAAAATGCAGTCTTTCACGAATCATTGTATTTTGTAATTATTTTAACATATTAAAGAATAATTAATTTGCCCTATCTTACATATAGTAATGAAATTTTTCATCAGAATTTTGATAAGGAAAATTAATTATTCATGAATATTAAATTTCGTATTACCATATTTGTTGCACTTATTTATACTCTAAAAGCGATGGGTCTCTAGGAAAAAAATATTTGCATTTCTCTTAATCTGCTATTTGTAAATATTGGAGAGAATTTGTCAGTCTATATTTATTTTGTTTGTATCCTTAATATTTTACACTTTAAAAGAAGATATCTATTATTGGACTGTTTTCCTTTAAAACAAAAGTACAACTATTACAACTTCATATAGAGTTATTACATTTTTTTGTTGATAATCTTTTAATTTTTTGTAAAAGAAATGAAAGTTCATCTTTAAACTATGAATCATTCATTATAAACTACATTATAACATTAAACTCATCATATCAAAAAGTGACAATTTAATTAGATAAAATTATTTTTTAATAAAATTGTAATTTCATAGATTAAAATATTTTTTCTATATTAACTGATTCGTAGTTTCAAATATCTAAAAAGAATATACATGAGTTTAATAGTTGCAAAAAGGTATATGAACAAGTCTATTACGTTAAATATAATTTTTATGTAGATAATAAGTAAAAAACACATAAAAGATATATGTGTAGTTATGAAGGTACAATTGAATAAAAGCATCAAAAGTATCATTTATTTAGAAACTGATATTCAGTCATTTGTTATATTACCACTTTAAATCTCATATGGGAGATTATTCATGCTAATAATTAACTGTTCGTGAGTATAGAATAGACGTCTGTATAAATCACTGTACTGTTCCCCAGGACGTGTAGTGAATTTATTGCAAAATATCGGGGCTTGTATCTCGTGCGTCACTAAATTGGATCATAAGTAGTTTTTAGAACTTTTGAGTATGTGAAAATAGAGAGCCTACTGGATTCTGAGAACTCTGGGCTTCAGAACGCGACCTCATATTAATGCAACTTGTATTCATCAAGAACAATCAGCCGCAGAGTCTGTGTCAGGGAAAGATAATGTCAAATTTTTCTAAAATTCATATTAGAGTATTATGCTACGTGTCAGTACAGAGCATGTGTCAATCGTTTGATAAACTAGTTACGCGAAGATCCGCATACAAGTTGCTGTTCTAGACAGCGGTGTACATCGCTAAGGATATGCAGCGCTTTGTTCCGGAATATTTGCAGCCGCTTCAATTGTATAGAACGTAAACCCAGGCTGGCGTCGATACTACACTAGGCTAGGCTCGTATAAAACTTACGTTTTCTATGTAATTATCGTCGCAATTGTTCATTTACCATCCGATAAAATGGATATGTGATTCTAACAATCCATAACTTGAGAACATGGTATGAACACGTTTGTGCTATTTTTTCCTTGAAACTATAAGTATATAGTTAACACCAACTATTATTTATACATGTGCTTAATCTGAGTATGTTGCTATTTAAGAAAAAGATCTTTCGATATTCAAAGTGTTAATAATCATTTTAAAATTATTTATAAGTTTGGTAATCATTCTAAATCCAGCTATGCTAGTATGAGAGTAAACACATTATGCTCACTATTGGAGTATATGACATGAGCTTCGTATCCGTCACTCAGTGGTAATTCATTGCATCTCCTGAGTAACAGTATAGCTATTTTTCACAACGGAATCGGAAATCGGTTATGTAAAACATCATATTTGTATCTTTTTTTTAAAAAAAGTATGTTGAATGTTATTATCTTGAAAAGGTATTTTAGTAAAGTTTTAAAAATTTAAATCCAGTTAAACAATGTAAGAGTTAGTAAAATATTAAAACGTTTCTAATAATATGGCAAGGTTATAAATTATATTTTTGTGTCGAAGGTACATGTTTATATTCAACTAAAAAGATTGTTATGTGATTTAATATTATATTTTTATTTTGTATATTATTAAATAATTAAAATATATTGAATAATTACTTTCACAAAACAGTCTATAAATAATATTGTAACCTTGTCATTGCTTCCTTTTGATTGCTGTACTTTTTATTGTTTTTTACTACCGGTTTCCGCACTTGATTATCCATTAGGTATATTTCAATTACGTTTCAAAATAATTTATAATTTTTTAATTGCCGATTGGTTGGCAATTAATGTTTTAACTGACAATCAACTGGTTCATTATTACTATTACATTAAAACGGTGGTATATTTTTTTATCTGAAATGGAGGCGCATTATTTATTTCATTATTTTATTTTTGAGTTTGTGTCTGTATTTATAAATTGTCTGTGTGAAAATTTTAGTATTTTCATACATTTTTTTCTTTACACGCTAGTAGTTAAAACCCTTAGAAAAATTGAGATTCATTTTATTGTTGTACGTATTCATTAATAATGCTCATACCTATATTGTCTTCACTTTTTAATATTGCAGAATACGCACTAAGTATTTAAAATTTATTTGAATTTTTGGAATATTATGAGTCGTGTTGATGTTTTATTGATGTATACTACAAGGTTTAACAATGCTTATTAAATTTATTAAGAATAATTTAATGAGTATGACTAGATCTATTGGTACAATAAGCAATAATAACTAGTGACACCTAGGCGATATTTAGTGAAAGATTAGATTGTTTTTTTAAAAAAAATATTAGAAAAATATATCTTAGTTCAAAATTTAAATCATTACAAAAAAATATTAAGGAGTTCATTATGCTCTCCATCAGACGATTCGCTGTTGAAAGAAATATGCTTAAAGATAACACCAATATGCTTAAAGTGCCGATACCAATAGTATAAAACAATATATATATATATATATATATATATATATATATATATAGAAAGAGAGAGAGAGAGAGTTCAAAAGAAAATATTGAAAAAAATATGAATAATGGACATGAAGATAAAAAAATAAAATTATTAATTATTATAATATTAATGCAAATAGAGTTTGTATCACTTACAAAATGTTTGATTTGTCAACAATGTTATTGTAGTTTGGTTTATATTGGAAGATTGTTTAATTTTAACTATTATTTTATTATAAAGATAAAAAGGAATGCTATACATACAATTTGGTAGAAAAATCTCTCTTAACAAGTAGCAGGAATGTTTAAGCAGGGTGAATATTTTGTTGTTAAATATTGTAATACAGTTGTAAAAGTATGAGCAAGAGTATTGTTAGACTATAAATCCGTTACATAAAACACTATTACTTCTAGATTGAAACCTAAATTCACTGTTCACCTTTACAGAACACCTGTACATATATTAGTTTGTATTTTTATTGTATAAAAATTACCTTGGATTGTTTTGCCATATAGAGTATGATATTAATCCTTTTTATTTTTGAGCATTTGTCCAAGAAAAGTGCTACTTCTGTTAAGAAAATATTATTTATTTTTATTTTAATTTTTTTCATTATTTTATTCGCTAATTAAACCTTAAAATTGGGTTTCATTGATGACAATGTACAAATAAATAATATATAATATAAATCCATTACGATACAGTTGTGGCTAAAATTTGAAAGTTATTTTGCCACCCTGAAAATCAGAAAAAATGTTTGATCGAAAATGTTCTATAAATGATTATTGATTATTTTTACTTATAATCATTTTAGAGTGCTAAAATATAGAAAATCTGAGATTCAGTTTTTTTAAAAATAGATTTTTCTTTATTTTAGCGCTTTGAGGATGATAAGATCCTCATCGAAATACGTATAAGCAACAATCAAAAATGATTAATAATTATTTATTGAACAAATTTAATCAGATCATTTATTTATGGTTTATGACATGAAAAAAGATCTTAAGTGAAAGAAGATCTTATAAGTGGAAAATAACTATTATGTTTTTATATTTTTCTGATGTTATGATTTCATTATTTTTATAGTAGAATTATAATATTTTAACAATTTCTTTTGGGCTCTCTTATAGATAATGCATTTGTGAAAAAAATCAAATTTTAATTTATTTTGATGTCCCAGAAGACTAGATAAAGTAGGTTTTTTTTCTAAAAATATTTTTAACCATTTTATGATCTTGCCAATACTTTGTTTAATTTGTGTAAAATAATATTCATTATCAACGTATTGTATTTTATTATAAAATAATAAATTTTACTGCTTCCATTTAATTCAAAGTTACAAATTAAAATACTCCTCTTCGTTCATAAAATTAATATTTGGATAATTTGTTTGACAGATAAATTTCTGTTGTATTCGAAACAACATTCAACTGGTTGATTGTTAATTTGTTTAAATAAAAACATTCCGTTATTTTCTAACGATATGTTTTAACACACGCTTGATTTTTTCAAGGTCGGACTTACACTATTTTCGAAAAAAACGGCTTTTATTTGATCGATTTTATCAAACTGCTACAACTCTGTATAGATGCATATATTAAGATATTCATTTTCTATATTGTCATATAAAAAATAACAAAATAAAAAAAGATGCTAAATATTTACTATTTATAATATAATTTTGAAAAAAATGTTGACTTTGAAGTATTCCGAATTTCATTTTGAATTACATTAAATTTTAATACTTAAATAAAATATATAACGCTAAAGAACTTAGATAATGGTTCATATATGTACATATATTATATATATATATATATATATATATATATATATATATATATATATATATATGAAGAGGTTTACTTCATTGTCGCACTTTTAAGCCAGTCCTAATCATTAAAATCTCTATATTTCTCATAAAGTATTATTGTTACTTTTCTTAAATGTATATGAACACTATATTTAATTTTAAATATAAAAACATCCAAGTTTATTTCCTATACCTTGAAATCTGTGCCAAAGAATTCACATACGAAATGATTCAATAAAAAATATAAATCAATTTGACTTTTTTTTTAGTACATTTTATGTTTTTCCTTGATTTATAAATTTTTGTATGCAGTTTTATTATTATGAAGCTCTTAAGTAAAATAAACTTATAAATGTATATTTTTATAGCTATGAATCCCGTTGATGTATTGTACTAATGGTCTTGACCCTAGTTAATTATTCAGCCGTTGTCTATCACGAGTAGTAATGGTTTTAAGACATTTTTAGGTAATTAAAGGTATGTTAGGTAGTTAAAAATTCTTAGTCATTGTTTAACCATTTCAAAATTATTCATCTAAATATAAATATTAGGAAAAACTGTTCAGGTTTGGGTTCTTTTTAAATTTAATTTTAAGTGTAAATGACAAATGAACTCATAACAGTTTACTTGAAGATGGCTAAAGGTAGAATATAGCTTGTGCAATTAGTCGAAGCGGCTAGCGATATGTCGCGTTTAAACACATTCTTGTTGTTTGTTAGGGTGAACCTTGACTCCTCCCCTATTTTCTAGCAGAGCGACTATTTAACTCAGAAACTCACGTTTCGCGAAGTATCCAACGGTCTCGTGGATTAATGCTTTTCGTTAAGAAATAGAGCATTTCTCGTGCCTTCTCCCGTACCAAGGGGGTTGTTTCACGCAATTCAACCAGCGAACGCCCACAAAAGCACCCTTTTCTAGCTTCTATGGAATGGTTGATAAAGCTTATTCGCGAATTCCTTCATCAATCCGTTGACTTAAGCAGCCTTGTCGTTCGGCAAACTCGTTGATTTTAGTCATCTACAGTGTAAAGTGGTTTCGCACCAGAAAATGTGCCGGTCTGAAACACTTGTTACTGCTTCGTGCTATAAACCCAGACTGGATCCATATACGTCATGATCGACCTAATCCAGACCAAGCCATGCAGATACAACGAAATCTTGTGCCTGTTTTGAGCGTTTATTCTAAAATCCCTCGGGTGTTCGCCATTCCGTTGAGCGGTTGCTACCTGTTTTCTTATTAAGAGGAAGGAACAATATTTTAAAAAAATCATTTCTCCCTGAGTATTCGTCTTGTGATTTTCTGAGCATTACTTCAATTTTTTATAACTAAATATGTCGAGTGAAGAAACGAAAACGCAAGGCCGGAAGAGAACAAAAGGCGAAGATTCGTGGAAGATAATGCAATGTTAATAAAGTGGCAAGAAATAAGATGCGTTTTTTTCAAAGAAATAATGAAATTGTTAAATATTTTTACTGTAATATTTTTTTTCTGTCGTGATATTCTTAATACATCTATAATATATTTATCTTAAGGTCTATTATTACAGGGACAAGAATACACTTCCACATCACAAAAAATGTTCTAGAAAATCAATTTTCTGAGGTCACTGTTAATAAAAGTTTTGGCAATGTTGAGATTACAATTCACAAAATGTCGTAATTACAAGTCTCATGAAAATGAAATCCTCATCATTCAGAAACGAGAAACGTGTGGACTGCGAATATTTTTACATTCATCCCGTATTGAGCATTAGGAATCCTGCCTGTCAGAAATTTTTGACTTCTCTTCTGGATATCGGAAAAGGAAGATTTACTACAGTTCACAAGAAACTTGTGAGTGACGAGAGTCTCTCAGACCAAAGAAGTAAACACGGGTATCACAACGTTGCATTAACTGACGATGTTAGAAGCTAATTAATGATGCTAAGTGATAAATAGATCTTAATATATGATGTATCCGATGTAAAAATGTAAAGAAATATTAATACGTTGTTTGTAAAGAACATAATTTTTAATAATAAACATTCATTAAGAAAAATAAAGAAATAATTGAAAATGTGTTTTTATTCTAACTACAGCGATGTACCAAACGTTAAGCATGATCAGGTACCGGGTGAGCATACGTAGCAACCGTTCAGTAGGATGGCGAACGCCCAAATGGTTTTAGATTAAACTACGGTCGTATATGTAGGTCTGGCAACGAATAGCATTTTCAATGACGAAAACGGTATCGCTTGTTGGTTGTTCTTTTTAATTACGATTTCCGCCACTACGCGACTCCACCCGAGGGATACTCTTCTACTCAACCATACCTTGTCACTGCTCTCGTAATAATAGCATAATTATAATAGAGTTTTCTACTAATTGAATTTTCATGGAAGTTGAGTATTAAAAAATAAAATGTCATAGAATATTGAGATGATAAAGTCGCGCACTTACACATATTTAACAATTTTGTCTTTGTTAATACATATTTAAAATTCGCGCTATACTGTGATAGATAAGGAAGGGAGTATCCCTTTACGGGTGGCGTTACATGTTGGCAGAGATTATTATTAAAAAGTTCGACCAACAAGCGATACCGTTTTCAAACCGTCGTTGCCAGGCCTGAATGTAAGACTGGATTAAACGCTCTAAATAGCCACAAAATTTCGTTGTATCTGTGTGAAATTTTATAGAAATCTTCTGTAGACACTAAGGAAAAACTTTGTCACTAGTAGTTTTCTCGAACTGAAAATTCACAACACGCTTTTCATTGTTGAAGTGGGGAGAACATGAATTTCGTGCGGCATCACTGCAATTAAATTTTATTAAAGTTTATAAATTATTCATCATTCGAGATATGTAAGCATCGCAAATTTATTCTAAATAAATTAAAAAAATACACGCGATGTGGTTGAAATTTAGTCGAGTTACAGCGATTTATGTTTTGAAAAACATTAATTTCGACTCTTCAATTGACTCTTCAATTTCAGAGATTTCTCGAATATGACGATTAAATATTATTAATTATGTTGTCAGGCTTGCATTTTCCAAAAGGCGCGATTTGAACATGGATGGCATTTTATTTTATACGTTCACCCTCACGTTCCACTTACAATAATAGGATTTGAGTTTAAGCAGGTGAATTTTTAACTTGAAAACTGTTACATTTTTTAATGCAATAATAAAAAATATTTAAAATTATTATTATATCAGTTATTTCAATTCTTTATGTATGTAAATTACGAACAAAAAAAACTTTTTGAGCTCATATTATTATTCATCACGACATTTAAGAGAAATTAATTATAATTCAACGAAATGTTGCTTGTTTTGTAACGCATAAATTGCTGAAGTATGAAAATTTGACATCAGAGATTGTTAAGATTTTTAAACAAAAACTGCAGACAGTTCTATAAGCATAATCTCTTTTAAACAAGGCCTTATGTTCGTGAAACCTAGCAACTGCATTTTGTTGAATTAATCTCTCCCTTTTAAGAAAATTCTTTTTTGCATATTTACATTATAGAACTTAATATGTCAATTGAAATTTTCTAAGTAGTCAATTACTATTTTTCAAGTTTTGTAAAAGAGCAGTATTTGTATAAACATATAAAAATATTAAATATTTATTACTGCTATATTAAATATATGTTATTTACAAAAAAATCTAAGTAACAAAATTACACCTTTTACATTAATAATATTAATAATTTTCACCTTTTAGTGTCTTTTATTATTTAATGTATCGGCTTGTAGTTAGGGATAATTATTTAACAGTATATTTAATACTATTGTACCAATCATATTTACAGTACCCTGAATACCACAATATACAGGTATCTACCGTAATTTGTTTTGAAAAAAAAAATACTGACGAAATACCATATGCTTAGTGCAAAAAGAAATAAATATAGAATTAAAAAGAAACAGAAATTATTATGCAGATATAGAGCACATGTTTTTTATATTGTCACTTTCTCTCATGCTAAAGCTACTACAATTGTAGCTATCCCATCATTTTACTGTTACATTCAATCAGTACACTTTTCACAAAAAAATGATTTGTTTAAAAAATAATCTGCTAGATTTTTCTCTCAGTAGTATGATTTTATGTTTTGGATGCAAAAATTCATAAAAAAGCCCAATAGATTATCGTTTCATAAATAAGTTTATTTTTATACTATACAAATCATGTTATTTTATAGTTTTTTATTTTTAAAAAAAAAATTATTTTGAATTAGTTTCAAAAATATAAAATACTTATTATATTTTTGAAATAAAAAACTTTAATATATAATAAGATCCTATTCTTTTATAACATTTTTTTATCTAATTTCTGAAATAAATATTGTTGTTAAATTGTATACATACAACGTTTGATAACTGAATTTCCGGACTGAAGTTGTAGCACGGAATCACATGGAATTAAACCAAAAGTAAAGCAACATATAATAATTAACAGTTTTATCAATAGCAGTGGTTAAAATTTGCTTAACCACCTGCTACTCGAGTTACTGTTAGTTTCTGCTCAGGAAGTAAGTGCGTACATTGTATTTCTGTCAATCGTCATGGAGTAACGAATAAATATTAATTTTTGCTGTAAATTAGAGAAAACTGCAAATGAAACTTATGAGATGTTGAAAACTATGTACGGGAATAACACACATAACATCTTAATAAAAAACGATAACATCTTGCTAGAGTGTTTGAATAGTTTAAACGTTTCAAAGATGGGCGTGAGGATATTTAAGATGACGTTAAAACCAAGGATCCGTTGATCTCTCACAATGCAGATTCGATTGCAAAATTTCGCAAAATATCGCCAAATGACTCTGAATGATGGCAGATGAGTTGAATATCAATGTGGAGAAGATTCGACAAAATTTACATGAAGATTTGGGAAAGAGTTCGTAGCGTTTTTAAGGTGAAATTTAAAGGAAGTGTTTACTTATTTGTATGTGTTTACTATTCATACATATGTCCCATTTTGGTTCATCACTTTTCACCATCTTTCACGTAGTTTAATAATTCCGTCCTTCCAGAATATCTTTCTGGGCGATTAATTGATCGAAGTGGTTACTGCAGGCTTCCAGGGAAATGAAGTTTCTTTCATTAAGAAAATTCTATAGTGACCGGAACAAATGGTAATTTGAAGGTGCAAGGTGAATATGGCGGGTGAGATAAGACGTTTCAGCCAAACTGCATCAATTTCTTCCGGGTATGCAAAAAGACGTGAGGTGTAGCATTGCTTGGTGGGAAACGATACCTTTCCGATTGGTACATTCTGGACGTTTTCGATAGATTTCCACCTTTATTTGGTCTATTAGAGCGCAATATTTTTTCAAATTTTTCGTCTTACTATTTAAGAGAAGCTCGTAATACACAACACCTCTCCAATCCCACCAGATGTATAACATTACCTTCTTCGGATGAAGACCCACTTCTGGAGTGGCTAACGGAGGTTCATTTCGTTTCCTCCAAGACATTTTTCGATCTACATTATTGCAGACAATTCATTTTCACTGCCTGTGATTAATCGTTTCAGAAATGGGACGTTTTAGGTTCTTTTAAGGCGCGAATCACTGATGGAATTCTATTAAATTTATTTCAGTTAAATTATGAAACATCAAAACATCGCAACGATTCACATATACAAGTGTCTTCAAATGATTCACAACACTCGTATGAGACATCTGTAGTATCTTTGCGATGTTCCATGTCGTGTAAACGTTGATTATTTTTAATAATTGTTACAATTTTGTCATTATCAACAACTGTAGGTCTACCGGAACGCTCTCGACCCTATAGATCAAATTTTACATCTCTGAATCAAGCGAACTTTCAAACAGTACTGCCAGCTACGGCACCTTCTTCATAAACGGCGTATATCTTTTTAGTGTCTCTACAGCGCTTTTTCTTTTTCAGAAATAAAACAGCATCAAATGACGAAAATGCACTTTATATTTCTTCATTTTCAATTTTAAATTTAACAGACTTAAAAATCACAAAATTGCACAAAATAGCAGAAAAAGAAACAATGAAATGTCATTTGTCAAAATAACTATATAGAGTCATGTCATATAACCGAGCTGCGCGTAAATCTGTTATTAATGACATGAACTTTTGTCCGAACTCAATAAATACTATTTTACATACATAAAACACAAATCATTTTCTATGTAATTAGTATAATATAAATAATAAACTAAACAGTGAAAATGGTAAAATCAGTAAAAGTTTTTGAAGTGAAACTTCTTAAATCGTATGTGTCACAAAACTCGAGCTGTAAGTTCGTTCGTCACGAACATGTAGCGAAATTGACGCCCCATGTGGAAGGGAAAAAACTCGAACGGTAATTTTGTTCATGACGAACGTGCAACGAAAGTGACGTACAACGCACAAACAAACCGACGACAAGATATGGAACTACTAACGATGCCACCTTCCAAAGATACCTTGATAAATTAGAATCGAAGTCATTTTTAACTTATTGTAGTTATCACAAAGCTATTGTTTTATTTTTAGAGAATTTTCCTGTAAACGCTGTAAGTGATAATGAACGAAATGACAATGACGTAAATAAATAAAATATGTAAATTGAATAACAATAACAAAAGTATGTAAATTGAATGCATAAAAAATACTTTGATAATATAAAATTGCTTTCTTAAATTTTATAAATTAATTCTTTTAATTCAATTATATTTTTTACATAACAGGTGGGCTGAAAAGTTCGTAGGCTGACACATAGATGGCGCTACTAGTATCAAATCCATATGATTTTTAGTTAGCCCTAACCTTCAAAAGACGCATGTATAAATTTGACAGCTGTTGCACTATTAGTATCTGAGTTATAGCATTTTTAGTGAAAGAACTTTTGCTACCTTGAAAAAATGGATAAAAAGGAATTTCGTGTGTTAATAAAGCATTGCTTTTTGGCGAAAAAAAATACTGTTGAAACCAAGGCTTGGCTTAATAAACATTATTCGGATTCTGCAACAGGAAAATCAACCGTAGAGAAGTGGTTTGCTAAATTTAAACGAGGCGAAATGAGCACCGAGGACGATGCACGCAGTGGACGCCCCAAAGAGGCTGTTACCGACGAAAACATCAAAAAAGTCCACAAAATAATTTTTGATAACCGTAAAGTGAAGTTGATTGAGATGGCTGAGACCCTAAAGATATCAAAGGAACGTGTTGGTCATATCGTGCATGAATATTTGGATATGCGAAAGCTCTGTTCAAAGTGGGTGCCGCGCGAGCTCACAATCGACCAAAAACAACAACGAATCGATGATTCTAAGGAGTGTTTGGAGCTGTTCAATCGTAATAAATCCGAATTTTTGCGTCGATATGTGACGATGGATGAAACATGGCTCCATCATTTCACACCGGAGTCCAATCGACAGTCAGCCGAGTGGACTGCACGTGATGAACCGACTCCAAAGCGTGGAAAGACGCAAAAGTCGGCTGACAAGGTTCTGGCATCAGTATTCTGGGATACTCATGGTATAATATTCATTGACTATCTTAAAAAGGGAAAAACCATAAACAGCGACTATTACGTAGCGTTATTGGAGCGTTTAAAAGACGAAATCGCGAAAAAGCGGCCTCATTTGAAGAAGAAGAAAGTGCTGTTTAATCAAGACAATGCACCGTGTCACAAATCAATGAAATCGATGGCGAAATTGCAAGAATTGGGCTTCGAATTGCTTCCGCATCCACCGTACTCTCCAGATCTGGCCCCCAGCGACTTTTTTTCTGTTCTCAGACCTCAAGAGGATGCTCGCTGGACGGAAATTTTGCTCCGATGAAGAGGTAATCGCCGAAACTGAAGCCTATTTTGAGGCTAAAGACAAATCGTATTATAAAAATGGTATCGAAAAATTGTATGACCGCTATAATCGTTGTATCGCCCTCGAAGGGAACTATATTGAATAATAAAATCAAATTCTATCAAAAAAAAATTTTTTTCTATGCAAGCCTACGAACTTTTCAGCCCACCTGTTATATATCCTTTACGCACCTTTCAGTTATGAAAAAAACCTAATAAATTTAGTCACAATGCTACCAAACAAAAGGAATTTAACTTCGAATGTGCGAATTCTGTAAATTAATACGCATTTTTTTTCATTTTTTTCATTGTAATGATGACAATTTAATGTACGTTTATAAGTTTGTTACACTTTAACACTTTAATAATTTTATTTCAAGAAAAGTTTTGTATCTTTTTTATTGTTACAATTGGGCAGATGAACATTGCTCCCAGTTTTCGTTGAAGATTTTTTAAAAAAATAAATACACCCATCAACTATAACTTAAAATGATAAGTATGGCTATAAATAAATCCGATGTAATTCATTTAAATATTTTTTCTTTGGTGTATACATACACACACACACACATATATATATATATATATACATATATATATATATATATATATATATATATATATATATATATATATATATATATATATATATATATATATATATATATATAAAATATGGATATATGTAAATCAAATGATTCAGTATATGCTACGCCACTGGAATGTATTCTTCTAGTAACGTTTGCAAGAAGAATGAGTAGTGAGCGGCATGTAAAAAACGAAGCGGTTTCCATTGCGTGATACGTCTGTTTTTAGCCGTACGCCCATGCGCAGTGTATTTTTACATTAGTGAATGTACTCGATAGGGAAGCTCCATGACTAGCGCTATCTCTTGATAAACTTAACAACTAGACGGCATCTTTTTAGCTAACAAGGTCAACAACACTAAAATACCTACGAAAATTCATAAATCAGTCTTATAGTCAGTGTTTTTTTTTGGAAATGTAAGAAATTTTGTTCAAACGACAAACGGTGAACGTGTACGTCATATTGGACAGTGTTTTATTTACCAGACGTAAACGTTTCACGTATTATTTTGTACCACAATCGTGTTTGGAGAAGTGAATAGTGACCTATAATACAGATTCGCACGCGATTTGTGTTCAATTCATTTACTATATTAATAAAAGTGTACCTTTGCTGCTCGAAAAAGTGGCTCGTTTACGTTCTCTGTAAAGGCGAAAAACATTCGTAACATTTATTTAGTTTTGACGTTTCAATGCTATCTGTCAAATTTGATTGTTTACGATCTGGACATATGATTGAGCGCGAAATTCAAATATGGATGTAAAAATGAAATTGCACGAGAATGGATACATTATATTGTTAATAGTATCGATGCTAAACATGTATTTCTTAACTTAAGCATGAATGATATTTGAAATTCGGATTCAGGTATAAAAATAACGACGGTAATAATGTAATTGTGTGGCGAATGTGTTCGTAGAGGCGTTTTTTTAATTCATAAAATTAATTTTTATTTGTTTATTTTGTTCGTGAAATGGCCGAATCGGACTCTGTTGAAATGGAATCAGTAGTTCAAAGTGAATTAACGTCTGATAAAATTTACACAGATTGCAGAAATGTGACTGAAAGCGAGACAATTTTCAGTAACGAATTGCACAGTTTTGTACATAGTTCTAAAAATAACGGTGAAATAAACAGTGAGGACGAGTACCCGAACAATAATATTTCAGACAATAATGAAACGGCACAGTGCAGTATAATTGGCATGTGCAACAGTTCGACAGAACTCGAGAAACAGTTGAATATTCGAAAGGAGCCAACGACAGTTATAACATTTTCAAAATCCAAAAGTACTGACGGACAGATCGCGAATATCAACGAATTAAATGTACGACTGACGAGACAAACGATGGTTCGTGAACCTGAACAGTTCAACGATTTCGTTTCTCCCAGATCACCACGTCCTGAGACGAGTAATCCGTCAAGTCCCGAAAAGAGCCCCCGACCTGAACGAAGTCCGAAGAATCTACGGAGTCCGAGACCAGAGAGAAGTCCAAAACCTGATAAGAGTCCTAAGTTCGAAAAAAGCCCTCGTCCTGAAAAAAGTCCAAGACCAGAACGAAGTCCTAAAGCGGATAAAAGTCCAAAGCCAGATAAGAGTACGAAACCTGAAAAAAGCCCTAAACCAGAAAAGAGCCCAAGGCCGGAGAGATCAACAAGATCTGATCGAAATTATAAAAGTGAACAGAGTCCTAAATCTGAAAAGAGTCCGAAACCCGAAAGAAGTCTGAAATCAAATCAGAGTCCAAAATCAGAATCCAGCCCTCAAAGAAGTCCACGACCAGAGAGAAGAAGTGATCGTAAAGCCGCCGAAGCAAGCAGAGAACAAAACTTGTACGTTGAAAAAATCATCGATCCTGTTATCGACCATAAAAACGGTATGATAAAAAAAGGTAAAAGTAAACTCGACATAGTCGTCAACCTATCGAAGACTCTACCCGTTCCTGATACGAAGAAACGTCTAAACAACAATAGTTCGGGTAGAGGCAGACCATCAAAAAGAAAAGAACTAGTGACTACATATCACAGCCAAATTAGTGATAAGAATGGCATTAAGATATGTATCAAGAAATCAAATTTGATTGCACAAGTAAGATTATGTAGAATAATGAATCCACAATCATGTCTATTTACTTAATATAAGTGAGTTATAAAATTGTTTAATGGAATGGCTTTAAAGCACTCAAAAATGTAATTAATAATGAAGATTTACATTAAAACTGTTCTATTCTATATCATAATTAAAAAAAATTGATTACAGATTTTAATTTTACTTAATATGTGGTGATAACACTTTAATTAGCATGTGACTAGTATACTTTATGTTAAATAAAGTATATAGACATTTCAGTATGTATATTCACATGTTTATAAAATAATTTAAATTATTTTAAAATATAGTCGATGCTTTTCACTTCATGTGTAATATTTCTTAATATTGAAATCACAACTGTTTACAATTTATTACTGCTTAGTCATTTAAATACTGCAGGTCAACGTTTGTGTATATATACACTCATGCAAACACACTCATACTTAAACATTTATATCCATGTAAATAATATTATTATAAAAATACGAATGAAGTATAATATATTATTATTTTTAGGTACCAACAAAAAAGTCACGTAAACGTAAACAAAAGTCATCATCAGATACTGATGATTCTGAGTTCGAGTCATTACCACCGCCACCACCACAGAAAAGGTCTAGAAAAGTTAAGACATCCACACCGAGAATGAGGTTTGAGAGGTTCGATAAACCAGTGATAATTGCAGAACATGGATCAGAAGATCAAACTCCTTGGGGACTTACCGTACCTATACCTATTCTTATGCAAATATTTCAATATTTGGTAAATGATATTGGAAGTTTACCAACGTTAGTTAGGTAAATATTATATATAAAAAGAATGTTAATTTTCATTTCGTATGTTGTGTTTATTAAACAAGTATTCATTTTTTAAAGTAAAATAACATTCATATTAAATTTGATGTAATTTGATCTATTACTCGATATTGTAAACTGAAGATAAAATTAACTTTTATGCTTCAGATGTGGTTATGTAAATTAATCAAATATATTTTATAATAGAGATGAACAACGTCCCATATATAGGCTAAATTCAGTATCTTACTTAGTATATATATTGTAACTTAATATATATATATATATATATATGTATATGTATATATGTATATGTATATGTATATATATATATATATATATATATATGTATATGTATATATATATATATATATATATGGTTCTCTGTAAAAAATAGGTTATTTGGTCTGTGTCCAAAAAAGGTTATGATACCATTGCTTTAAGGTAATTAGTTTTATGTTAGCTAATTTAAGTATTAAATATATTCCATATTACTTTTTTATGTAATATCGATGCAGTAACTTCATGATGATTAATTATTTTTTTGCCACCTTTGTTTTTGTAAAAGAAAAATAGAAAGTCTGGAATGAACTTCATGTATACTGATTTTTTAACATTTTTGTATGTGAAAAATTTAAAATAATCTAACTTACAAGGGGAAGATATGCCCTTGGAAATTGAGTTTGGGACCAAAATTAGAGTAGTGGTAGGGCTCTACAATGGTATTAATATAGTAACGTACTAGCTCACATTATTCAGCCATTTTCGTGAAAAAAAGCTCCAAAGTTTCCGTATCGGCTTATGAGAGAATGTTTTTTACCTGTTGTCAGCCAGCTCGGTAGCTAGGCGGTAGCATGCCTGCTTCAAGTGTCTATGGTGTCAGGTTCGATTATCACTCGATCCATGGTGAATATGCTGCATGAGAGAGAACTTCCTAGTCCAACAAACAAATAATGTCTGGTCCCGTTTGTGACAATGGTGGCCAAATGTTGTGTTGTAGAATGATTTGTGTCATTCTCTCGACAGTGAATAGTCTTTTTTTCTTTAAGTTATCACACAATGGATGAGCTATTGTTGGTAACATTGAATTAACAGTCTGATCAGGTTCAAGCAATTCATAATACACCACATCCTTAATATCTCACCAAATACATAGTAACATTTTTTGATTTGAATATTTGGTTTTGGGTTGATATCAATGGTTCACTGGGCATAACCCATGATTTTTGGTACTTATGGATTGTTGTATAAAACCCATTTTCATCCCCGGTTATGATTTTATGTAAGAAATTTTTCTTTTTGAACCTTATGAACAAGGACAGCCATATTATATCCTCTTTCTTTGTTTTCTAGACTGAGTTCATGCAGAATCCATTGCCATAGCTTTTGAATTTTTCTCAGCTAATGTATAAGACAATAGAACATTGCTTAATGTTTAACTCTGAGTTGCTGAGTAAGTTTCTGTTCAGCCTGAGTAGAATTTTTAGTTAATAGCTGCTAAAGCTCCTTGTCTTCCCATTTTTTCAATTGTCAGGAGCGTTCTCAATCAAAACGATCAAAATCACCACTCTGAAATTTTTGAAACCATTTTTTGTATGTTTAATTGTCACAACACCTCCAAAAACTGAAAAAGTTATTTTTGTGTCTTCAGCACCATTTTTTTTCAACTGGAATGTGAAAAGTGCAATACCTAATATGTTACATTTTGGATGCCATCATGTTTTCTACTGTTTTGTGTGGTTATGCCAACTGCTTGGTCAAGGTATATAGTCTTTTAAAATTCTAAAATGACAAGAAAATATTTTAATTGAAAAAAGAGTTATGATGATTCAATTTAAAGGCTCTGAATGAATTGTACACCTAATATATATATATATATATATATATATATATATATATTAGGTGGTTCCTACAAGATAGAATTCTGAAGTCCTGGAATTAACGAAGTCATTGAAACCGCTTTGAGCTGATGCTTGACCTTTTTTTGTGGGAAATTATTTAAATGTTTAAAAAAAGGATAATTAATTGGAGACAGATCTTGAGAATAAGGTGGGTGAGGTAAGATTTCATAACCCAGTTCATTTAATTTTTTTTGTCATTTGTGAGACGTGTGGTCGGGCGTTGTCATGAAGAAGAATTGGTCATCTTCAATCGACTAATGCTGGCCGTAAATGTTGTAACTTCTCATGCATTTTTTCAATTTCCTGACAATATTTTTCTACTGTTATTGTTTCACCAGGATTTAAGAAGTTATAGTGGATGATGCCAATTGCCAACCACCAAACAATGACCATAATCTTTTTTTTATAAAGCTTCGGTTTAGGAAACTTTTTTGGTGCTTCTCCTCTGTCTAGCGATTGTAATGAACATTTTTGATTGTTTATAGAGAATCTGCTTTTCATCACATGTAACAATGTGATCAAGAAAGGGATCATTTTTGTTACGCAAAAGAAACGCAGAGAAGACTTCGTATTTTCGAATTGCTTGATGTTCATTTAGTTTATATGGCATCCATTTATCCAGCTTTTTTTCCAATCAGGCTCACATGTTGAACAACTGTTGAATGATTAACATTGAGCTCTTCTGCCACCTCTCGAGTTGTATTATGTGGGTCCACTTCAGTAATGGTTCTTTAATCATTATTGTCTATAGCTGAAGGACGTCCACGACCCTCCTTATTATCAAGGCTTTCATTTCCATTATGAAATTTTTAGAACCACTGTTGAGCTGTACGTTTACTAATTGACTCTTTGCCAAAAACAAATTTGATATTTCGAGTAGTTGCTGTATTTTTATATCTCAATTTAAACTCATACAACAAAATCATGCGAATTTGCTTTTTTCCAAGACTAATTTAAGAGGTTATATCCAACAATACTAAAGAATGAAAACAATAGACATAAACTAAAATCAATATTGTTAATTTCATTGTTTACAATGATGTTTCATATGACTATAACAAAATAGAACGGTAACTAGAAAAATCGACGCCAAACTTAAAATAATAAAAACCGTAATTATTTTTGCACCAACCTAATATATATATATATATATATATGTATATGTATATAAATATACACATAATTTATATTTTTGTATGTTTCATTTTGTAAACTTTTAAATATAAGTTCATGTGTAATGTAGTAGTTTATATATTTTTTAACTATATAAAATTATGTTATAATGGTATTTTTAGGTTGTCTAAAGTGTGTAGACTATGGAGGGCTGTTGCCATAACACCCATGTTATGGCAAAATGTTGACTTAAGTACCTGGATTAAAGAAAAACAAAAGACGGAAATTCGGTTGAGACAAATTATTGAAACTAGACTTTCACAGTGTCAAGATTTGAACTTGAGTAAGTTGAAGTTTAATATAATGTATAAGAGTATATTTTATACAATTATATCAATGAGTAGCCAGCCAAATACCTGCTTTTTACAATAAATCTTATATGTGCACCCATTCATTCACTTAAAGTTAATTGATCGTCATTTTAATCTGTTCCTATATTTTAATGTAGTTTAATGTAGTATGTAGTTTTCTTGTTCTAATAAAGAAGACCAACATAAGTAAATTACTACAAATTATGTAATTGCATATTATAATGTTTTTCTGGAACATTTTAAGGGGACCCGGTGGTCTAGCGGCCTAAAATTTAAGCTATTTTAAAAAAATTTTTTCTATATGAGGGTAATGAATAATGCTTTCAAATTTTTTTACACTTATTTTATTACTAATAAACTACACAAAAATGAAAATAAAGACAAAAAAAAATTTTTTTTAAATTAGAAAAATGATGCTGAAGTCTCCCTCTCTAAAAAAATGGAATTGCGTGGTGAATGATGATTTATCTCTCCCTCTGATCTGAAATAAAACAATTGACGAATTTTTAATTAGTATAAGTATAGCTATCGCAGGAAGTAGAATAAAAAAAAAAAAAAATTTGACAAAATGGCGCGTAGTCAAAAGTACAAGTTTGAAAACGACCAGTATTTTTGAATGTTTTGTTAATAAAAAAAATATAAATATTTTACGGAAACTATTAGTTCCGTAAAATATTTATTGTAGAACTATTCAGAATAACATATTAAAATTTCAGACAAATCGGTCAAGTAGTTTTTTTTTTCTGGCCCCCGCAAGACGAAAAAAAGTAGTTTCGAGATAAACGCGTTTAAAGTTTCAACTGCTCCACTTATTCTTCTACCTACCTGACCTTCTAATGGGCTGTAGATCCTGAAATACTCTGAATTTCGTCATCAAATTTTAACAGTATATTTTTAAGATACTATACTTTCGAAAAAAAAAAATCGATTTTTCGAAAATTCTAGACCACCGGGTCCCCTTAATAATTCTAACCAGAAATGAAGCTAGATTAAGACACTTGTCATATAATCATTTGGACAAAAACTAATTAAATGTTAAAATAGTATTGTATATGACTTACTAATTTTAGTTTTTTGATTTGATTTAAAATATGAAATTAGTGAGTTTGTATATACTTTATGTTAACTTTATAATATAAATAATATAAACAGAATTGTTAGTTTTAAAGGAACATTTAATTTTATATTTTGACATTAATTTTAACATTAATATTGTAAGTGGATTTATTTTCTATAATGAAAAACTCAATTATTTTTTGAATAGCACAACATATTAAATGTTTAATATTTAAACAAAAATCGATATTTTAATATGCAGGTAACTGGAAAGTTAACAACATATCACTTGTCCTCCAAATTTTAACAGACAACTGCCCTGAACTACGTGGACTCAATTTAAGTGGTTGGTTAGGTCTTAATTGTGATCACATCAAGCACATAAGTTCCAAATGTGAAAATTTAGAACGGGTTGATCTGTCCTCAGTAAACGTAAGTGTATATTTTATGAAAATAATTTTGCTATTTTATTTATTTATTTGTGTGTGTGTGTGTATATATATATATATATATATATATATATATATATATATATATATATATATATATTTACTTTGTTACATTATAATGGCAATGTATTTGTGTTATTAGTAATATTATTTTAATGATAAAAAATTATCAGATGTTTTCCTGCCAGTAATTGAAGTATACTTGTTTTTTTTTAACTTTGTGTGTGTGTCTTGAAGTTGTTTAAAGCTGTCTACACCAATATATCTTGATCAAAATATTACAATTGTCAGTAATACTGCTTTCACTTTTGCATATAATGAACTCCAATATGCATTTCCTTATCTCTTTTTTGACAATTGTTAGTTAATTAACTACTTCAGTTTAGATTGCTTGATAAAAATATGTGATTGGTTATATGGTTTTTATGTTTTTATGTAATTTACAAATTATTTTATAAAAAAAAGAATCGTGCATAAATTCATGTTTATGTAAATATATGAAAACATAGACAAATTGTTTACAAAAATTATAATGTTACCAAATTTATGTAAATGAATTTATGTTCTTATTTCTATTATTCATTGGTTCGATATCAGAAATTAAAAATCTTCATTGATTTTAACATTTTTTCTCTTGTAAACGAATCACCTTTCTAAATCTGTTATCAAAATATTCAAATATTATTTATATCCCTGTATAGTTTAGGTCTAGGTATAAAATTTTGAAATATCTATAATAAATTATTTTTTCTTTTAAGTTAAATGGATAATACTCAGTAAATAATTATATGATAACCTTTTGTATTCATATTATTAAATAATGATAATAAAAATTTAAAAAGCCTTTTTTTTATATGAAACCAGTTGTAAATTGTATTTCATATGCTAAATTAAATAAAGATGTCATATATAAAAATTGTTGAAAACATACATTTTTTTAAAACAATGAATTTAAATCTGTCTATTTTTATTATAATTTTACATGTTAGAATTAATTTAGTATACATAAAAAAAACACAATTTTATAAAAAAAGTTATAAAATTTTTATTGGAAAAGTTTATAAAAATTAACAACAAAATACAGTGTTAAAATGTGTAACAATTTTTTACTCTAAAGCTTCAGTGAATGCAATATTTTGAATAAATTATCAGTTTTACATTGAAATCATATATATCTCCTTTGTTGTATACTGTAAGAGAGTTACATACATGTGATTAATGTCAACCAATCAGAACAGAGACCACGTGATATCCATCAACCAATCATTGGTGATCAGGAATGGGAATGGTTAAGCGAGGAGAGCGGTGTTATGAGGAGGTGTTCTGCATGAAAAATAAAAAAAAATTGTTATATGGAAATTGTATGATGGAATTATTTTTTATATATAAAAAGATACTTTTGCATCCATAAGGTCATTTTATAGAAATAGAAAAAAATAATTTTATTAAATTTACTTTAATATTAAAATTTTATTTATACTGCAGATTGAGATTTTCACATATAGTAGATACATTTTTATCAGCTACTAGTAGAACTATACAGTTCTGGTATGTAATAAAAAGAGTTCTGTTTAATTGTTTTTTATTATTTTGAATATTTTGTTTTGTTTGTGATAATTGAGAAATTTGAAATGAAAAAATATATACCATAATTAAAAATAAATGTAAGAGAATTAACATTCATATATTCATTTTAATCATAAAACAATTATATAAACATGTTTTCATACACTCTTATAAAAGGAAAAACATCAGCTGTTATATTTTTTCCACTTATATTTTGAAGATACAGTATCAGATAAAAGTATCCAAAATTTAAAATTCATGAAATGTGCACATGATAAATAGTAAAAAAAAATTGTGACATATAGCCAGTGCCCTAAATATGAATTTAGAAATGATTTTTGTTTTAACAATCATTTCAGCTAAATTTATTAATATGATTGAAATACTTTTTTTTTAATTTAATAATGTTTTTTCTTGATACAAATTAATAAATGATATCTAAATACAAAGAAAAAATATTTTGTTTATTATATAAAATTAAATATTTAATTATTTAAATATGTATATGAAAATTTTGAATATTTTGCCTTATTAATTCCTATATTAAACTTTTTTTTGTAATATTAAACATGACAATACTATAACAATATGGTCAGTTTTGTACACTGTAGAAAAGTAAGAGTGTGAGAAAGAAAGAGCAAGTTTACATCTTATGGAATTTGTCTACTCTTGTTAAAATATAGAAATTTGCAATATTTTCATGATCAGCTATCTTGATGTTGCAACATTTTCACAAGCTGGCGACTCAAACTGTGAAACAAGTGAAATGTCAATAATTTATAATTGATTTCTCTAAAACTACAGGGAATTTTAATGATATTTTACATAAAATTTCTTCTAAATGTTTATAAACTACATATATACACTATTTAAAATGATTCTTAGTTTTTTTTTAAATAATTTTTTGCTATTATATTCGATAATGTTACATTTACCTTTAAGTGGATGTATAAAAATATAGAAAATTAAAATATAATTTCTCTTAAATGGCACGGAAAATTAATTTTGAAGTTGTAAAAAAAATTGGATAGAAAAAAATAATCTTGAATTTTTTTATTAATCTTTTAGTATTGTTGCAACTGTCTCATACATTATTAACAATTTTAAATAAATATACTGATATTTAACATTTAATCTTAATATTTTTTTTCAGATAGTTTGTTGTTTCATTTCAAATGTTACATATCAGTTTGTTGTTGGTATATAATTTTACTGTTGAAATAATTAATGTAATATAAATTATATGAGATAAAATAAATAAGAATCAACCATTTAAACCTATGATATTACATTTTTAAGATTATGATTTTTAGCTCTAATTTTGTAACAAAAAATATATATTTTTTGTACTGAGTTATTATAGTATTTTATACACTTTTTTTTATAATATTAGACAATTGCCATTTTAATAAGAAATGTGATATCTTGTCAGATTGAATTTGAATACATATTTATAATGTAATGAAGTTCATGCACATTTAATTATTGATCTTTTGTTTTTAAATCATAATTAATTAGTTTAATCATAATGATAATGATTAAACTAATTAGGCAATACTTTATTTCACAATTTTTGTAATAAATAAATTTTTTTCAGCCTGAAACAAGTATTACAAAATGTGCTCTAGGTTCTATGACATTGGTGCAGTTCGTTCAAGATATGGGAGATCGGTTAACGCATTTACTTTTAGCAAATAATAAATTATCAGGATTTGGACAGATTGTGAATGCTATTGCGGTAAGTCAGTAATTTTTATTTGTAATACTATAAGACATTTAGAGTATATATTAAAAGTACATTATTAGCAGAATATTAAGCAGTGATCTTGTTTTTGATTTTCAGGATCATTGCCCAAATTTACAACTCTTAGATTTGTCAAATATAAAAACATATGCTAACTACACAGCACCTTTACATATTGAAAAACTTCAAAATGGTTGCCAGAAATTACGTGTGTTACGAATAACAAACAGTCAAATTACATTATCTCCTGCTTCACTGAAGGAACAGGTCAGTATTAAATAAAATGTGGATGAGATAAAAATAAAAACATATTTATTAAACATTACAAGTAGATAAAATTAACAAGTTAATAATTAGCCTTTTTTAAATTCTATGTAAGATAAATAATAATCATAGTAAAAACTTAACAGTGAAAACATTTTAGGTTGCTTCACTTGGGTTTCCTTTACTTGAAGAATTATCTGTTGCTGGTCAGAATGATTCTCGGTTCATTGATGATACAGCGATTGAACGAATATTAAAAAATAGTCGAAAGCTTAGATTGTTGGATGTACGTGGTTGTGCTAGAATTTCTGATTCCAGTTTAGTTAGGGTGCCAGCGTGGGATTTGGAACATTTATTTTTAAGTGGTAAGGTTTAATTTTGAGATAAATATATATATATATATATATATATAAATTTGGAAAGGTATATGTGTGTAGAAACTAGTTGTAGAAGATAGAAATTTGAGTGACTCAAAAAACGAAGACCACCAGAACAATATGTATATATATATATATATATATATGTATAAAATCAAAATTATCCACAAAAAATTTTTGATGATGTCAACTTATTTATTTATGATGTCAAGGTTTCAAGGTACTCAAATATATTTATCTCATACATAAGACAGCAATGTTGCAATCTGCCTACGATAATGATTATATAGACATGAGTTTTAAAAAATATGTTTGTTGTTTCATTCGGTTATATGTAAAGGCTTATAATTGACAAGTGGGTGAGCGCAGCAAGTCTGGGGGTTGGTGAGTGTAGTGGGAAGGGGGCAAAACTTCCGTATATAATGTATATACATACATATGGGAAAATGAAGGAATTAAAATAAAAGGCAAAGGGTTAAGACACCTCTACTCTACTGATAATGTAGTTATTTTCACAAATACTTCCAAAGAAGTAGAGAAGAGAATTGAAAAATTAGACACTGCCAGTTGAGAAATAGGGCTCAGCATGAATCACAGCAAAACAAAAGTAAAGAAAATAAAAATAAACAGAATAGATATTGAAGGAGTTACAAAGTATATTTATTCAGACCTACTTATTAATTTAGAGGGATCATTCATTGACAAAGTTAACAGAAGAATAAAAATTGAATTGAGTTCATTTGGACAAAACTTCAGTATTGAATCGAATATTGCACTCTGTTTGAAGAGAAAAATATTTGACTAGAGCCCACTGACAAAAATATATGACCAGAGTGTACTCTATCCCCATCTACGGAAGTGAAACATGAATAATTAATGCCAAAATGATGAAACGACTTAAGACAAACAGAGAAGTATAGAAAAATGTATGTTGAGAACAATAAGAAGAGATAAGAGTAGAATGGATACAAAAACAAACTAGAATTACAGACATAACAAGAATAGTGAAAAGTTTGAAAAAGAAATGGATAGGATGTATTGTAAGAACATAATATAATTGATAAACCAAGACATCAAGAAAAGAACCAAGACATTTAAAAAGATCCAGAAAGAGACCAGTAAATAGATGGATAAGGTCATAAGAAAATTTATTGGAAATTTGTCGAAAAGAGGTATCAAATTGATTGAACTAGAAAATTTTAGATGAGCTCTTCATCCAGCAGTAAACTGAAAGAGGTTGATGATGATGTTTATATATATATATATATATATATATATATATATATATATATATATATATATATATATGTATATATATAAAGGGAAAATTCAAAAATGACCTAATGTAATATAACGTTTGGTTTCATGCAGTATACATGCAGTCAGTATAAATATATTTTTTGTGAATATATTGTTTTTTCAATACAAGTAGGTGGGGTGATCAAATATACTTTATTTCTGTCTTTGTTTCTTTTCATCATATTTTGATTCATGGGACTGTGTGGATTGGCTGTGCTTTCCTAAAAATGTTATGTGAGCAGAAGTAAATTAAAATAAATTATGACCTGCGCATTTAGTGTATATATATATATATATGTGTGTGTATATATATATATATATATATATATATATGTATATATATATATGTGTATATATATATATATATATATATATATATATATATATGTATATATATATATATATATATATACACACATATATATATATATATATATATATATATATATATATATATATATATATATATATATATATAATGGTTATGATCCTATGTGTTTGTAAGCAATTAAAATATTGTCATAAAATTGAATTATTACATTTACAGACACTTTTTGTATACAAAAGTATCTGTAGAAAGTATATGTAGAAGTGTCTATACAATAGTATTAGTTTCCATGTAAATGTTAACAGATTTTTTTTATAAAATTATTTTGTTTATTAGGATGTTATGTTACGCGTCTAAATGAATCTGGGTTAGAACTTATAGCTCAAAAATGGCGTCACAGTTTAGTTGAAATGGATCTTGCTTGGTCTACAGCAACTAAAGCACTTGATGATGCAGTTACAGCTCTCGCAGAACAAGAAGATTCGCAGTTAAGGTATAGTCATGTTTTTAGTACATATTAGATATTTCTGTTTCAAAGTGATAAATTTTGTATGTACTTTGAATTATGCTTCAACAACAATATATTTTGTATCTACTTTGTTGTGGTATTATTCAAGTAGTGTGTTCACAGTAAAAACAGAAAATGTTATATGAAATAATATATGTTTGTCAAGTTGAAAAGAAATGTATAATATTTAATGTAATTCAATTTATGAACTTTATCAAGAAACATTTTTTAGAATATTGAATCTTTGTGGTTCATCAGTGAGTCTTGACCCAGTAAAAGCTATTCTAAAAAGGTGTCCAAAACTTAATTCTATCAATTTATCATCATGCCGAGCACTTCCACGAGGTATAAAAAGATTATATGAGGGTACTGAAGTCGCAGAATTGATCGTTAATCTTGAGAAACCAAAAACGCCGAGTCCAGGGCACGAGTCTCCATCATCAGAACATGAACCTCAAACGCAAAGTATTGTTGATGAAATTCAGACCGAACAGGATGAACCGCAGGCCGGTTCGATGGACATGGATGCTGGTGAAGTCCTGTTCGATGAAGTGAACGATATTGAATAAGTCTATGACGTTCTCATGTGAATTTTTTTGTAATTAGGGTATTGGTGTAGGATTGATAACTTTGTTTTTTCCTTTTTTTTAATGGTTTTATAAAGTTATTTCACATTTATTCTATCTAAAGCTGGCATATCCGATTATTGGATAGGACATAGTTGTTAATTTAATTGTAAAGCAAATCAAAAAGTAATTTTCAAAAATTTAAATAAATATATTTAAAACAGAAAAAATATTTCATCGCAGTGTCTTTGTATTTGTACAAAATCATTGTTGTAAAAGGTGTTTTAAATGAACAAAATTTACTATTTTTAAAAACCAAATAAAACATGTATAAATGACTACTGAAAATAGTTGATATAAAATATTTGTTAATAAACAATAGATTCGGAAATAATGAAATTCTTTTTTTAAATGAATTGTAATTTTAGATTTATTCAATTATCTCTAGCATTATTATTAAAAATTATCTCCAGCATATTTCGGTGAAATTCGGATATGTCTGCATAACAAGAACATGTATTTCACATATTCTGTAAAGTGTGTAATAAATTTTAAATAATTATGTTTTTATAAATTTGTTTTGTTCGTTGGTAAGTGTTGAACTGTTACTTGAAAAAAATATTTTTAAAATGTTTGTTAATGGTATGCAGAGTATTTGTTCTATGAGAGTTAAATATAGGGCAGTATGTTTGTGGTATTTAAATTAAGATTGTACATTCTGTGTCAGGTTGAAGTAAAATAATATTTCAAATGTAATTTTAAAAAATGATTTATGTAAGAATCAGTTCGAAACTAGCATCATATTTTTATAAAGGATACTAAGGTTCGTACTTAAATGTATGATTTAATTTTGGATTAATTTAAATTTCATAAGTAAATTATTTATGTTCATATTTCTTAATATCTATCTATCTATCTATCTATATCTATATATATATATATATATATATATATATATATATATATTTAAGATTGTTTATATTTTGATTTTAATATTGTAATAAAACACTGGATATTTTTTAAATCATTTAAATATCTTTGAAATTAATTTTTCTCAAGTGACAGTTCATTATTTTAAACAAATCATCAAAGAAAATGTAGATTACATTAATGTGTGGTACAAATTTTCAAAATACTGTTAGTAAGCTGGGCTACAACTGCCGTTATAAATTAAGAAATTACATGCATACTTATTTAGGAATTATATGCACGAGAGAAATATTATTATTGTTAAAAAGACACATATGCTGCATCAATAAAAGTTTTTATGAAACAATTGACAATGATGAAGATTGAAATGTAAATGAAGAATACCATTTGGACGTTTAATTTAATCGACATATGGAATTCACTTCAGTTTAAAACCAGAATAAATGACAAATGTAAAAAAATAAAAATCCTTTTTCGTTTTGTACATATTTCTAAGATATATATATATATATATATGTATGTATGTGTATATATATATATATATGGATATGTATATATATATATATGAATATATATATATATATGTATATATATATATGTATATATATATATATATATGTATATATATATATATATATATATATATATATGTATATATATATATATAAATAAAAATAAATATAATTACTGTTAATAAGGTATTTGTAAATGCGATAAAGTATCGGAAATTTTTAGAAAAATGGCAGCAATATTATGTGAAATTTTTTATTTTCTTTATGTTTCAGCTCATGTGTTGTGACATAATTTGAAAGATTGTTGAGTAATTGTGATTCATTGGAAATAAGATGGTACATTCATATTCAATTTATTTTTTATAATTATCGATGAATGTAAGGTAAATTGTTCTTGATTTTAGAGTTTAATTATAAAAAGTTATAATTACGTACATTTATATCAAATTGGAAAAGTGTCAAACCAATAAATAAACAATTACTACACAACTAATAGTTATTTTTATCAAAAATGCAGTAAGTAGATTATGATGTGATAATATTTGATTTTATTGCAAAAGGTGTTAAAAATAGGTTTTATTTTGTTTTTAAAATTTATTTTTTATCTCTTATTACAAGTTTTTAAACTGTTTTTGTAAATTTTTTTTATGACCTTTTTTTAGTTATAATCTCAGGTGCAAAAAATTTTTTTGAAGACTAGTATAAATGTCTTTCTTAAATTTGTAAAATTTTAACTGGTAGTTTTAAATAGTAACTCAGTATTTTAATTTTTAATACACAACTTAATTGTATCTGTTGAATAACTTAAAATGTGTACTAAATGATTGTGTGAAGTGATTTTGAGATATGAATAGATTTGTTATTGAAATATCTATTAAATACAATTTCATTGAACTGATATAACAGTTGATAAATTTTTATTGAACCTTTTAAAAATCAATGCGTTTAATCCAAAATTTTCATCTAGTGTTTATAATAATATTAATAATGATTGTGCCATCTTATTCAATGTAGTACATAAATAACTTAAATTTTAAATATAATGAATGTAAAACAAGTGCAACCGAAATGCTTTTTTTAAAAAAATTACAGAGATAAGAGGTAAAAAAAATTAAAAAAATCAAATATATATAAAAAAATACTCAATTTTTTTTATAGACACAAACTTATGGGATAGAAATAATTCTACATTTCAATTGTAGATAAAATAAAATGCATCTCATAATAACAATGATCATCATTGTTTTTTATTTATTTTTTTTTACAGAAATTGTCCTTATGAAATATCGATTTAAGTGATGTACAACTAAACTGTATATTGTAAGCATTTTGTTTTTAAGTATATTTGTACAAAAGTATAACACTGTAGAGAATGTGTATTTTATTTATTTAATTTGTTAAGTAATGTCAGTTTGAATTAACTAGCTGATGGTTGGTTTGATGTATATTCTCTTCATCACAAACAGAAAAAAAACAGTTTTAAAGATAGAGAATATTTACGATTATACAAATACACTGAATTTTAAAATATGGTCAATGAGATGTTATTAACTTATAACATATTAAATGTCATTTAAAATGATGCATTATAAATGAGTTCACTTAAAAATGTATGTATTCGTACACTTGGTGGTACGTGTCAAAATGTGTGTATGTACATATAGCACTTCAATGAAAACATATGTACATTATTAATGTTTTAATTTGCCATGGGTTATTTCTTAATGATTAAAATATAACAATCAATTTGTTCAGAAGATAAAAACATGCTTTTATTTACTTTTCTATTAGACTTGAAAACTATATTTTATAAATATAATTTTCATTATAAAAAATAAATTTGCGGTTTGTGTAATGTAAATATATCATATGTGCTGCCTTTTTAAAACATTTCCTTTACATTTTATAAAATAAACCATCAGCTAGTTTCGTATACATGATATGTATGAATGGATATATAGGTTGGTATTTGTATGTATATGTATATATATATATATATATATATATATATATATGTGTATGTATGTTTATATATGTATATATGAATATATATGTGTATATATATAT
>CM068319.1:5474924-5557424 GCA_034766995.1 Acanthacorydalis orientalis | reverse complement strand
CGTCTGAAATGGAACGCTGATGGCGAGATTACTCGCTATAAAGCACGTCTGGTCGCTCGAGGATTTAGTCAACGCGAGGGGATTGATTACGACGAGACCTTTAGCCCTGTTGCACGATTTGATACAATTCGAACTGTAATAAATGTTGCAGCGAACGAGAAATTGGAGCTGGCTCAATTCGATGTTAAAACAGCATTCTTATATGGCGTCATTGAAGAAGAAATTTATATGCAACAGCTTGAAGGCTCGAAGACGACAGCCAGCGTGTCTGCAAACTACGAAAAAGCTTGTACGAATTAAAACAGTCTCCGCGATGCTGGAACACATGTTTCAAAAACGTTTTACTCTCTCTCCGATTCCAAGAGAGCAAAGCAGATCCGTGCCTGTTTTATCGCATCTCTGATGGTGAAAAGATATTTGTGGTTCTATACGTTGATGACAGACTCGTAGCTGCAACGAAAAAAATCAACATTCAGGAATTTGTAAACGAACTGAAAGCGGAATTTCAAATAACAGCGGAGCTTGTGGGGTGCTTCCTGAACGTGCTGATTTAGCGTTTGGAGGATGGCTCTATTTTCATCGGACAGAGAAGATACATTGAGGATCTTCTTCGTCGGTTCAACTTTGAGAACGCGAATTCAGTCTCAACTTCGATTGAGAAGTATCAACTCGCAGAGGACGTAGCCGAAGGTGAGGCGGAAAAGGCTCCATACAGAGAGGCCGTGGGCTGCCTGATGTATCCAGCAGTTGCTACACGACCTGACATCGCTTTCCATGTGAGTTACGTATCACAGTTTCTAGAGAGGACTGAGGAAACGATATTGGACAATGTTGAAGCGTATTTTTAAGTATCTTAAGGGTATAAGTACGATGGGCATTCGATATAATGATACTGGGGAACAGCTCGAGAACTAGAAGCATATAGTGATGCAGATTATGCGAGTGGCCAGAAAACACGACGAGTCAGTTGCATGGTCTTCAAATTCAGCGGCGGAGCTATCGTTTGGGCGAGCAAGCGTCAGCAGAGCGTTTCTTTGTCAACTACGGAAGCCGAATATATAGTCGCCAGTGAAGCTGCTAGAGATGCTGTGTGGCTGAGTCGTTTGTTCAATGAGATTGCTCCACTGGAAACTGTACTCTTGCTCCTGGTAGACAACGTGAGTGCTAGTTGGCTAAAAATCCAATTTTTCACAAGTGCTCCAAGCACATTGATGTGCGTGCACATTTTGTACGCGAACAAGTTTAAGATGGAAAGTTAAACATTGAACACGTTTCGAACAAGGAACAGGCAGCGAACATCCTGACAAAACCGATCCCACGTGTCCAATTTCAATGTTTACGACAACAGTTAGGAATGATTGAACATTAAAAGGACTTTGATTATTTGTAGAATAATTATTTGTCAAAGAATTTTTTTTGTTGTAAAAATGTATGTCTAAAAGATTTAAAGTTTTAGGGGAAGTGTTGAAGTAAAACATTTAAATGTTCTTTTACAACATGTTAGTTAATAACGCTGCCTCATGTTACTTTTTACTTAGTTGCTAGCATAGATAAAGACTATGTTCTTAGGGTTGCTAGCTATGGTTATCTTAATAAGATAAAAATAAGATACACTGTCGAGTCGATGTCTGGTATCAGTGTGATATTCACTCGATCTGTTCTCGGTATATTTAATAAATTATTTTCATGTTAATGAATTTGTTAAGTTATACATCTGAAATTCATCAACAGTTTTCCATTTAAAAACATATATATATATATATATATATATATATATATATATATATATATAAATATATATATATATATATATATAGAAAAAAATATAATCGAGAATTGGATTTAAAATCAGTCTTTAATATTTTCTTCCTGTAAAAGCTACATTTATTGAAAATAGTAGTGGGAAAAGACACTCAGATGATTGAAAATGATATGAAGACTATTTAGAATTGTTATGTTCTAATAGAGATCAAGTTTTAAAATACTTGTACACTTTATGTATATATTTGTTAAACATATATATATATATATATATATATATATATATATATATATACGTATAAAACTGAAAAAATATTTGGATAAATATAAATCATATATTATAAAAATCTGTGATTTGCGTTCATATATTAGTATACTCGTATGTTATATCTTTTCTTAAGAAAAAAAGTTATCATCAGAAAATACATTTTATTTTTGTGGATCTGAAGGAAGTTTACAACAATGCATTAGTGACTAATGTATTTGAAATTTTTTTTGTGTTCCGAACAGACAAATATATTCTTTATTCACATGCCATTAGATCATCTATTTATAGATATGAAGTGTCAAAAGTAAAATCGGTAAGAGGTCTCTACAGGCAATTTATTATAGTTTCTGGTTTGAGAGCGATTTAGACTGCATTATATGAAATTTCAACAGGACGGTACTATGTCATACATTGCTAAAAGTTAGGATGTCGATTTAAAGATTTTTTTCCCAAATTGAGTTATATCGAAAATGCATTGACACGTGCCTTTTTAAAATCTTAAATGAATTTAAGGGCACTAAATTTGTTTTATTCGTATTTCTAAACAGAGAATTCTACGATAATAAAATAGAGAGTAAAGCAGAGATCGCAGTTAATAATTGAACCAATTATGCTTAATTTACTGGTAGAAATGTTAAAAAGTGTAATTGTAAAATATTATTGGAAAAGTCGGTTTACTAACCTTAGAAGAAAAATCATTTGTTGGACATAGTTTTTTTTTAAATATGATGCGTTGAAATATAACAAAATAAATTATTTTTCGTAATTTACATTTTTACACGTATTAAAATGCTATGCGAAAAACAAATGGAGTGCTGACATTTAGTATATTTTATGCCAATTGCATATATATATATATATATATATATATATATATATATATATATATATATATATATATGAAAAATATATATATATATGCAATATATATATATATATATATATATATATATATATATATCATATACATATATATTTTATATATATATATATATATATATATATATATATATATATATATAAATATTCTAGTTGTATATAATAATGAGTTTCTGACGAACAAGTATGTAGTGTAAAAGATATTTTTGTGATGTTTGGTAAAAATATTCGAAAAAAACTGTAGTTTAATTTAAATAGAGATGAATTATAAAAGTAGTGATAATTAATTTTGAAAAATTATTTTTTTATAAGAATTTTTTTATTTGGCTTCATTCGTGTGCAGAATTCGAGCAGAAACACGACTAGCGAGCAGATTATTCCAATACACCAAAGAAAAAATGCACCCTGTAAGTGCATTATACTTAGCCGAACTTCATACATGTCGTCATCGTCATCGGTGTCCTCATTCTTCGACTTCTCTGCCTCACTTTCGCGTAAGAAATCCTTTCGTAGTTGATGCAGTATGCCGCTACATTGCACCCTCAATATGATTTGGTTGAAGCGCTCGAGTAACGGATATCCTTTCGTTACGGCGATCTCGATCGGGTACTTGATAATGTTTCGTTTGAATGCGTAGATCTGTGGTTCTCCTTTGCTGTTTGAGAATTTGCTCGACATGAATTCCATGAAGAGACGCGGTGCGACGAGTGCTAGGTCTCTGTTTTTTGCGACATGTTCTAGACAAACGATGACATTTGTGCAATCGATATGGTTTTCAAGAACACGAGCGAAGCGTTTGTCTCTCGCGTCCTCGAAAAATTTCGCTGAACCAGTGGTGATACCGTACTTTAAATTCGACTTAAATAATTCATCGACGTTACTTATTTGTTTTTCAGAACGTGGGTTCATCATCACACTAATGAGTGACGTTTGATATGCAGTGTCGATGTGAATTCCGAAGACGATCCAAAGCACCATAAAAAAGCGCAAAATATACGTTCTTGGTTGTTCGCTGACTGAACCACCGATAAATATAGGAAGAACGTTCATTAGAGAGCTTGATAATGTTTTGTATACATTTGATTCGTTCACTCTAGATCGACTGAACCACCACATCATCACGCTAGCGAGTACATAAGTGAGGAACACAGCAAGCCAGGTAGAAGGTTGGAACAGATCGATCAGGTTCCTCCATCCAGCTTTAAAGACGGCGGTCGGAACGCACCACGTTACTGATTCATCCATGTATGCAAATGTCGAATCTAGTACTTGGTGCCGTTTACCATCGGACGCGAGAGATCCAATACCAACATCAGCGGATTGGTTCAACAGACGGGATATAAGGAATTTGACGGAATTGTTGGCTTTCGAAACGGTGTATTCGAGCGTGACATTCATTTGCTTTCCGATGATTTTCAGTAGTGATATTTCAAGACCGCGATCGATGTTAATCTGACCCAAATCTTAAAATGAGAGTACTATCTTTAATAAAATTGACTGTTTTTGAAAATCATATACAATGCTTGTATGCACACGATTACATATACATAAACATATACATATATATATATATATATATATATATATATATATATATATATATATATATATATATATATATAGTAAGTATATATATATATATATATATATATATATATATATATATATATATATATATAGTAAGTATATATATATATATGTATATATATATATATATATATATATATATATATATATATATATATATATATATATATATATATATAGTAAGTATCTGTGCGAACATGTGTGTATGTATGAATAGATAATTAAGAGATGTGTGCGAGTGAGCTATTCTTAGCACACACGTGTAAGGGATGCGACCAGGATTCTTAGCACACTCGTATAAGGGATGCGACCAGGATGGTCATTGTGGCGACGGACGACAAATGCGAGCAAGGTGGTCGATGTACCGACGTATGGCGAATGTGAGCAGGGTGGTCGACGTGGTGACAGACAACGGATGCGGCAAGGTGATCGAGATGGCAATAGATGAGGAATACGAGTGATTGGCTCAGCGGGGGTCGGGCATATGTTCGGCAGTGGATCTCGGTGTTTGTGTGGCGCATGACGTGTTAACTTAGCGTGTAAACTTTCTTATTGTTGTATATTAATGTTATGTAAGATTATATTAGTTTATTCAATAAATGTTCACTTTTATCTTAATCGGAGATTATTCATCCTGACCAGCCCAGAAACTCCTTACAGTTCAAAAGTAGGATAACTATGACAATCTAAAGAAACACCTTACAATAATATATATATATATATATATATATATATATATATATATATATATATATATATATATATATATATATATATTGTTGTGTGGCCACAACTTTCCAAATTCTAAGACATTAATCACGCACTTTCTAAATTCAACCCCTCGCTTTCTAAAATTCCTTTAGAGGGTATATAAAGCCACACAGGACCTCGGGTAAATCAGTATTCATCGCATCTATCAATATTAGAACCAGTAACAGTACCAGTACTAGTATCTACATCGGTACATATTTAACATCAAGAATTGTATATTGTTATTGTGAAAATACTCCTTCTGTATTTGATTATTGAATAAATCTATTTTGTTAATATAAATCGACGTCTTGAATTGAATATCGGTCTACGACAACAATTCCTTCAAGATACCTTATATAACAACATTAGAAGATCAAATATCAATTACGGAATTACTTCCGTAGTTACGGAAGTTCTACCGAAAAACTTGCCCTGGTGTCAGAAGAAAAACTTCACAATCCCTGTTGGTATCAACAAACGGGTATCCAACAGCGGAAAAACTGGTGTCAGAAGTGGGATAGTCGTCAAGCTGATTAGTCTACCCAAGCGGTGTGCTCTAATACAAGCTGTGTCTCAACACTTCATTGACCGGAACCCATCCGCATCCTGCGAAAAAACAAACTCAAGATCTACGCAAGCCGTTTGATCGAGGAGTCGGCGTTGTGCTACGCAAGTCGTCTGGCAACGTCTCCGTTCTAAAAGAACGACATCCGTCTGGAATCGTACCCCAGAGGTCACTTATTACAAACTTCAAAACCAAGTAAGTACTGTTCTCGTATACTATTTCCTTACTAATTCCCGGATTTGCTATCCCTCAAAATGTCTCATCCCGACACATCAATACAAGAGGTAGAATCCGAAGACGAGACTAGTATGGAGAGATTACCCCTCTCACTTTTATTCAAATTCATAAGACCGTTTAACGGCAATAGAAATGAATTAACCACTTTTATTCAAAATTGTAACAGTGCCTTTCAAATGGCACAGCCAAATCAAACAGGCCACTTATTCTTATATGTAGCATCACAACTGTCCAGTGAAGTGGTTAATGAATTAAACTTAGAAGAGATAAATAACTGGACACAATTTAAACAAAAACTCAAATCTTACTACAGTCAGACCAAAGACCTCACACAATTACACGAAGAATTGGAAACGATCAAACAGTCTCCTAACGAATCTGTAACAGACTTTTTCAAACGCTTAGAAAAATTAAAAAACGCCTGCGTCACCGCAGAAACAAACCAATGCGAATGCGCTGACGAAATAGGTGGTTTGAAAAGGTCGATTCAAAGAACTGCCTTGAGACGTTTCATTCTTCATTGTAAACCAGAAATATCCCAAATGCTAAGGGCTCGGGATATAAAAACCTTAAACGAGGCATTTTCAATCGCGCTACAAGAGGAGAAAATTCTCTCTTACACACGAAATCAAAAAGTCGCTTCTCAATATTGTCATTATTGTAAGAAAAATAACCATTCCACGCAAAATTGCAGGAAAAAACCAAAACCAAATCAAAATTTCCATACAAATCAAAATTTTCATATAAATCAGAATTTCCACAATCGATCGTCACAGTACGATCCAAACAAATTCTGCAACTACTGCAAAAACAAAGGCCATTCAATAAACGGATGCCGGAAAAGACAATTTAACCAAGCACAAAATTCCAACGCACAAAATCCGCGTGTAAATAATTTAAACTTGAAGACACCTCTAGAAACGAGTGCCCTTCTAGAGGATCCACAAATTCAAGAGGCATTCAATTCCGTATAAATAATTCACAATCTAATAATCAACAATCTATCACATTCTCATCTTCCAACTCCCACAAAAATTTAACCTTCCTAATAGACACGGGAGCAACAATATCTCTAATTAAGCACGACTCCCTAATACCAAGTAAAACCTATCTAAAAAAAGATGACATTGTTTTAATTACTGGAATAAACCCCGACTGTCCTATCAGCACAATAGGATTCAAACATAGACCTACACATTAATAACCTTAGAATATCCCCAAAAATACATATTGTCAATTCCAAGAGAATATCCACTCCTTTTGACGGTATCCTTGGAGATGACTTCCTACAATCCCAAGATGCAGAAATCAGCTACCGGCATCAGCATATAAAAATACAGAACGAAATCATTCCATTCAATAATAGAATCAATCAAATATCAAATAAAAAATAACGCTACCTCCGCGCAGCGAATCAATAATCAAACTAAAAGTATCGAATGACATGACCATAGGCTTAATTAATTCTCAAAAAATAACAGACCAAGTAATATTGCCTAACGCCATGGTCTGTGTCGACGGAAACAAAGAAGCACTTTGTACAATAATCAATACAAACGATCACGAAGTGTGCATTGACCAACCCCTCGTAAATCCAGATAAAATCCAAGCCATTGTCAATATCAAACATCCTAAAAACCCAAAAGATATTAAATCCTTCCTTGGTCTAGTCGGTTATTACAGAAAATTTATTCCTCAATTCTCAAAATTTTCGAAACCACTAACGTCATTACTAAAGAAAGACAAAACATTTCAATGGTCTGAAAAGTGCGAACAATCATTCAACAAATTGAAAGAAGCATTAACAAAAGACCCTATATTACAATATCCAAACTTTAATGAACCTTTCGTTTTAACTACCGACGCTTCCAATGATGCGATTGGCTCAGTTTTATCGCAAGGTCCAATAGGTACCGATTTACCTATTTCTTATTATTCACGGACACTTAACAAGGCCGAACAAAATTATTCAGTCACGGAAAAAGAATTACTCGCAGTTGTAGACTCTATTAAACATTTTAGACCCTACTTATTCGGACAAAAATTCACGATTCTAACTGATCACAAGCCACTCACCTGGCTTATGAATTGCAAAGACCCCTCCAGTCGCTTGGTACGATGGAGATTAAAATTACTTGAATACGATTATGAAATAAAATATAAACCAGGAAAAATAAACTCAAATGCCGACGCGTTAAGCCGACCTATCAACCAAATAATAAATAACGAACTATCATTCGAAAAATTCAAATTATTCCATCAACAAAATTTAGAAACAAAAGAACCAAATTACGCAAAACAGTAAGAGAAAAAATCAAAAATTTAGTTATCCCTTTATCTTGCGATCTGTTAAATTCAAATTTACACCTAGATTATATCAAGCAAAATTTTCCAAATATTAACATCTCAAATCATAAACCAACGGAAATAATAACACTTAGGCTTCCATGTCAAACCATTTACATAATATTTGTAAAACAATTCGCCATTGATTCAGCCGAATACGAAACAGTATTCGAATCGCTAAAGAACTTAAGAGCCGTATTCAATTACAACCAAACTAAATCTTTTTCAATCGTTGACATCACCTTTCAAAATCAAAAAATCCAATTAGATACATTTTATAGTCTTCTACAATACCTATTCAAAGACTTTGAATACAAAATACTAGAAAATGATAGAATAAAAATTAACACTCCAATCGAAATTGAAACCGTTTTAAAAGAAAATCATGACCACCCATTGTCTGGCCATCAAGGCTTTCAAAGAACGTACGACAAAATTAAACGATATTATTATTGGGAGAACATGAAACAATACATAAGAGATTACATAAGTAAATGTCCAACATGTCAATCATCAAAAACTAACTTTAAACCGAACAAAAGCCCAATGTTGATTACGACAACATCAAAAAACTGTTGCGAACGAATAGCAATGGACATTGTCGGTCCCTTGTAAATCACTAACAATGATAATCGATTCATACTGACCCTACAGGACGATCTAACAAAATTTATACAAGCATACGCGATACCTGAACACAACGCTCAAACAGTAGCGATCCATTTTTTAAAATTTTGCACTCAATTCGGATTCCCAGAGACAATACTCTCCGATCAAGGTAGAGAATTCACTTCTGCCACATTTAAAGAATTTAATAAACTAATGTCGATAAATCACAAACTAACTAGTCCATACCATCCACAAACTAACGGTGCTCTAGAACGCACTCATCTTACATTAAAAGACTATTTTAAATGTTACGTCAATAAGGACGGTAACGAATGGGACGAAAACTTAAATGTCGCAGTCTATTCATATAACACTCACCTTCACAAAGCCACAAATAAAACACCATACGAACTAGTTTTTGGTCAACTTCCTAAAGTTCCAAACTCATTTAACAACCCTATTCAAAAACCCAATTATTCAGACCTTTCACAAGAAATAACAACCAAATTAAAAACAATTAGAGAACTCGCTCATGATAATCAAATAAAAGCAAAAAATAAATCCAAAACGCAATATGATAAAACACATAACACAGAATACAAATTCAAGGAAAACGATCTCGTCTTACTCTATAACTCACAAGCGAAAAATACTAGTCAAAGACTAACTAAAGACTTTAAAGGACCCTATAAAATAATTCAAATACACGACAATAACACTGCATCCATTCAATTAACAAACAACAAAATCAAAACATATCACCTTAATTTACTGAAACCCTATGTTTCAGATTCGAAATGAAGAACTCATTAATAAAGTCAAACCTACCCCTTTTAACCTTCCTAATCTTAATCCCTTTTAACCACGCATACAATATCAAACCTATAGATTCTTCTAGCGATCTAATCTATAACCATCTAGGCAAAACGAAAATCAGTAACCAAGCATATTCACTAATCACATACTTTAACCTAACACACTTAGGGATTCAAATACAGACTGTATACGAATACTACTACAAATCCACATCAATTTGCAATCGTATAACTACAGAACACCTTTCATTTCATTGCATCAACCAATTAAAATATATTAGAAATAAACTAAGTTCAATTCAGACGAACTACGCGATAATTTCACATCAATTCACACGAAACCGTGTCAAACGCGGACTTATAAATGGAATCGGAGATGGTTTAAAATGGTTATTTGGCACACCTGATGCCGATGACGCTCAATTTTACACGGACTCCATTAATTCATTAGTTTCTAACCAAAAACAAACTGAAACTTTGATGCAACAACAAATAAGCATCATTTCCTCCACAATCACAAACTTTAATGACTCACTAACTACATTAAATCTAAATACTGAAAAATTGAACGAAAACATTCATAAATTCGATGAATTCATGGCTCAAACGGTTACCAATGAACAAAAGATTAATGTAGAAAACGAAATCGCTAATCATATTATCATACTAATCGAAATGACAAACGAAATCGCGCTAAACTTAAACAATTATGTCGACAGCCTCACCCTAGTATCTAACGGCATAGTTAGCTTTAACATCCTTCAGCCTTTAGACCTCTATAAAGAGCTCAAACAAATTACAACCAAATACACCCTACCTATTGATTTGATGGTAGAAAACACTTACTTATACTATAAGATTATCAGCATGAAAGCCTATATAAAAAATAATCTACTAGTTTTAATCTTCGAATTACCTTTAACTAACACTCTTACCTACGACTTATTCCAAATCCATCCTCTACCAACACCACATGCTGAAAACCCAAACCTATTTTCATACATCGAACCTTCGAAACCATACATCCTCATATCCGTCACGAGAACAGTATATTCGATGATGAATAATTTGGACAAATGCAATAACTACATTCCGAATGAATGGATATGTAAAGAAGTTAGTATATCGAAAAGAAATGACCAACCTGGTTGCGAAATCCAGCTATTCTCTAAATCTACAACTACGATCCCAAAATCATGCCAAATCAAAAACCTATATGCAGATATAGAAATCTGGCATAAAATATCAGAAAATCAATGGATATTCGTTTTATCAAACCCAACACAAATCAATATTCTTTGTCACGAAGCCGCCGACCACGAAGAAATCCTCAAAGGAATCGGCACTTTACAATTAGAACAAGGTTGTAAGGCATATACTGACAACACAATCATAGAAGGACAATCAAATCTTGGCACGACGAACATAACGAGCAAAATTCCAACAACCGATATCACGGAAGACGACTGTTGTCAACGGCTTCACGAAAATCTTACTATCAAAGCCATCAAATTAACGCCAATTAAATTATCAAATTTAGATCTGAGCGAACTGAAATACGCTCAGCATAAACTTAATCGCCTAGACGAGACAATTCAACAACAATTGAAGAAACCATTCATAGTGGAACACTCATCATGGTTTACTTCCATACTTTCAATTGCAGCAGGCATCGCCGCATTGACACTCATATATAATCTCACGAAATGGTGCGGAATTCTGAAAATTCTCCGTCAATACTTCTGCTTCATAAAAGAACCACACGGATCTAACAAGAAATTATCAGCGTGCTGTCTCCCTTGCATAAATATCTACAACCAATCACACCACGACATCACTCCAACAGCTCCGGCAATCCACTACGACCGGGAACTCGAGCAACTAACGACAGCTCCACCAGACTACGAAGTCGCCAGGATATCTGGACGAAGATCGATAAAATCCGTGGACTCCAGAGGCACCACACCATTAAAAATTATGCAATAGATATAAGCCTTAAATCAAAACTAATTAATTTTCTTATTTTAATCGAGCAACAAGCTCACGAATTTAACTATAATCGAGCAATCAGCTCAAGAACTTAATTCTATTCGAGCAATCAGCTCATGAACCTAATTCCAATCGAGCAATCAGCTCAAGAACTTAATTCTAATCGAGCAACCAGCTCATGAACTTAATTCTAATCGAGCAATCAGCTCATGAACTTAATTCTAATCGAGCAATCAGCTCATGAACTTAATTCTAATCGAGCAATCAGCTCATGAACTTAATTCTAATCGAGCAACCAGCTCATGAACTTAATTCTAATCGAGCAATCAGCTCATGAACTTAATTCTAATCGAGCAATCAGCTCATGAACTTAATTCTAATCGAGCAACAAGCTCATGAACTTAATTCTAATCGAGCAACCAGCTCATGAACTTAATTCTAATCGAGCAACCAGCTCATGAACTTAACTCTAATCGAGCAATCAGCTCAAGAACTTAAATCTATTCGAGCAATAAGCTCACGAATTTAATTATAATCGAGCAGTAAGCTCAACCTAATCGAGCCACGAGCTCACTACCTAATTTTAAATCATACATACTATAAATAAAGTTTGTAAATTCAAAACGGTACAAAATTTAAACTACCCCAGAGGTGTTGTGTGGCCACAACTTTCCAAATTCCAAGACATTAATCACGCACTTTCTAAATTCAACCCCTCGCTTTCTAAAATTCCTTTAGAGGGTATATAAAGCCACACAGGACCTCGGGTAAATCAGTATTCATCGCATCTATCAATATTAGAACCAGTAACAGTATCAGTACTAGTATCTACATCGGTACATATTTAACATCAAGAATTGTATATTGTTATTGTGAAAATACTCCTTCTGTATTTGATTATTGAATAAATCTATTTTGTTAATATAAATCGACGTCTTGAATTGAATATCGGTCTACGACAACAATTCCTTCAAGATACCTTATATAACAACATTAGAAGATCAAATATCAATTACGGAAGTAATAGTTACGGAAGTTCTACCGAAAAACTTGCCCTGGTGTCAGAAGAAAAACTTCACAATCCCTGTTGGTATCAACAAACGGGTATCCAACAATATATATATATATATATATATATATATATATACATATATATATATATATACATATATATATATATATATATATATATATATATATATATATATACATATATATAGGGTGATTTGACTTGCCTTCCACTAAAAAAATAAAAGTATTAACAAAACGTAAAATATTAAAAATAAACATGTTATCCCCCATTTTAGTTCAATTGTATTTGTAAGAATCTGTGCGAACATGTGTGTATGTATGAATAAGTGATTAAGACTGTGTGCAAGGGTACTAAAAAGTGAAAGCGATGCGACAAGGGTGGTCATTGTACCGACGTATGGCGGATGCGAGCATGGTGGTCAACGTGGCGGCAGGCGACAAATGCGAACAGGGTGGTCATTGTACAGACATATTGCAGATGCGATAATGGTGGTCTAAGTGGCGACGGATGACGGATGCTAGCAGGGTGGTCAGATGGCACAGAAGAAGAATACGAGCAAATGGAGTCAGCGGGGGTCGAAAAGCCCGGGTATATATGGGCCAGTCGATCTCGGAAAGGGGAAAATCCTCGAACGCATTCTGCACAGGCGCCTGCGGGCACATATAGATTCCTTAAATGTCATCCCTCCGGAGCAATTCGGTTTCCGAAGTAGACTATCCACAGTCCACCAACCGGATAGAATCACAGGTAAAGTCGTATCCAAAATGAAGAAGAAAATGGCTACCGTACTTGTAACTCTGGACATAGAGAAAGCTTTTGACTCTGTCTGGCATAACAACCTGATAGTCAAGCTTCTCCGAGTTAATACACCAACTCATCTAATAAAGATTATACAGTCTTACCTTGCAGATCGCCACTTCTTTGTCCAGGTTGATCAAAAAAATTCCACCCTTAGACCCATCCCGGCAGGAGTGCCCCAAGGCAGTGTCCTGGGGCCACTCCTATTTATCGCCTATCTTCACGACCTCCTGACTCTTCCGGCGGGCGTCAACCTAGCTTTGTACGCCGACGACACAGCTCTGTACACTTCTGAGTGCCACAGCAACATATACAAGGCAGTCTCTCGTCTTCAGACTGCTCTTGTCACGGTCACGAAATACACGAACTCGAACCGAATCAAAATCAATAACACCAAAACAGAGGCCATTATCTTAAAGAATGGGCTCTACGAAAGATGTCGCTTAAATTTCAATGGAGTCAGCATAACATCAAAGACCTCCCTCACATATCTCGGAGTACAGCTGGACCCTCGACTAAACTACAGAACTACAGTCACCCAGCGCATCACAAAGGCTAACGCTGCAAGATTCATGCTACTTCACATACTGCGTAGCAACTCCATCCCGCTAAACACAAGAATATCGATCTACAACTCGTGCATCAAATCGATTTTGATGTATGCAGTCCCAGTATGGTCCACAGTCAGCGAATCCGACTGGGAGAGGCTTCAGATATTCCAGAATAAGACCCTGCGCCTCATCTCGCGACTCCCCAGGACAACTCCCATACAGGAGTTGCATGACTACTGCGACACGCCTCTCCTCAAAGCTCATGCCAAATCAACCATCGACAACTACCACCAATCCACAACGAACCACCATAACCCACTGGTCAGGAATTGGGATGCACCAACAAAGTCTCTTAGCAAGGCTGATAAGAGGAAGTCGCTTCCAGAAGAACTCAACACGCTGAAAAGCAGATAATTCAAAAAACTAAGACTTTCAGTTTAGTGTTGTTTCGTGTTGTGTTGTGCAGTGTGTGCTCACCTGTGCTAAAGTGCGTGCATCCCAAAACAGAGAAAGAACACTAAGAAACATTAAACCCTTATGGACAATAGCCGACTAGTTAAGTCAGTTTAATTTAGATGAGTTAGTTTTAAGTTAGTTAGGTTAGTTGTAAGTACTGTTCATGCCCGGTTTGAAAATTCCTCCGGGCGCATTTCACAATCAAAAACACACACAGTACTCCACTATTATAATCATTTGTTATCAGGCCATAAGCGAGTTCAACGCCAAGGCGAGGTACCGCAACTTTGTAATTAGCATACTTTAGTTAAAATTTGTACTATTGTATTATATTCTTAACAATAAATTCATTCTCTCTCTCTCTCTCTCTCGGAAAGGGGACACAGCTCTGTACACTTCTGAGTGCCACAGCAACATATACAAGGCAGTCTCTCGTCTTCATACTGCTCTTGGCAGGGTTACGAAATACATGAACTCGAACCGAATCAAAATCAATAACACCAAAACAGAGGCCATTATCTTAAAGAATGGGCTCTACGAAAGATGTCACTTAAATTTCAATGGAGTCAGCATAATATCAAAGACCTCCTTCACATATCTCGGAGTACAGCTGGACCCTCGACTAAACTACAGAACTACAGTCACCCAGCGCATCACAAAGGCCAGCGCTGCAAGATTCATGATACTTCACATACTGCTTAGCAACTCCATCCCGCTAAACACAAGAATCTCGATCTACAACTCGTGCATCAAATCCATTTTGATGTATGCAGTCCCAGTATGGTCTACAGTCAGCGAACCCGACTGGAAGAGGCTTCAGGTATTCCAGAATAAGACCCTGCGCCTCATCTCGCGACTCCCCAGGACAACTCCCATACAGGAGTTGCATGACTACTGCGACACGCCTCTCCTCAAAGCTCATGCCAAATCAATCATCGACAACTACCACCAATCCACAACGAACCACCACAACCCACTGGTCAGGAAGTGGGATGCACTAACAAAGTCTCTTAGCAAGGTTGCTAAGAGGAAGTTGTTTCCAGAAGAACTCAACACGCTGAAAAGCAGACAATTCAAATAACTAAGACTTTCAGTTTAGTGTTGTTTCGTGTTGTGTTGTACAGTGTGTGCTCACCTATGCTAAAGTGCGTGCATCCCAAAACAGAGAAAGAACAATAAGAAACATTAAACCCTTATGGACAATAGCCGACTAGTTAAGTCAGTTTAATTTAGTTAAGTTAGTTTTAAGTTAGTTAGGTTAGTTGTAAGTACTGTTCATGCCCGGTTTGAAAATTCCTCCGGGCGCATTTCACAATCAAAAACACACACAGTACTCCACTATTATAATCATTTGTTATCAGGCCATAAGCGAGTTCAACGTCAAGGCGAGGTACCGCAACTCTGTAATTAGCATACTTTAGTTAAAAATTTGTACTATTGTATTTATATTCATATCAATAAATTCATTCTCTCTCTCTCTCTCTCTCTCTCGGAAAGGGGAAGTCGATCTCGGGGCTCGTGTGGCGCATGAAATGTTGGCTTAGTGTGTTAACTGTACTATTGCTGTGTATTAATGTTATTTGTAATCGTATTATTTTTTTTATTAAACATTAACTTTTATAATATTCGGACTTTATTCATTCTGACCAAATTCGAAACTCTTTACAGTCAAGAAGTAACATAGCTGCGATAACCTAAACATATATGTACAGAGCCAGGCTCTCTCTCCCTACAGTTCAGAAGTGGGATTTGAATATATATATAGTCGTGCCAGGCTCCCTACAGTTCAGAAGTGGGATTTGAATATATAATACAGAGGCTCGGCTCCCTACATATTTTAGTATTGAATTGAACAAAAATAATAAATAAATAATAACATCACTTTCCTTAACTCATGTGTCTCTTTTTGATACTTCCGTGTGGAACCCTAAATTGAATCACCAATATATTTAATCAATTTTTTTAGAATATTCCACTAGTTATTGTCATATAAGTAGTGTTAAACTGCACTATGACTGCATTCAAATCAATGTGAACAAGCTCAACGAACAGCGCAAATTAGCGGTGGACGTCTTACATGAAACAAAACTAATACATTCAAATATCATAAAGAGATTTTTAATTATTTCAAGATGTCAGTACCTTCATAGGAACTTCATATGAAAATGTGAATTGTCATTTGTTTATGATAATTGAACGAGTTCTTGCTGCGTGTGACCTGCATCACCAAAGTTGCGATGTTCATTCGGTCGGTTCGTTTCGATCTAGGCGCAGCTTAAAAAACCCATTAAAAATGAGCAAGAAATTACTAATCCTTTCGTCATTATGTGCTAGTATGATCGCTCATCACGAAAGTTAATATATTACGGGCGATTATGGTCGCTCACCATGAAATAATTTTATATGCTACTGACGATTGCAGCCGTTCGATATATAGTGCTCACTTAAAATCACTTACTCAAAGTTAGTTAATCAATTAAAAATATCCCAATTTAAGTAAAAATAATTTCTCTCTTAAAAAAGCATTATCAAAGCAACTCTCTGAGGAATAAGATAGTAGAACTCGAAACTCCACACACAGTCTGCGTAGTAAATACAATAGGCCCTCGCCGAACGACTGATCGCACAACAACCGGACTTTATGAAGCACGCATTGCTCACCATAAGATGGTCATATCTCGCAAAATTACGACCATGACTAACTGCACAGCGTGGTAGGATAAAAATAACCTCACTCTCAAGTCACTTCTTCTCCTTGACAATGCTCCTGGCCATGATCCTAACTTAGCCTTGCATCTAATGTCTCAGTATGACTTCATAAAGATTAAGTTCTTATCACCTAACACCACACCTTTTCTGCAGTTCATGGATCAGTTTATGACTTTAAGCAACTGTATATAAAGAGAATGTTCAGAGCATGTTTCTATGCCACTCAAAACATGAAATGACCCTTAAGAGTTTTGGAAATAGCATTATAACATTCTCCATACTGTGAAATACGTTGTGAACGCATGGAGTGATGTCACTGTATGTATACTAAGCACCTCTTCGTGGCCATTATGGTCTGATGTGGTGCATGGTCATGGTTTAGAAATAGATAGAGAGGCAGTTAACTCTGGATAGGTTTTTCACCAAAGCCTCAACTTCCTCTCAATCAGTGCCACTGTCACAAAGAGGGTTAGAATCGATTCCTCTTCTAGTACTGAATTACGACAAAACTTCATGGAGGGTGATTTTTTCTCTAAAGATTAGCATTGGTAAATTGTTGGCGTGGGTCAACATCTAATAAAAACAGATTATTAGCAACAAAAGGTAAAGCAAAATATATTTGTTTCATTTCTAATACTTACCGTTAAAATTAAATTTTATCTAATGTGCAGTTAGGATTTTAACGACTTTGCATCAGTTAGAAGGTTTTCATATTATAAGTGTACAATTATAAGTGTACAATTATAAGTGTACAATTATAAGTGTACATATTATAAGTGTACTATACTCGTATAACCACCATTTTAAAGAACGACCATTAGTCCGGCACCAATTACGATCTTTCAACGAGGGTCTACTGTATTATGTTTTCTGGTGCGGAGTCCCGTTTAACAGTGGCGTTCTGACGGCCAGTTCCGCCGTAGCGAAATGGTTGTTGTAGATGTATTGTATGGGACAGAAATCGATGATTAAAAGTAAGAATAAAAATTCCAATTTTATCGCACAAGAAGCTTGCTTAATTCATTTTTGTTTTTCTCATCATTATGTTTTTTTTTCTATGATATTTATGATATCTCAATAAAATTTAAATTAAAAATTAATTAAACTGAATATATATATATATATATATATATATATATATATATATATATATATAATAATAATGGTTTTATTCTTTGCAAACTAAGAATGAAGATTCAATATAATCATTTGTGCGCGTACATTATTAAACAAACGTGCGCGTACATTATTAAACAATCGTTCGTAAATATGCGAAAGAATTTACCTTTTATTTTATTCCAGTCCTGTTCCGGTGGTATAATATACGGTGGCAATGCGATTGCATGAACTCGAATCGGGCATCCGTTCATGCTGTTTGGAACTTTTGGCGGATAAATAGACATGAAGTTATTGACACGACCACGCGTACACGAGCCAAGTCCAATTGGATCGTTGAACCTGTCGCCACAGTGACCGAGCGAGTACGGATACCACGTAAAGAACATTGACTTGTATGGATTGCGTTCGTCGCGAACCATCACGACTGAGTTGATTACCTGCATCTTCCACAGTATTTCGATGAAATAACCGACGAAACTGTTGACACGTCCGATGATCTTGCCAGCGTACAGGATTAAAAAACGAGCGTGCGGGTTCCACGACATTAGCGATGCGAGATAATGCAAATTCGCCACAAAATCATTCTTAGTTGCCACCTGGATGATGTAGCAGTCGATTTTCTTGAAGAAAAGAAAGCCGTCGAATGTCGCCGATGTTGCTGTTTTGATCATCACGGACCATTTGTGTAGAGCATGTATCTTGTCGAACATGATGAGTTCAGTCGGTAAGTCGTTTGTGCTCTCAGCATTCGGTAATGTGATCACGAGAATGTTTTTCTTTGGGAAAGTTTTCTTTGTTATCTATTGGTGTATATAGAGCAGAGAACGAGATTAGATTTTGTATGTAGAGAGAGATAAATTTATAAATGATTTGATGTTTTCGGAAAATTAACAACTTCTTGTTGTTTAAAATGAGTACAAAATTTGTTAATAATAAAATTGATTTTGTTATAATTTCTTATGGTTGGTAACACTAGTACGAGAATGTTATGTACAAGAAATCTATATGTTAACGTGTTGTTTGGTTTCTCCTTTCTACAATAAAATTAGTTGTGCCCTATTTCATTTAGTATGAGTCATGTAATCTTAGAGATAATAGTCATTGACTGTTACGAAAAACGAAGTAGTCCAATATCGTATAAGGTTGTTATTAACATTTTTCTCAAATTCTACAAAAATTCAACAAAAATGCAGGAAATGTAGTGTGTTTTAGTTACTATAAAAAATAATTTTATTAAAAAAACCAGAAGAAAAAATATTTTTAATTTTCTATCACTGTACTTCTGTTCGAATAAATTTGATCAGCAGATAGGAGTCTACAAAACACGAATAAGCGGTAGGATCGAAGAAGGTATTGAAAAATGAAAGATTCAATTAAATTTGATAAATATCAAAAATTGTAGGAAATATTACTGAAAAAACTATATGCTCATTATTCATTTATTTCGTATCATAAAAGTCACCAATAAAATGAAAAGTTGAATAAATTGAATTCATTATGTAAAGTACACTCTTCGAGGGAGACAAAAATGATTTTTTACATAGATTAGTAATAATAATAATGTTTGACACGAATTGATCCTCTGAGATGTTTTTCAAGTATTCCTCCGCGGCCTATAAATGGTTTCACGAGGTTAAAAAATAACAATATTGTCATAAATTTTTCTAGTTAATATATACTCGTATATATATATATATATATATATATATATATATATGAGTATATATATATATATATATATGTGTATATATATATATATATATATACGTGTTAATTTTAAATATTTATGAGGTAAAATGAAGCAGGTACCTAAAATTTATATAATAAAATAATAAGTTGCGCGAGGGGCTGGAAATGAAAATAGTTAAATAATATGTTTTAAGGTATTAAGCGAAAAATGTTTCAATAAAAATCGAGTCCGTGTTCTTACATTTTTAAAATCTATGCCGTTTCATTGATCTAGAGCAGGGATGGTGACCTATTTCTTCAATTGTGTCAAAGAATATGCACAAATATCAACAATCTTTGCGTTTCAGATAAATAATACGAAAATTAAAGTAAAAAAATGTTTTTACACAATTAGGCTTATTGTAAATATACTAAAATAATATTTATTATTATTATATATTATTATTATTTAATATTTTTATTAGATAAAACATGTTTTTTTTTAAATTTACAATTCAGTTAGATTTTTCTTGTTGTTTGTCTGATGCTAATTTACTAATTCGTGGTTTGTATTTGGAGACTTTTAATTCCACATATGCTGTAGTCAAATCTCGACCAAGGCAATTTCTTACGTTCGACTTGATAAAATTCATCGATGAAAATAATTGTTCGCAAACATACGTGGACCTCAAACATTGTGAAAGTAATCTTTTGATTAATAATTTTTAAATTAGTTATTTATTGCTAATTTTTTCATTGACTTAAATGTACCGGGAACCGTACATTTACACGTTGCAAGTTTAATATAAGGTTGTTCCCAAACGTCCTTATTTAACATTAAAATTGGTTCTTTGGCAGTATTTATAATTATTGGTAATTCTTGAAGACGCTTAATGAACAAATCTTTATTACTAAAATCTTTAAATGAAGAGTCGACGGAAGCTATGAAAGATTTCTTCAAGAAGTCTCTATTAGAGAGAGATTTTCCATGTCGTGCAATGCAATATGATAAGTAAGATGCAATAAGATGCAGCTGTAATATTTTTTTTCAGACAGAAAACAGCTTTAAAAAATGAAGTTTGTCATTGAAATTGTTTAAGTTTTTGTATAAAATTTTCACACTTTTCTTATTCTGATAAAAACAATAGATTCTTAAGTTTAGTTTCAGAATGACGTCTTACATTAAAAGTATTTGTCATGACAATTTCATACAAATAAGATAAAATGTGCTATTATTTCTTTCAATAACACCGAATTTACGAACCATTCTTCCTGATGCAATCATTTACTTCCTCTTGGTTCAATACTCAATTTTTGTTTTTATTCACAGACATTTTGATAAAGGTATATTGAAACATAATTATTTAAAATCCGTCGTGTAATCTGTTTGAGTACGTCAACAATGTAAGGCACAACAATACACTGAGATACAAAATACTCCCTTTATCCTATGTTTAATCAAAATCTTTATCTTTTTCGATTGCTTACATATAAAGTGATGGGTGTGCGTGAGATATGTGGAACCAGTGCCGCGTATGTATTAAAGATGGGAAAAAGTAGTTTACACATACAGGTGGAAATACTGTAAACACTTTTGGTGCTCAATGAGTAGACTCGAATAAAACAGCAAAACACATATCTAAGACGAGTTTCGATTCAAGTAACGTTTCGATGTTTGTTTGGGAGTTCGGAGCTAGTATTATTTATTATTCTTTTTATAAAAATTGATGAGCCCATAATCGAAGTGAAGAACGAGTATTGTGCAGATATTAGACAAATATATGAAAAATTATTTAATAAATAGTTCACACTAATTAATAAGAATGATAACGATCGTCTAGATATTTCACAGACGAAAATTAAAAAAATGCATTAGTTTCATTATGCGACTCTTCTTCTATCTTATTTAGCGGATCTGTTACCAATTGATTTACACTTATAGAATCTAGTGTGTATAGAGAGAAAACAATCAGTAAACACTGCAATTAAATTTTCTTCAAAAACTTCTAAGCTTTTAGGAATTTAGATTTTTATAACATTTGAATATATGGATTCTTTTATTGCTTCTTATACAACAGTAGTTATTTAAATAGTACATCGAATCTATGTTTATTTTAATTTATAATATCTATTTTTAAGAGTAACATTACTTTAAAATCCCATTAAAAATATTTTATACAATATAATACTGAAAAATCTGTCGTTCTGAAAACCAATAACCTATTAGGTTAATAGAAAAATAATTGCGATTTTTGTTTTTTGAATTCTAACTTTATTTTTTTTCAATGAACATGTCATTTCCTGGTATTCATGTTAATATAAATTTAAAGTGCATTTTTCGGTCTGTATTTTGGTAACATCGATTTTAGTTTTATTATTAATTTTGTTTCAAATTGGGCTATTGAATTAAAGGTGGAAAAGAAGTAAATAAGAGAAATTTTTTGTACGAGTTCAAAACGGGTGGTAAAGTAAGAGAAACAGCTCGTAAACTAAACGATGCTTTTGGTATGGATACTGTTAACGAATGTATGGTGGAATGGTGGTTCCAAAAATTTCGTACAGAGGACGAGAGTCTTGAAGATGAATAAGATCGCGGGCGTCCTTCTTAAGGTCATAACGACCAACTAAGGCATCAATTTAATCAGAACTATACACAACAATTCGATAGCTTGCACAAAAGTTAGCTGTTAGTCATCCAACAGTTCTGGACCACTTAAAAGTACTTAAATTAAAAAATGTATATTAATTTGAATGTCATAAACCGAAATTATTTTTCTACTAACCTAATACTATGATATTAAGATTGTAAAATTATTTACCGCAAAGACGCAATCGACGAACGATTTTTTGATGGCATTGTCTCTAGTGCTGTTTTCTTGAATTTGTAATGCTCCACGAGTGTAACCGATGACGAAAAGCATCATGAATGTTAATGCACCTTTACACTACATAAACATTATTAAATAAATATTATAAATATATATATATATATATATATATATATATATAAATTATAGACTTTTATAACATATAAAAATATTTTTTAGTTTAATGTCTGTATCTTCGTATTTGCAAGAAAGAAATAAATGTATATATATATATATATACATACATATATATATATATATATATATATATATATATATATTGAGTGGATGCAAAAGATTTAATCTTTTTTTCAGCATTCTAGCACAATTACTTAAAGTTCAAATACTTTTTGAACTTTGTGTTTTTGGAATTTACAATCTTGTTTTGTTGGCATTGTAGTATGTGAAATGTCATGTGTCATGATTTAATGATAAATATAATTTCACAAAACAGTAGTGAATACGATAAGCGACGTAAAGTTCTCTTTGTATTGCCTTTAGTACGAGTTCCAACAAAGGGAAAAACGTGGCTGAAACATTCGAATCAACTGGCTCTGTTCTTGGTGAAAGCGTCGTATTTATATAAAACATGCAAACATCAGTTTCGAAGTTTTAAAGCCGGTGATGTCAGTGACCGCCGCGGTCTGTAGCACCGCGAAGATCGACGGTAAATGTTTTTCAAGGATTATTGAATGTCAATCCATTGTAGAAGCAAGAAGAATGCGATAACTGCGCGTTGATCAAGACACAATTTTTAGACGATTGTATGAGGTAGAAAAATTTAGAGGTCGTAAAGTGTGCATATTAACCCTCGTGGCCTGCTAGGTAGGTGCAAGAACGATTTTTTTAGAAAATTATTATCCGCAACGAAAAACGGCGTATGTAAGATAATTTTAAAGGAGTACATTCATAGGGTAGCCATCAACATCAAAGAAAAAATTGTACATTGTATGCCTGAAAGATCTTTCTGTGCATTTGGTGGAAACATGAAGGACGTGTTGTTTTACGATGACCTCCAATCAGGTGAAATGGTTACTTCAACGTTCTATAATTGTAAATTGAAGGTAAGTCAAGCCAGAAGACAATTTTGTATATAGGATATGGCGTCGAGTATTTTGAAATTTATAAAAGTTGATACTAGCCAAGCCATGTAAACCTCTAGTTAAGACGTTCTTTCATATTAAATTTGTACATGTCATATCTGTCGAATTCTGCTAGCCGGAAGTCCAGGTGGACCTTTATTAATTTGTAAACTATCTTTAACATGGGATGAGATGTTCTTCCTCACGCGGCGTATTGATCTGACTTCATGCCTTTGTAATATCATTTATTTCGATTGTGGGAGAATTTTTTAGCTGGACAGGGCTTTTGGGCTGTAGCTGAGATACGAAATTTAAATGAAAGATTTCATTGCTTTCAAGCCGATATTTTTTTCGCCAAGGAATCTGCAAGTTATCCAATAGATTGCAGAAGGTTATAAAAAGCGGTGAAACTTTTTTGATGATTGAATTATATTTTATATATTACAAAAATAAAGAAAAACTTGCCATTAAAAGACAAACTATTACATGCATCTTATATATTTATATACATAATGTGTCCAAATAGTTTTGTGTTATATAACAAAGTAGCTATATCTGATAAAATAGAACAAATCAATAATTCAGTATTATCATTTATTCTGTTGTAGAAAAGGATGGAAATTAAAAAACTTGTAAAATATATGTTCATTTTTTAGAGGATATTTTATTTTAATCTCGCTTTTATATTAGGCGCTAAAAGTATATTACCCACATTTATGTGTTTGTTTATGTTTTCGATAACTATTTTGGTCTTATTGTTACGGTTTCCTATTATTTCATAAAGGGAGAGGAGATTAGCGCTCTTCGATAGCTAATGTCATTAGTGTTTTCATATAAAGTTTGATACGTACGAGTATATACAAACTTTTTTTTTATTTAAAAAAAATTAGTATTTAAATTAAATTTTTAATGAAATTTGATAAATGAAAAGTTAAAAACATGATTTCGTTGATACAGTGTATGTTACCTACTAAAACATAATAATACCCAATATATTTCATTAATTTATTTCTTCAATTAGCTTGTTAGATGAACAATTGTACAAGTATTTATATTTTCGTATAATTTCTTTCTTTAGAAAAGAAATGGTCATAAGGCGAACAATATTTTTTTGAATATTAATATTCTGAATTGATCCGAGAATTTAAAAATGAATATCCAGATGATTGGATAAAATATCTAGAAGTATGTTTTTACTATCCAAGGTTGCTGACAACTTTTCAAAAAATATGTAGTATTTGTAAAAATGATAAAGAAAAAACTTAATATTAATAGAAAAAAAACGAAGAACATAATCAGTTCCCATAGAAGTCTGTGAGAAAATTATTAATAAAATTATCATTACAGTGGAATTTCAAAAAATTCTTCCCACCACATTATTAAAAACGAACTTGATTTAAATGTAAAAACTTTATTCTTTGTTAACAATCATAATCATAAGTTTAGAACAAAAGACTTGATTACTGTCGATTGTTTCAAAATAATTTTAATAATGAGATATGATATTAATTTTTTTCAGTGACGAACTTTGAATAAATTTACAATATTATAGAATTTGAAATGGAGAAAACACACATGTCTTAAAATTACCACTTTATCTTCAAAATATAGGTACGTGGATTGCTATGTTATGAAGAAGATTAATGATAATATGAATATTCTTTCTATTGGTGGCAAATTTTTCAACCATTTATGTAACAATTACAAAATGGTAAAATTCAAAAAGAATATTTTTAACAAGACGACACACTAAACTCGTTAAGTTAAATTTTTGAATTCTATGATGATTTTATCATAACTAAGAGCTTAAGGTCAGCTGACTTATCAGATTTAACATGGTTGGATTATTTTCTACTTGAAAAATAATGTATATAAAAACAGGATAAATAGTTTAAAAATAAAGTTATTACACAAAATAAATCTATAGTAAATGATGAAGATTTATTTTTCGTTTGAAATATAAAGCGGAGAATCCAAATGTGTATTGGCATAAGACATTTGTTAAGATTCAGTATCAGAAGTAAAAATTCCTTTAAAATCGCAGCTGATTAGTGTGTACGATACGAATTTCATCTATCGTAACTGGCCAGTGTATATTGACGAATTTCATCTCTCTCGCGCTGTCAACAAACAGTATCGGTTAAAATATATGTTAGTCTATAGTACAATTCAAAATAGGGCCTACTTAGGTCATTATTAAATAAAATACACTTATCATTAAATTAATAAATGTGTGCAGTTTGACATTACAGAAGGTCTGCATATTTTTGCTGCACCAACTCACATTTACAAGATTTTTAAGCGAGTTTGAGCTACTTTTGTTTATTTGTAATGAAAAATGTTAATAGATCAGTGATTAGGTAAAAATATTTTACTTTTTATGTATTATCTAAAAACTTGTTAATTTATAATTAGATTAGATTTGTTAAGAATAATATTTAGGAATTAAATACATAAAAATGTCTCGTATATATGTTAACTCATCATGTTTATTGAAAATTAAAATTATTTTTCAAAATATAAAAATTGTTAAATTAATACCTTTAATCATTTACCTTTTCAATCAGCACTTAATTGTTTATATTAAATACAATTATAAGAATTATTATATATTTAATAATTAATCATCTATATATATATATAAAAATAAATGTTAATTTTGTAAATTTATTACTTCGTTTTGTTAGGAAAATTCAAGTTAACAATATTAAAAATCTTGTTATTGTATTTTAGTATCATTACATTCAAAATAATTTAGCACTGATAACAGTGCTAAATTAATAAGTGTGTAATAAATAAATGATAATTGATTTTTTTGTAAAAAAATGCACAGTTATAATTTGTCGATTAAGTATAAATAAATACAGAATAATGATTTGAAGAGATTGAATGTGGGGAAATCATTATAGAAAGCTAGTCAATGCGCAATTCTTGTAAAAACTTTCTAAGAAAATCAGTTTTTAATTTCGGTAATGCTTAAAAAACTACGTGTAAACGATACCTTTACGATATTTCGATTACTGAAGGGATTCGAAAACGATGGTTCAGTGGCAGATAGACCAAAGTCGAAACGTAGAGTGTCTCCAAAACAGTGTGCATAAGATTCGAGACTTTCTCCTCAAGTTATATGGAGTATTTTGAAGAAAAACTTACATTTTTCCCATACATATAAGATTCAGTTGACACAAGAATTTCAATCTAGAAACTATGAACATCAAAAGGAATACAGTAATTCGTTGTTACAGCTTAACACATTGTTGAAGGGAGAATTTTTGTAGAAACTTACGTGTGAGCGGTTGTTTTTCATAGAAGTTGTTTTTCATAGAAGTCAATATTGAAACATCCGCGTGAACATCCGAGTAAACATATCAACACATTTTTGGCACATAATGTATTTACTTGAAACTTTGTACATTTCTTAATTCTAGTCTTTCTTTAGAGTGTGATAAGTTGTATAGCAGGCACCTCTGTGCAAGGAAACACAATATCTATTACAAATGTATCGTGTTTTATTGCGCAATCCTTTTGAGGAACAGACTCTACACTTGTTGTAGGCACTTTTTTTTTAATCCTGTGAATATTATTTCCTCAAGGATATGGTCCTTTATTTGAGCTCATAGTTGATAAGGTGGATTTTTGTGAGGGGCTCTTTTAGAAATGCTAAAAGAAGGAGAAGCTGCGAGACTGCATTCACCAGAATGGTCAGTTACCCGTTCTCTAGTTACTGTCAGCAAAAATTGCGTGAGTGTCATTTTCACTTTCCATATCAGAATTAATTATTAAGGTTTTCTGTTTTTTTGTTAGTATTATATTCACATCGTCTGAATCAGAACTATATTCTGAAGAACTATTATAGAAAAGTTCTTCTTCACTCAAAAATTTGTGATGCGTTATTTCTGAAAATTTTACGGTAAAAAATTGCGTTTATAACATACACAAGGTTAGAAAAATAATCTAAAGGGACAAAATGTGAATGATATTACGAATATTACCTTTTAGAAGGTAATATTCGTTACGAAATCAATGCGATTACTAACGAAATTTGACAAAATGTGATAAAAAAATTTCATCGAATGATCTCGTTTTTGCATCGTAGTTACCGGTGGCTATTCTGGGTCTTCCTTCGTTTTTCCACAATGGAATACAATACCTTCAGTCATCACCGAGTTAATCTTGATTTTCCACTTTTGAAAATACGCGGCGATTTCGTTAAGGGCTCTCTGGAGCTTTGGCCTAATATCTCCAAAGGTTCTTCTCGTTGTATAGATGGGAATATCATCAGCCAGGAAAAATTCGAGTTTTGGGAATAGATAGAAGCCCGAGGAAGCCAAGTCAGGGAAACACGGTGGACGTGGAAGGATTTAAAACTTAATTTCGACTAATTTTTGCTGAGTGACAACGCTTGAATAAGCGGGTGCATTTTCATAATAAAACATCACAATTTTCCTTAAAAGTGCTGCGAAGTACTGGCCAGTAACTGTTTTGCTCTTCTGAGGATTGTCGATCTAATGAATTCCTTTCGCATCCCAGAAAACTGACGTCATCATCTTTCCAACCGACTGAACCGTCTTTGTCTTCTTCGTAGCCATTTCACTGCTTTCGGTTCACTGTTTTGATAGCATTTTCGATTCAGGTGTTTAATGGTGAATTCAAATTTCATCCATGGCCATAAAACTCTGCATGGAATTGATTGGATTCTACTTAAATAGTTCCAAGAAATAGGTTTATATTCACATACGAACTCGATTTTGCTCTATAGTGAGCAAACGCGACACTCATCTCGCGGATTGTTTTTTCATATTCAATTCATTACGCAAAATAAAATGCGTTTGCTCAATTGAGATGCCAATGATCTCTGTTATCTCGCTCCCTTTCATTCGCTGATTAGATAAAATTATACCGTGGATTTTATCGATGATTTATGGCGTGACAGCTGTTCTCAGACTTTCTGAGCATAGTGCAAATTCGACATTCATTCTACCATGTTTAAATTCATCACACAAAGCCGAATGGTTTCATAGGAAGGTTAACATTTACACAATGTAGAAAATATCTTTTCATGAATTTCTTTTGCCGTTTTCCCTTCCAAAAAGAGAAATGCTACACACCTAAAATTCTGATTTTATCCATTTGACACTTTTGCATGAAACACGTGTGTTGAAAGAACTCTTAAATAAAGAAATAATGGCAGAATAACATTCAAATTCACATGGATTACTAAAGATAATGGAATTATATGAAAACATATATAGCTATTCTCTTCTCCCTTAGTGAATATACGAATCAAACTACTCTTAAACCGCCCATATATATATATATATATATATATATATATATATATATATATATATATATATATATATATATAAAATTCGCTTTCGTTACATCATTTTATAATAATTTTACATGTATACAAAAAGTGATGATCGTTATTGTATATCAGAGACATAAAGTAAAAAGAATTGATACTATTCACAAGAAATGTCATGGCACTCAATGAATACGATTATGAAAAAGTGTATGGAATTAGACTTATATATAGGCCAAAAAAAAATTGTGACTAAAGGTGAAAAAAATTATAAAACAAGGAAAACAGTAAGAAAAATTGCTTAATTAATTAGAAGCGATTCTGCGATAAAAGGTTAGAAAGAAAATATTTGTTAGTCGTACATTACTGACGTTATTTATTTCAGTGTTGTATTTTATTTGAACCGATAAGAAGCTATGAATTTTTGTAAAAATCCTTACATACAACAAAATAGTTACCGAAGTATGTAGCGTATTTAATTAGCGTTACACAAACTTAAATTTGATGTAAACATTTCGGTTCATAACAGCATTACTCATATTGTCCGGGTATTTATTTATTATTTTACTTTCTAATTAGTGAAACAAAATTATTTAAAGGCCTTTATTTTCAGTAAAATCTTTCAAATTAAAAATAATTTCAAATTATCAAGTGCTAGACGTAGAGAATGTTTAAATCGAATCCCTCTTTTCAGATTCAATTCAGTTAACATTTAGATTCGATTTACAAATATTAAATTTATATAAAATTACCTTTATTTTGACGTACATTGTTGCTTCAATATAAAATATATGTCCACACTGAGTCACGTAAATATACTTATCACGTTTGTATAGAAACCGCCAGTGTAGTTTAATCTGTAATTTATTGATATAAAATATAATAGACGTACGGGCGGATTTCAAGTAATCGATTTTTGATATATTAGTAAACAAATATTTCGATTAAAATCTTTTTTATTACACTGTAGACGGAATTGAAATGTAGATATAATTATTATTGATATTTACATTAAAAAAATTATATTTTTAGAATTAGTCCGTTATAATGTTCGTAACGTACATACGTTACGAACATTTTATTAATATCTCTCTCTCTCTCTCTCTCTCTCTATATATATATATATATATATATATATAGATATTAATAAAATTAATTATATAAATATTAATAAAATATTTCAATAACATCATGTTAGTATCTTCTTAATCTCAAAAAAAAAAACATTAATCTTCATCTTAATAAGAGCACAACAGTACTTAAAGGAATCGATTATACAGTTTTTTCTTAATTTTAAATTTTTTTATCGACGAAGATATTAGATTTCGAAACAGATATTCTTTAAGAGACTAGCGGGAGCGGAACACAATTGTGTTATTGTTTAAGATTTTTCTTCTTTACTGCCTTAAAAGACATAAATATAAATATACAGATAACTCAAATGCTGAAATTAAATACAAATCTATCAGTTCAAAAATAAATTTATTACTGTCCAGAAAATTAAATTGTTCTATAGTACAATTAAAAATTTACAAGATAAAATATATTGTCTTTTAAAAAGTCGGGTTTTAGTGGGACATTTTTTTGTCAAATTTCCATAAGAACACGCAAAATGTATTGATATAATATGATTAATGCGAGCCACATACAAAATCCAGGGATACAATCATAATCTTTACTATTTTGTTAATAAACATCGACAATTATATTTATTTTTAACATAATAGACTATTTTGACATAGAGAAGTCGGTCTTGAACGGATTTTTTTTGTGAAATTTCGATAAAAACACAAATATATATTGAAACCATACGATAACTAGAGGTCATTTACGAAATCCAACGATACAATCATAATTAAAACGACTTTTTTTGTTAAAATAGGGACTATTTGACTTATTTTTGACTTAATAGGTTTTTTATAACATTGAAATGTCGGTCTTAATAGGATTTTTTTAGTTTTTGATAAAATACCCAAAATTTATTGAAATACTACGATAACTGCGGTTACATTAGAAATACAGTGAAACAATCGCAAACAAAAATTGTTTCTTTTAAATAGCAAAAAAAAACACATCTTTTCAAAAATTAAGCTAATTTTAATATAAAAAGTCTATTTTTAATGATTTTTTTTGAGAGGTTTCGATAAAACGACACTAAATGTATTAGAATAATGAAAAACTGTTGAACATATATGGAATTCAGAGATTTAGACACAATATTCAAGATTTTTTTCTTAAGATAAACAAAATTTGACATATTGCAACATTTTTACATCCATATTTTTTTCTTTAATGCTTTTTTTGCGAGATTCACAATCTTACAAAAAATGCTTATTATAATTCAAGTTTTTTTGTGAAATTTACATAAAAGACATTTGATGCATTGAAGTAATATAATAACTGCATTCAACATACGAAATCCAGAGTTAAAATCATAATAATTACGGATTGTTTGTTGAAATAAGAAAACTTTGACTTAATTTCAAAATAATAGGCTACTTTTACATCAAAAATTTGGTCTTTTAAGCGATTTTTTGTGAAATTTCCAAAATGGACAGAAATTGTATTGAAATAATAATATAAATGCAGCTTACATACTAAATCTAAAATAGAAACTAGCGATACAATAGAAATACACACACACAGCGATACAACAGAAATACAATAGAAATTAGAGCGATTTATTTTTGTTAATATATAGCGACAATTTGATTTAATTTTAACATTAAAGCCTAATTTTAACAACAAAAAGTCGCACTTTAATGGAATTTTTGATTAAATTTCGATAGAAACACATTAAATGTAATAAAATAATACGATATCTGCTTTCTAGATTCCAAATTTAAGAAAACAAATGCTATCTCATAAATTGTGTGTATATATAATTATGGTGATAATTATTATATATATATATATATATATATATAATTATGTTGATAATGGTATTGGTCATAATGGTATGGTGATAATATATAATTATGGTGATATGATAATATATATATATATATATATATATATATATATATATATATATATATATATAATTATGGTGATAATGGTTACTATGGTTACTATGGTGATTACGGTTACTATGGTTATTATGGCTATTTAGTATTTATGGTTATTATGGTAACTATGGTTAGTAGGATTACTATGTTACTAAATTTATTATGGTTAATATGGTTACTATTGTTACTATGGTTACTATGGTTTCTATAGATACTATGTTTACTGTGGTTACTATGGTGATTACGGTGATTATGGTGATTATGGTTACTATGGTTACTATGGTGATTATGGTTATTATGGTTATTATGGTGATTATCCAATATCGAGTCTGGTAGTTGAAAATCACGTTTATATGAAAAATATCGCTATTTTAAGCGAATAAAGCGAAATTTCATTCATAATTTCACAAAATTTACCGCTAATGTATACATGTTTCGTGTTATTTCAGTAAAAGTCAGTTAGGTCTATATAATAGGAATAAAATTTTACCACAAATCTTGAGTCTGGTAGTTGAAAATCACGTTTATATGAAAAATATCGCTATTTTAAGCGAAAAAAAACGCAATTTTAGTGATAATTTCACAAAAATTACCGATAATGTATACATGTTTCGTGTCATTTCGATAAAAGTAAGTTAGTTCTATATAATAGGAAAAAAATTTTTCCGCAAATCTCAAGTCTGGTAGTAGAAAATCACGTTTATATGAAAAATATCCCTATTTGAAGTGAAAAAAACATGATTTTAGGGATAATTTCACAAAATTTAACAATAATGTATACATGATTCGTGTTATTTCGATAAAAGTATGTTAGATATATACAATAGTAACAAATTTATCTGCAAATCTCGAAACTGGTAGTAGAAAATCACGTTTATATGAAAAATATCGCTATATGAGCGAAAAAAACGTGTTTTTGGTGATAATCTCACAAAATATCCCAATAATGTATACATATTTCATGTTATTTCGATAAAAGTAAGTTAGATCTAGACAATAGTAGCAAAATTTATTGGCATATCTCGAGTGTGGTAGTTGAAAATCACGTTTATATGAAAAATATCACTATTTGAAGTGAAAAAAACAAGATTTTAGTGATAATTTCACAAAAATTACCGATAATGTATACATGATTCGTGTTATTTCGATAAAAGTAAGTTAGATCTATACAATAGTAGAAAAATTTATCGGCAAATCTAGAGTCTGGTAGTTGAAAATCACGTTAATATACAAAATATCGCTATTTTAAGCGAAAAAAACGTGTTTTTAGTGATAATTTCACAAAAATTACCGATAATGTATACATGATTCGTGTTATTTCGATAAAAGTAAGTTAGATCTATACAATAGTAGCAAAATTTTTCAGCAAATCTCGAGTCTGGTAGTTGAAAATCACGTTCATATGAAAAATATCGTTATTGTAGGCGAAAAACATGATTTTTTAGTGATAATTTCACAAAAAATCCCTAAAATGTATACATGTTTCGCATCATTTCAATAAAAGTAAGTTAGTTCTATACAATAGTAGCAAAATTTTTCGGCAAATCTCGAGTCTGGTAGTTGAAAATCACGTTTATATGAAAAATATCGTTATTTGAAGCGAAAAAAACGTGTTTTTGGTGATAATTTCACAAAATATCCAAATAATGTATACATGTTTCATGTTATTTCGTAAAAAGTAAGTTAGATCTATATAATAGTAGCAAAATTAATCAATAACTCTCAAGTCTGGTAGTTCAAAATCACGTTTATATGAAAAATATCACAATTTTAGGCGAAAAAAACGAGTTTTTGGTGATAATTTCACAAAATCTCCCAATAATGTATACATGTTTTATGTTATTTCGATAAAAGTAAGTTAGTTCTATATAACAGGAACAAAATTTTATCGCAAATCTTGAGTCTGGTAGTTGAAAATCACGTTTATATGAAAAATATCGCTATTTGAAGTGAAAAAAACACGATTTTAGTTATAATTTCATAAAAATTACCGATAATGTATACATGATTCGTATTATTTCGATAAAAGTAAGTTAGTTCTATACAATAGTAGCAAAATTTATCGGCAAATCGCGAGTCTGGTAGTTGAAAATCACGTTTATATAAAAAATATCGCTATTTGAAGCGAAAAAAACGAGTTTTGGTGATAATTTCACAAAATATCCCGATAATGTATACATGTTTCGTGTTATTTCGATAAAAGTAAGTTAGATCTATACAATAGTAGAAACATTTATCGGCAAATCGCGAGTCTGGTAGTTGAAAATCACGTTTATATGAAAAATATCGCTACTTGAAGCGAAAAAAACGTATTTTTAGTGAAAATTTCACAAAATATCCCGATAATGTTCTCATATTTCGTGTTATTTCGATAAAAGTAAGTTAGTTCTATTTAATAGTATCAAAATTTTTGGGCAAATCTTGAGTCTGGTAGTTGAAAATCACGTTTATATGAAAAATATCGCTATTTGAAGCGACAAAAACGAGATTTTAGTGATAATTTCACAAAATATCCCGATAATGTACACATATTTCGTGTTATTTCGATAAAAGTAACTAAGTTCTATATAATAGTAGCAAAATCTTTCGGCAAATCTTGAGTCTGGTAGTTGAAAATCACGTTTATATGAAAAATATCGCTATTTGAAGCGACAAAAACGCGATTTTAGTGATAATTTCACAAAATATCCCGATAATGTACACATATTTTGTGTTATTTCGATAAAAGTAACTAAGTTCTATATAATAGTAGCAAAATCTTTCGGCAAATCTTGAATCTGGTAGTTGAAAATCACGTTTATATGAAAAATATCACTATTTTAAGCGACAAAAAAGCGATTTTAGTGATAATTTCACAAAATATCCCGATTATGTACACATATTTCGTGCTATTTCGGTAAAAGTAACTTAGTTCTATATAATAGTAGCAAAATCTTTCGGCAAATCTTGAGTCTGGTAGTTGAAAATCTCGTTTATATGAAAAATATCGCTATTTGAAGCGACAAATACGGGATTTTAGTGATAATTTCACAAAATATCCCGATAATGTACACATATTTCGTGTTATTTCGATAAAAGTAACTAAGTTCTATATAATAGTAGCAAAATCTTTCGGCAAATCTTGAATCTGGTAGTTGAAAATCACGTTTATATGAAAAATATCACTATTTTAAGCGACAAAAACGCGATTTTAGTGATAATTTCACAAAATATCCCGATAATGTACACATATTTCGTGTTATTTCGATAAAAGTAACTAAGTTCTATATAATAGTAGCAAAATCTTTCGGCAAATCTTGAGTCTGGTAGTTGAAAATCACGTTTATATGAAAAATATCGCTATTTGAAGCGACAAATACGCGATTTTAGTGATAATTTCACAAAATATCCCGATAATGTACACATATTTCGTGTTATTTCGATAAAAGTAACTAAGTTCTATATAATAGTAGCAAAATCTTTCGGCAAATCTTGAATCTGGTAGTTGAAAATCACGTTTATATGAAAAATATCACTATTTTAAGCGACAAAAACGCGATTTTAGTGATAATTTCACAAAATATCCCGATAATGTACACATATTTCGTGTTATTTCGATAAAAGTAACTTAGTTCTATATAATAGTAGCAAAATCTTTCGGCAAATCTTGAGTCTGGTAGTTGAAAATCTCGTTTATATGAAAAATATCGCTATTTGAAGCGACAAATACGGGATTTTAGTGATAATTTCACAAAATATCCCGATAATGTACGCATATTTCGTGTTATTTCGATAAAAGTAACTTAGTTCTATATAATAGTAGCAAAATATTTCGGCAAATTTTGAATCTGGTAGTTGAAAATCACGTTTATATGAAAAATATCGCTATTTGAAGCGACAAAAACGCGATTTTAGTGATAATTTCACAAAATATCCCGATAATGTACACATATTTTGTGTTATTTCGATAAAAGTAACTAAGTTCTATATAATAGTAGCAAAATCTTTCGGCAAATCTTGAATCTGGTAGTTGAAAATCACGTTTATATGAAAAATATCACTATTTTAAGCGACAAAAAAGCGATTTTAGTGATAATTTCACAAAATATCCCGATAATGTACACATATTTTGTGTTATTTCGATAAAAGTAACTAAGTTCTATATAATAGTAGCAAAATCTTTCGGCAAATCTTGAATCTGGTAGTTGAAAATCACGTTTATATGAAAAATATCACTATTTTAAGCGACAAAAACGCGATTTTAGTGATAATTTCACAAAATATCCCGATAATGTACACATATTTCGTGTTATTTCGATAAAAGTAACTTAGTTCTATATAATAGTAGCAAAATCTTTCGGCAAATCTTGAGTCTGGTAGTTGAAAATCACGTTTATATGAAAAATATCGCTATTTGAAGCGACAAATACGCGATTTTAGTGATAATTTCACAAAATATCCCGATAATGTACACATATTTCGTGTTATTTCGATAAAAGTAACTAAGTTCTATATAATAGTAGCAAAATCTTTCGGCAAATCTTGAATCTGGTAGTTGAAAATCACGTTTATATGAAAAATATCACTATTTTAAGCGACAAAAACGCGATTTTAGTGATAATTTCACAAAATATCCCGATAATGTACACATATTTCGTGTTATTTCGATAAAAGTAACTTAGTTCTATATAATAGTAGCAAAATATTTCGGCAAATCTTGAGTCTGGTAGTTGAAAATCACGTTTATATGAAAAATATCGCTATTTGAAGCGACAAATACGCGATTTTAGTGATAATTTCACAAAATATCCCGATAATGTACACATATTTCGTGTTATTTCGATAAAAGTAACTAAGTTCTATATAATAGTAGCAAAATCTTTCGGCAAATCTTGAATCTGGTAGTTGAAAATCACGTTTATATGAAAAATATCACTATTTTAAGCGACAAAAAAGCGATTTTAGTGATAATTTCACAAAATATCCCGATTATGTACACATATTTCGTGTTATTTCGGTAAAAGTAACTTAGTTCTATATAATAGTAGCAAAATCTTTCGGCAAATCTTGAGTCTGGTAGTTGAAAATCACGTTTATATGAAAAATATCGCTATTTGAAGCGACAAATACGCGATTTTAGTGATAATTTCACAAAATATCCCGATAATGTACACATATTTCGTGTTATTTCGATAAAAGTAACTTAGTTCTATATAATAGTAGCAAAATCTTTCGGCAAATCTTGAATCTGGTAGTTGAAAATCACGTTTATATGAAAAATATCACTATTTTAAGCGACAAAAACGCGATTTTAGTGATAATTTCACAAAATATCCCGATAATGTACACATATTTCGTGTTATTTCGATAAAAGTAACTAAGTTCTATATAATAGTAGCAAAATCTTTCGGCAAATCTTGAGTCTGGTAGTTGAAAATCACGTTTATATGAAAAATATCGCTATTTGAAGCGACAAATACGCGATTTTAGTGATAATTTCACAAAATATCCCGATAATGTACACATATTTCGTGTTATTTCGATAAAAGTAACTAAGTTCTATATAATAGTAGCAAAATCTTTCGGCAAATCTTGAATCTGGTAGTTGAAAATCACGTTTATATGAAAAATATCGCTATTTGAAGCGACAAAAAAGGGATTTTAGTGATAATTTCACAAAATATCCCCATAATGTACACATATTTCGTGTTATTTCGATAAAAGTAACTAAGTTCTATATAATAGTAGCAAAATCTTTCGGCAAATCTTGAGTCTGGTAGTTGAAAATCACGTTTATATGAAAAATATCGCTATTTGAAGCGACAAAAACGCGATTTTAGTGATAATTTCACAAAATATCCCGATAATGTACACATATTTCGTGTTATTTCGATAAAAGTAACTTAGTTCTATATAATAGTAGCAAAATCTTTCGGCAAATCTTGAGTCTGGTAGTTGAAAATCACGTTTATATGAAAAATATCGCTATTTGAAGCGACAAATACGCGATTTTAGTGATAATTTCACAAAATATCCCGATAATGTACACATATTTCGTGTTATTTCGATAAAAGTAACTAAGTTCTATATAATAGTAGCAAAATCTTTCGGCAAATCTTGAATCTGGTAGTTGAAAATCACGTTTATATGAAAAATATCACTATTTTAAGCGACAAAAACGCGATTTTAGTGATAATTTCACAAAATATCCCGATAATGTACACATATTTCGTGTTATTTCGATAAAAGTAACTTAGTTCTATATAATAGTAGCAAAATCTTTCGGCAAATCTTGAGTCTGGTAGTTGAAAATCACGTTTATATGAAAAATATCGCTATTTGAAGCGACAAAAACGCGATTTTAGTGATAATTTCACAAAATATCCCGATAATGTACACATATTTCGTGTTATTTCGATAAAAGTAACTAAGTTCTATATAATAGTAGCAAAATCTTTCGGCAAATCTTGAGTCTGGTAGTTGAAAATCACGTTTATATGAAAAATATCACTATTTTAAGCGACAAAAACGCGATTTTAGTGATAATTTCACAAAATATCCCGATAATGTACACATATTTCGTGTTATTTCGATAAAAGTAACTTAGTTCTATATAATAGTAGCAAAATCTTTCGGCAAATCTTGAGTCTGGTAGTTGAAAATCACGTTTATATGAAAAATATCGCTATTTGAAGCGACAAATACGCGATTTTAGTGATAATTTCACAAAATATCCCGATAATGTACACATATTTCGTGTTATTTCGATAAAAGTAACTAAGTTCTATATAATAGTAGCAAAATCTTTCGGCAAATCTTGAATCTGGTAGTTGAAAATCACGTTTATATGAAAAATATCACTATTTTAAGCGACAAAAACGCGATTTTAGTGATAATTTCACAAAATATCCCGATAATGTACACATATTTCGTGTTATTTCGATAAAAGTAACTAAGTTCTATATAATAGTAGCAAAATCTTTCGGCAAATCTTGAGTCTGGTAGTTGAAAATCACGTTTATATGAAAAATATCGCTATTTGAAGCGACAAAAACGCGATTTTAGTGATAATTTCACAAAATATCCCGATAATGTACACATATTTCGTGTTATTTCGATAAAAGTAACTAAGTTCTATATAATAGTAGCAAAATCTTTCGGCAAATCTTGAGTCTGGTAGTTGAAAATCACGTTTATATGAAAAATATCACTATTTTAAGCGACAAAAACGCGATTTTAGTGATAATTTCACAAAATATCCCGATAATGTACACATATTTCGTGTTATTTCGATAAAAGTAACTAAGTTCTATATAATAGTAGCAAAATCTTTCGGCAAATCTTGAGTCTGGTAGTTGAAAATCACGTTTATATGAAAAATATCGCTATTTGAAGCGACAAAAACGCGATTTTAGTGATAATTTCACAAAATATCCCGATAATGTACACATATTTCGTGTTATTTCGATAAAAGTAACTTAGTTCTATATAATAGTAGCAAAATCTTTCGGCAAATCTTGAGTCTGGTAGTTGAAAATCACGTTTATATGAAAAATATCGCTATTTGAAGCGACAAATACGCGATTTTAGTGATAATTTCACAAAATATCCCGATAATGTACACATATTTCGTGTTATTTCGATAAAAGTAACTAAGTTCTATATAATAGTAGCAAAATCTTTCGGCAAATCTTGAGTCTGGTAGTTGAAAATCACGTTTATATGAAAAATATCACTATTTTAAGCGACAAAAACGCGATTTTAGTGATAATTTCACAAAATATCCCGATAATGTACACATATTTCGTGTTATTTCGATAAAAGTAACTAAGTTCTATATAATAGTAGCAAAATCTTTCGGCAAATCTTGAGTCTGGTAGTTGAAAATCACGTTTATATGAAAAATATCGCTATTTGAAGCGACAAAAACGCGATTTTAGTGATAATTTCACAAAATATCCCGATAATGTACACATATTTCGTGTTATTTCGATAAAAGTAACTTAGTTCTATATAATAGTAGCAAAATCTTTCGGCAAATCTTGAGTCTGGTAGTTGAAAATCACGTTTATATGAAAAATATCGCTATTTGAAGCGACAAAAACGCGATTTTAGTGATAATTTCACAAAATATCCCGATAATGTACACATATTTCGTGTTATTTCGATAAAAGTAACTAAGTTCTATATAATAGTAGCAAAATCTTTCGGCAAATCTTGAATCTGGTAGTTGAAAATCACGTTTATATGAAAAATATCGCTATTTGAAGCGACAAAAATGCGATTTTAGTGATAATTTCACAAAATATCCCGATAATGTACACATATTTCGTGTTATTTCGATAAAAGTAACTAAGTTCTATATAATAGTAGCAAAATCTTTCGGCAAATCTTGAATCTGGTAGTTGAAAATCACGTTTATATGAAAAATATCACTATTTTAAGCGACAAAAAAGCGATTTTAGTGATAATTTCACAAAATATCCCGATAATGTACACATATTTCGTGTTATTTCGATAAAAGTAACTTAGTTCTATATAATAGTAGCAAAATCTTTCGGCAAATCTTGAGTCTGGTAGTTGAAAATCACGTTTATATGAAAAATATCGCTATTTGAAGCGACAAATACGCGATTTTAGTGATAATTTCACAAAATATCCCGATAATGTACACATATTTCGTGTTATTTCGATAAAAGTAACTTAGTTCTATATAATAGTAGCAAAATATTTCGGCAAATCTTGAGTCTGGTAGTTGAAAATCACGTTTATATGAAAAATATCGCTATTTGAAGCGACAAAAACGCGATTTTAGTGATAATTTCACAAAATATCCCGATAATGTACACATATTTCGTGTTATTTCGATAAAAGTAACTTAGTTCTATATAATAGTAGCAAAATCTTTCGGCAAATCTTGAGTCTGGTAGTTGAAAATCACGTTTATATGAAAAATATCGCTATTTGAAGCGACAAATACGCGATTTTAGTGATAATTTCACAAAATATCCCGATAATGTACACATATTTCGTGTTATTTCGATAAAAGTAACTAAGTTCTATATAATAGTAGCAAAATCTTTCGGCAAATCTTGAGTCTGGTAGTTGAAAATCACGTTTATATGAAAAATATCACTATTTTAAGCGACAAATACGCGATTTTAGTGATAATTTCACAAAATATCCCGATAATGTACACATATTTCGTGTTATTTCGATAAAAGTAACTAAGTTCTATATAATAGTAGCAAAATCTTTCGGCAAATCTTGAGTCTGGTAGTTGAAAATCACGTTTATATGAAAAATATCGCTATTTGAAGCGACAAATACGCGATTTTAGTGATAATTTCACAAAATATCCCGATAATGTACACATATTTCGTGTTATTTCGATAAAAGTAACTTAGTTCTATATAATAGTAGCAAAATCTTTCGGCAAATCTTGAGTCTGGTAGTTGAAAATCACGTTTATATGAAAAATATCGCTATTTGAAGCGACAAATACGCGATTTTAGTGATAATTTCACAAAATATCCCGATAATGTACACATATTTCGTGTTATTTCGATAAAAGTAACTTAGTTCTATATAATAGTAGCAAAATATTTCGGCAAATCTTGAGTCTGGTAGTTGAAAATCACGTTTATATGAAAAATATCGCTATTTGAAGCGACAAAAATGCGATTTTAGTGATAATTTCACAAAATATCCCGATAATGTACACATATTTCGTGTTATTTCGATAAAAGTAACTAAGTTCTATATAATAGTAGCAAAATCTTTCGGCAAATCTTGAATCTGGTAGTTGAAAATCACGTTTATATGAAAAATATCACTATTTTAAGCGACAAAAAAGCGATTTTAGTGATAATTTCACAAAATATCCCGATAATGTACACATATTTCGTGTTATTTCGATAAAAGTAACTAAGTTCTATATAATAGTAGCAAAATCTTTCGGCAAATCTTGAGTCTGGTAGTTGAAAATCACGTTTATATGAAAAATATCGCTATTTGAAGCGACAAAAATGCGATTTTAGTGATAATTTCACAAAATATCCCGATAATGTACACATATTTCGTGTTATTTCGATAAAAGTAACTAAGTTCTATATAATAGTAGCAAAATCTTTCGGCAAATCTTGAGTCTGGTAGTTGAAAATCACGTTTATATGAAAAATATCGCTATTTGAAGCGACAAATACGCGATTTTAGTGATAATTTCACAAAATATCCCGATAATGTACACATATTTCGTGTTATTTCGATAAAAGTAACTAAGTTCTATATAATAGTAGCAAAATCTTTCGGCAAATCTTGAGTCTGGTAGTTGAAAATCACGTTTATATGAAAAATATCGCTATTTGAAGCGACAAAAATGCGATTTTAGTGATAATTTCACAAAATATCCCGATAATGTACACATATTTCGTGTTATTTCGATAAAAGTAACTAAGTTCTATATAATAGTAGCAAAATATTTCGGCAAATCTTGAGTCTGGTAGTTGAAAATCACGTTTATATGAAAAATATCGCTATTTGAAGCGACAAATACGCGATTTTAGTGATAATTTCACAAAATATCCCGATAATGTACACATATTTCGTGTTATTTCGATAAAAGTAACTAAGTTCTATATAATAGTAGCAAAATCTTTCGGCAAATCTTGAGTCTGGTAGTTGAAAATCACGTTTATATGAAAAATATCACTATTTTAAGCGACAAAAACGCGATTTTAGTGATAATTTCACAAAATATCCCGATAATGTACACATATTTCGTGTTATTTCGATAAAAGTAACTTAGTTCTATATAATAGTAGCAAAATCTTTCGGCAAATCTTGAGTCTGGTAGTTGAAAATCACGTTTATATGAAAAATATCGCTATTTGAAGCGACAAATACGCGATTTTAGTGATAATTTCACAAAATATCCCGATAATGTACACATATTTCGTGTTATTTCGATAAAAGTAACTAAGTTCTATATAATAGTAGCAAAATCTTTCGGCAAATCTTGAGTCTGGTAGTTGAAAATCACGTTTATATGAAAAATATCGCTATTTGAAGCGACAAATACGCGATTTTAGTGATAATTTCACAAAATATCCCGATAATGTACACATATTTCGTGTTATTTCGATAAAAGTAACTAAGTTCTATATAATAGTAGCAAAATCTTTCGGCAAATCTTGAGTCTGGTAGTTGAAAATCACGTTTATATGAAAAATATCGCTATTTGAAGCGACAAATACGCGATTTTAGTGATAATTTCACAAAATATCCCGATAATGTACACATATTTCGTGTTATTTCGATAAAAGTAACTAAGTTCTATATAATAGTAGCAAAATCTTTCGGCAAATCTTGAGTCTGGTAGTTGAAAATCACGTTTATATGAAAAATATCACTATTTTAAGCGACAAAAAAGCGATTTTAGTGATAATTTCACAAAATATCCCGATAATGTACACATATTTCGTGTTATTTCGATAAAAGTAACTAAGTTCTATATAATAGTAGCAAAATCTTTCGGCAAATCTTGAGTCTGGTAGTTGAAAATCACGTTTATATGAAAAATATCGCTATTTGAAGCGACAAATACGCGATTTTAGTGATAATTTCACAAAATATCCCGATAATGTACACATATTTCGTGTTATTTCGATAAAAGTAACTAAGTTCTATATAATAGTAGCAAAATCTTTCGGCAAATCTTGAGTCTGGTAGTTGAAAATCACGTTTATATGAAAAATATCGCTATTTGAAGCGACAAATACGCGATTTTAGTGATAATTTCACAAAATATCCCGATAATGTACACATATTTCGTGTTATTTCGATAAAAGTAACTAAGTTCTATATAATAGTAGCAAAATCTTTCGGCAAATCTTGAGTCTGGTAGTTGAAAATCACGTTTATATGAAAAATATCGCTATTTGAAGCGACAAATACGCGATTTTAGTGATAATTTCACAAAATATCCCGATAATGTACACATATTTCGTGTTATTTCGATAAAAGTAACTAAGTTCTATATAATAGTAGCAAAATCTTTCGGCAAATCTTGAGTCTGGTAGTTGAAAATCACGTTTATATGAAAAATATCGCTATTTGAAGCGACAAAAATGCGATTTTAGTGATAATTTCACAAAATATCCCGATAATGTACACATATTTCGTGTTATTTCGATAAAAGTAACTAAGTTCTATATAATAGTAGCAAAATCTTTCGGCAAATCTTGAGTCTGGTAGTTGAAAATCACGTTTATATGAAAAATATCGCTATTTGAAGCGACAAATACGCGATTTTAGTGATAATTTCACAAAATATCCCGATAATGTACACATATTTCGTGTTATTTCGATAAAAGTAACTAAGTTCTATATAATAGTAGCAAAATCTTTCGGCAAATCTTGAGTCTGGTAGTTGAAAATCACGTTTATATGAAAAATATCGCTATTTGAAGCGACAAATACGCGATTTTAGTGATAATTTCACAAAATATCCCGATAATGTACACATATTTCGTGTTATTTCGATAAAAGTAACTAAGTTCTATATAATAGTAGCAAAATATTTCGGCAAATCTTGAGTCTGGTAGTTGAAAATCACGTTTATATGAAAAATATCGCTATTTGAAGCGACAAATACGCGATTTTAGTGATAATTTCACAAAATATCCCGATAATGTACACATATTTCGTGTTATTTCGATAAAAGTAACTTACTTCTATATAATAGTAGCAAAATCTTTCGGCAAATCTTGAGTCTGGTAGTTGAAAATCACGTTTATATGAAAAATATCACTATTTTAAGCGACAAAAACGCGATTTTAGTGATAATTTCACAAAATATCCCGATAATGTACACATATTTCGTGTTATTTCGATAAAAGTAACTAAGTTCTATATAATAGTAGCAAAATCTTTCGGCAAATCTTGAGTCTGGTAGTTGAAAATCACGTTTATATGAAAAATATCGCTATTTGAAGCGACAAATACGCGATTTTAGTGATAATTTCACAAAATATCCCGATAATGTACACATATTTCGTGTTATTTCGATAAAAGTAACTAAGTTCTATATAATAGTAGCAAAATCTTTCGGCAAATCTTGAGTCTGGTAGTTGAAAATCACGTTTATATGAAAAATATCGCTATTTGAAGCGACAAATACGCGATTTTAGTGATAATTTCACAAAATATCCCGATAATGTACACATATTTCGTGTTATTTCGATAAAAGTAACTTAGTTCTATATAATAGTAGCAAAATATTTCGGCAAATCTTGAGTCTGGTAGTTGAAAATCACGTTTATATGAAAAATATCGCTATTTGAAGCGACAAAAATGCGATTTTAGTGATAATTTCACAAAATATCCCGATAATGTACACATATTTCGTGTTATTTCGATAAAAGTAACTAAGTTCTATATAATAGTAGCAAAATCTTTCGGCAAATCTTGAATCTGGTAGTTGAAAATCACGTTTATATGAAAAATATCACTATTTTAAGCGACAAAAACGCGATTTTAGTGATAATTTCACAAAATATCCCCATAATGTACACATATTTCGTGTTATTTCGATAAAAGTAACTAAGTTCTATATAATAGTAGCAAAATCTTTCGGCAAATCTTGAGTCTGGTAGTTGAAAATCACGTTTATATGAAAAATATCGCTATTTGAAGCGACAAATACGCGATTTTAGTGATAATTTCACAAAATATCCCGATAATGTACACATATTTCGTGTTATTTCGATAAAAGTAACTTAGTTCTATATAATAGTAGCAAAATCTTTCGGCAAATCTTGAGTCTGGTAGTTGAAAATCACGTTTATATGAAAAATATCGCTATTTGAAGCGACAAAAATGCGATTTTAGTGATAATTTCACAAAATATCCCGATAATGTACACATATTTCGTGTTATTTCGATAAAAGTAACTAAGTTCTATATAATAGTAGCAAAATCTTTCGGCAAATCTTGAATCTGGTAGTTGAAAATCACGTTTATATGAAAAATATCGCTATTTGAAGCGACAAAAACGCGATTTTAGTGATAATTTCACAAAATATCCCGATAATGTACACATATTTCGTGTTATTTCGATAAAAGTAACTAAGTTCTATATAATAGTAGCAAAATCTTTCGGCAAATCTTGAGTCTGGTAGTTGAAAATCACGTTTATATGAAAAATATCGCTATTTGAAGCGACAAAAATGCGATTTTAGTGATAATTTCACAAAATATCCCGATAATGTACACATATTTCGTGTTATTTCGATAAAAGTAACTAAGTTCTATATAATAGTAGCAAAATCTTTCGGCAAATCTTGAGTCTGGTAGTTGAAAATCACGTTTATATGAAAAATATCGCTATTTGAAGCGACAAATACGCGATTTTAGTGATAATTTCACAAAATATCCCGATAATGTACACATATTTCGTGTTATTTCGATAAAAGTAACTAAGTTCTATATAATAGTAGCAAAATATTTCGGCAAATCTTGAGTCTGGTAGTTGAAAATCACGTTTATATGAAAAATATCGCTATTTGAAGCGACAAAAATGCGATTTTAGTGATAATTTCACAAAATATCCCGATAATGTACACATATTTCGTGTTATTTCGATAAAAGTAACTAAGTTCTATATAATAGTAGCAAAATCTTTCGGCAAATCTTGAGTCTGGTAGTTGAAAATCACGTTTATATGAAAAATATCGCTATTTGAAGCGACAAATACGCGATTTTAGTGATAATTTCACAAAATATCCCGATAATGTACACATATTTCGTGTTATTTCGATAAAAGTAACTTACTTCTATATAATAGTAGCAAAATCTTTCGGCAAATCTTGAGTCTGGTAGTTGAAAATCACGTTTATATGAAAAATATCGCTATTTGAAGCGACAAATACGCGATTTTAGTGATAATTTCACAAAATATCCCGATAATGTACACATATTTCGTGTTATTTCGATAAAAGTAACTAAGTTCTATATAATAGTAGCAAAATCTTTCGGCAAATCTTGAGTCTGGTAGTTGAAAATCACGTTTATATGAAAAATATCGCTATTTGAAGCGACAAATACGCGATTTTAGTGATAATTTCACAAAATATCCCGATAATGTACACATATTTCGTGTTATTTCGATAAAAGTAACTAAGTTCTATATAATAGTAGCAAAATCTTTCGGCAAATCTTGAGTCTGGTAGTTGAAAATCACGTTTATATGAAAAATATCGCTATTTGAAGCGACAAATACGCGATTTTAGTGATAATTTCACAAAATATCCCGATAATGTACACATATTTCGTGTTATTTCGATAAAAGTAACTAAGTTCTATATAATAGTAGCAAAATCTTTCGGCAAATCTTGAGTCTGGTAGTTGAAAATCACGTTTATATGAAAAATATCGCTATTTGAAGCGACAAATACGCGATTTTAGTGATAATTTCACAAAATATCCCGATAATGTACACATATTTCGTGTTATTTCGATAAAAGTAACTAAGTTCTATATAATAGTAGCAAAATCTTTCGGCAAATCTTGAGTCTGGTAGTTGAAAATCACGTTTATATGAAAAATATCGCTATTTGAAGCGACAAATACGCGATTTTAGTGATAATTTCACAAAATATCCCGATAATGTACACATATTTCGTGTTATTTCGATAAAAGTAACTAAGTTCTATATAATAGTAGCAAAATCTTTCGGCAAATCTTGAGTCTGGTAGTTGAAAATCACGTTTATATGAAAAATATCGCTATTTGAAGCGACAAATACGCGATTTTAGTGATAATTTCACAAAATATCCCGATAATGTACACATATTTCGTGTTATTTCGATAAAAGTAACTAAGTTCTATATAATAGTAGCAAAATCTTTCGGCAAATCTTGAGTCTGGTAGTTGAAAATCACGTTTATATGAAAAATATCGCTATTTGAAGCGACAAATACGCGATTTTAGTGATAATTTCACAAAATATCCCGATAATGTACACATATTTCGTGTTATTTCGATAAAAGTAACTAAGTTCTATATAATAGTAGCAAAATCTTTCGGCAAATCTTGAGTCTGGTAGTTGAAAATCACGTTTATATGAAAAATATCGCTATTTGAAGCGACAAAAATGCGATTTTAGTGATAATTTCACAAAATATCCCGATAATGTACACATATTTCGTGTTATTTCGATAAAAGTAACTAAGTTCTATATAATAGTAGCAAAATCTTTCGGCAAATCTTGAGTCTGGTAGTTGAAAATCACGTTTATATGAAAAATATCGCTATTTGAAGCGACAAATACGCGATTTTAGTGATAATTTCACAAAATATCCCGATAATGTACACATATTTCGTGTTATTTCGATAAAAGTAACTAAGTTCTATATAATAGTAGCAAAATATTTCGGCAAATCTTGAGTCTGGTAGTTGAAAATCACGTTTATATGAAAAATATCGCTATTTGAAGCGACAAATACGCGATTTTAGTGATAATTTCACAAAATATCCCGATAATGTACACATATTTCGTGTTATTTCGATAAAAGTAACTAAGTTCTATATAATAGTAGCAAAATCTTTCGGCAAATCTTGAGTCTGGTAGTTGAAAATCACGTTTATATGAAAAATATCGCTATTTGAAGCGACAAAAATGCGATTTTAGTGATAATTTCACAAAATATCCCGATAATGTACACATATTTCGTGTTATTTCGATAAAAGTAACTAAGTTCTATATAATAGTAGCAAAATCTTTCGGCAAATCTTGAGTCTGGTAGTTGAAAATCACGTTTATATGAAAAATATCGCTATTTGAAGCGACAAATACGCGATTTTAGTGATAATTTCACAAAATATCCCGATAATGTACACATATTTCGTGTTATTTCGATAAAAGTAACTAAGTTCTATATAATAGTAGCAAAATATTTCGGCAAATCTTGAGTCTGGTAGTTGAAAATCACGTTTATATGAAAAATATCGCTATTTGAAGCGACAAATACGCGATTTTAGTGATAATTTCACAAAATATCCCGATAATGTACACATATTTCGTGTTATTTCGATAAAAGTAACTAAGTTCTATATAATAGTAGCAAAATCTTTCGGCAAATCTTGAGTCTGGTAGTTGAAAATCACGTTTATATGAAAAATATCGCTATTTGAAGCGACAAATACGCGATTTTAGTGATAATTTCACAAAATATCCCGATAATGTACACATATTTCGTGTTATTTCGATAAAAGTAACTAAGTTCTATATAATAGTAGCAAAATATTTCGGCAAATCTTGAGTCTGGTAGTTGAAAATCACGTTTATATGAAAAATATCGCTATTTGAAGCGACAAATACGCGATTTTAGTGATAATTTCACAAAATATCCCGATAATGTACACATATTTCGTGTTATTTCGATAAAAGTAACTAAGTTCTATATAATAGTAGCAAAATCTTTCGGCAAATCTTGAGTCTGGTAGTTGAAAATCACGTTTATATGAAAAATATCGCTATTTGAAGCGACAAATACGCGATTTTAGTGATAATTTCACAAAATATCCCGATAATGTACACATATTTCGTGTTATTTCGATAAAAGTAACTAAGTTCTATATAATAGTAGCAAAATATTTCGGCAAATCTTGAGTCTGGTAGTTGAAAATCACGTTTATATGAAAAATATCGCTATTTGAAGCGACAAATACGCGATTTTAGTGATAATTTCACAAAATATCCCGATAATGTACACATATTTCGTGTTATTTCGATAAAAGTAACTAAGTTCTATATAATAGTAGCAAAATCTTTCGGCAAATCTTGAGTCTGGTAGTTGAAAATCACGTTTATATGAAAAATATCGCTATTTGAAGCGACAAAAATGCGATTTTAGTGATAATTTCACAAAATATCCCGATAATGTACACATATTTCGTGTTATTTCGATAAAAGTAACTAAGTTCTATATAATAGTAGCAAAATCTTTCGGCAAATCTTGAGTCTGGTAGTTGAAAATCACGTTTATATGAAAAATATCGCTATTTGAAGCGACAAATACGCGATTTTAGTGATAATTTCACAAAATATCCCGATAATGTACACATATTTCGTGTTATTTCGATAAAAGTAACTAAGTTCTATATAATAGTAGCAAAATATTTCGGCAAATCTTGAGTCTGGTAGTTGAAAATCACGTTTATATGAAAAATATCGCTATTTGAAGCGACAAAAATGCGATTTTAGTGATAATTTCACAAAATATCCCGATAATGTACACATATTTCGTGTTATTTCGATAAAAGTAACTAAGTTCTATATAATAGTAGCAAAATCTTTCGGCAAATCTTGAGTCTGGTAGTTGAAAATCACGTTTATATGAAAAATATCGCTATTTGAAGCGACAAATACGCGATTTTAGTGATAATTTCACAAAATATCCCGATAATGTACACATATTTCGTGTTATTTCGATAAAAGTAACTTACTTCTATATAATAGTAGCAAAATCTTTCGGCAAATCTTGAGTCTGGTAGTTGAAAATCACGTTTATATGAAAAATATCGCTATTTGAAGCGACAAATACGCGATTTTAGTGATAATTTCACAAAATATCCCGATAATGTACACATATTTCGTGTTATTTCGATAAAAGTAACTAAGTTCTATATAATAGTAGCAAAATATTTCGGCAAATCTTGAGTCTGGTAGTTGAAAATCACGTTTATATGAAAAATATCGCTATTTGAAGCGACAAATACGCGATTTTAGTGATAATTTCACAAAATATCCCGATAATGTACACATATTTCGTGTTATTTCGATAAAAGTAACTAAGTTCTATATAATAGTAGCAAAATCTTTCGGCAAATCTTGAGTCTGGTAGTTGAAAATCACGTTTATATGAAAAATATCGCTATTTGAAGCGACAAATACGCGATTTTAGTGATAATTTCACAAAATATCCCGATAATGTACACATATTTCGTGTTATTTCGATAAAAGTAACTAAGTTCTATATAATAGTAGCAAAATCTTTCGGCAAATCTTGAGTCTGGTAGTTGAAAATCACGTTTATATGAAAAATATCGCTATTTGAAGCGACAAATACGCGATTTTAGTGATAATTTCACAAAATATCCCGATAATGTACACATATTTCGTGTTATTTCGATAAAAGTAACTAAGTTCTATATAATAGTAGCAAAATCTTTCGGCAAATCTTGAGTCTGGTAGTTGAAAATCACGTTTATATGAAAAATATCGCTATTTGAAGCGACAAAAATGCGATTTTAGTGATAATTTCACAAAATATCCCGATAATGTACACATATTTCGTGTTATTTCGATAAAAGTAACTAAGTTCTATATAATAGTAGCAAAATCTTTCGGCAAATCTTGAGTCTGGTAGTTGAAAATCACGTTTATATGAAAAATATCGCTATTTGAAGCGACAAATACGCGATTTTAGTGATAATTTCACAAAATATCCCGATAATGTACACATATTTCGTGTTATTTCGATAAAAGTAACTAAGTTCTATATAATAGTAGCAAAATCTTTCGGCAAATCTTGAGTCTGGTAGTTGAAAATCACGTTTATATGAAAAATATCGCTATTTGAAGCGACAAATACGCGATTTTAGTGATAATTTCACAAAATATCCCGATAATGTACACATATTTCGTGTTATTTCGATAAAAGTAACTAAGTTCTATATAATAGTAGCAAAATATTTCGGCAAATCTTGAGTCTGGTAGTTGAAAATCACGTTTATATGAAAAATATCGCTATTTGAAGCGACAAATACGCGATTTTAGTGATAATTTCACAAAATATCCCGATAATGTACACATATTTCGTGTTATTTCGATAAAAGTAACTAAGTTCTATATAATAGTAGCAAAATATTTCGGCAAATCTTGAGTCTGGTAGTTGAAAATCACGTTTATATGAAAAATATCGCTATTTGAAGCGACAAAAATGCGATTTTAGTGATAATTTCACAAAATATCCCGATAATGTACACATATTTCGTGTTATTTCGATAAAAGTAACTAAGTTCTATATAATAGTAGCAAAATCTTTCGGCAAATCTTGAGTCTGGTAGTTGAAAATCACGTTTATATGAAAAATATCGCTATTTGAAGCGACAAATACGCGATTTTAGTGATAATTTCACAAAATATCCCGATAATGTACACATATTTCGTGTTATTTCGATAAAAGTAACTAAGTTCTATATAATAGTAGCAAAATCTTTCGGCAAATCTTGAGTCTGGTAGTTGAAAATCACGTTTATATGAAAAATATCGCTATTTGAAGCGACAAATACGCGATTTTAGTGATAATTTCACAAAATATCCCGATAATGTACACATATTTCGTGTTATTTCGATAAAAGTAACTAAGTTCTATATAATAGTAGCAAAATCTTTCGGCAAATCTTGAGTCTGGTAGTTGAAAATCACGTTTATATGAAAAATATCGCTATTTGAAGCGACAAAAATGCGATTTTAGTGATAATTTCACAAAATATCCCGATAATGTACACATATTTCGTGTTATTTCGATAAAAGTAACTAAGTTCTATATAATAGTAGCAAAATCTTTCGGCAAATCTTGAGTCTGGTAGTTGAAAATCACGTTTATATGAAAAATATCGCTATTTGAAGCGACAAAAATGCGATTTTAGTGATAATTTCACAAAATATCCCGATAATGTACACATATTTCGTGTTATTTCGATAAAAGTAACTAAGTTCTATATAATAGTAGCAAAATCTTTCGGCAAATCTTGAGTCTGGTAGTTGAAAATCACGTTTATATGAAAAATATCGCTATTTGAAGCGACAAATACGCGATTTTAGTGATAATTTCACAAAATATCCCGATAATGTACACATATTTCGTGTTATTTCGATAAAAGTAACTAAGTTCTATATAATAGTAGCAAAATATTTCGGCAAATCTTGAGTCTGGTAGTTGAAAATCACGTTTATATGAAAAATATCGCTATTTGAAGCGACAAATACGCGATTTTAGTGATAATTTCACAAAATATCCCGATAATGTACACATATTTCGTGTTATTTCGATAAAAGTAACTAAGTTCTATATAATAGTAGCAAAATATTTCGGCAAATCTTGAGTCTGGTAGTTGAAAATCACGTTTATATGAAAAATATCGCTATTTGAAGCGACAAATACGCGATTTTAGTGATAATTTCACAAAATATCCCGATAATGTACACATATTTCGTGTTATTTCGATAAAAGTAACTAAGTTCTATATAATAGTAGCAAAATCTTTCGGCAAATCTTGAGTCTGGTAGTTGAAAATCACGTTTATATGAAAAATATCGCTATTTGAAGCGACAAATACGCGATTTTAGTGATAATTTCACAAAATATCCCGATAATGTACACATATTTCGTGTTATTTCGATAAAAGTAACTAAGTTCTATATAATAGTAGCAAAATCTTTCGGCAAATCTTGAGTCTGGTAGTTGAAAATCACGTTTATATGAAAAATATCGCTATTTGAAGCGACAAATACGCGATTTTAGTGATAATTTCACAAAATATCCCGATAATGTACACATATTTCGTGTTATTTCGATAAAAGTAACTAAGTTCTATATAATAGTAGCAAAATATTTCGGCAAATCTTGAGTCTGGTAGTTGAAAATCACGTTTATATGAAAAATATCGCTATTTGAAGCGACAAATACGCGATTTTAGTGATAATTTCACAAAATATCCCGATAATGTACACATATTTCGTGTTATTTCGATAAAAGTAACTAAGTTCTATATAATAGTAGCAAAATCTTTCGGCAAATCTTGAGTCTGGTAGTTGAAAATCACGTTTATATGAAAAATATCGCTATTTGAAGCGACAAAAATGCGATTTTAGTGATAATTTCACAAAATATCCCGATAATGTACACATATTTCGTGTTATTTCGATAAAAGTAACTAAGTTCTATATAATAGTAGCAAAATCTTTCGGCAAATCTTGAGTCTGGTAGTTGAAAATCACGTTTATATGAAAAATATCGCTATTTGAAGCGACAAAAATGCGATTTTAGTGATAATTTCACAAAATATCCCGATAATGTACACATATTTCGTGTTATTTCGATAAAAGTAACTAAGTTCTATATAATAGTAGCAAAATCTTTCGGCAAATCTTGAGTCTGGTAGTTGAAAATCACGTTTATATGAAAAATATCGCTATTTGAAGCGACAAATACGCGATTTTAGTGATAATTTCACAAAATATCCCGATAATGTACACATATTTCGTGTTATTTCGATAAAAGTAACTTACTTCTATATAATAGTAGCAAAATCTTTCGGCAAATCTTGAGTCTGGTAGTTGAAAATCACGTTTATATGAAAAATATCGCTATTTGAAGCGACAAATACGCGATTTTAGTGATAATTTCACAAAATATCCCGATAATGTACACATATTTCGTGTTATTTCGATAAAAGTAACTAAGTTCTATATAATAGTAGCAAAATCTTTCGGCAAATCTTGAGTCTGGTAGTTGAAAATCACGTTTATATGAAAAATATCGCTATTTGAAGCGACAAATACGCGATTTTAGTGATAATTTCACAAAATATCCCGATAATGTACACATATTTCGTGTTATTTCGATAAAAGTAACTAAGTTCTATATAATAGTAGCAAAATATTTCGGCAAATCTTGAGTCTGGTAGTTGAAAATCACGTTTATATGAAAAATATCGCTATTTGAAGCGACAAAAATGCGATTTTAGTGATAATTTCACAAAATATCCCGATAATGTACACATATTTCGTGTTATTTCGATAAAAGTAACTAAGTTCTATATAATAGTAGCAAAATCTTTCGGCAAATCTTGAGTCTGGTAGTTGAAAATCACGTTTATATGAAAAATATCACTATTTTAAGCGACAAATACGCGATTTTAGTGATAATTTCACAAAATATCCCGATAATGTACACATATTTCGTGTTATTTCGATAAAAGTAACTAAGTTCTATATAATAGTAGCAAAATCTTTCGGCAAATCTTGAGTCTGGTAGTTGAAAATCACGTTTATATGAAAAATATCGCTATTTGAAGCGACAAAAATGCGATTTTAGTGATAATTTCACAAAATATCCCGATAATGTACACATATTTCGTGTTATTTCGATAAAAGTAACTAAGTTCTATATAATAGTAGCAAAATCTTTCGGCAAATCTTGAGTCTGGTAGTTGAAAATCACGTTTATATGAAAAATATCGCTATTTGAAGCGACAAAAATGCGATTTTAGTGATAATTTCACAAAATATCCCGATAATGTACACATATTTCGTGTTATTTCGATAAAAGTAACTAAGTTCTATATAATAGTAGCAAAATCTTTCGGCAAATCTTGAGTCTGGTAGTTGAAAATCACGTTTATATGAAAAATATCGCTATTTGAAGCGACAAATACGCGATTTTAGTGATAATTTCACAAAATATCCCGATAATGTACACATATTTCGTGTTATTTCGATAAAAGTAACTAAGTTCTATATAATAGTAGCAAAATATTTCGGCAAATCTTGAGTCTGGTAGTTGAAAATCACGTTTATATGAAAAATATCGCTATTTGAAGCGACAAATACGCGATTTTAGTGATAATTTCACAAAATATCCCGATAATGTACACATATTTCGTGTTATTTCGATAAAAGTAACTAAGTTCTATATAATAGTAGCAAAATCTTTCGGCAAATCTTGAGTCTGGTAGTTGAAAATCACGTTTATATGAAAAATATCGCTATTTGAAGCGACAAAAATGCGATTTTAGTGATAATTTCACAAAATATCCCGATAATGTACACATATTTCGTGTTATTTCGATAAAAGTAACTAAGTTCTATATAATAGTAGCAAAATCTTTCGGCAAATCTTGAGTCTGGTAGTTGAAAATCACGTTTATATGAAAAATATCGCTATTTGAAGCGACAAATACGCGATTTTAGTGATAATTTCACAAAATATCCCGATAATGTACACATATTTCGTGTTATTTCGATAAAAGTAACTAAGTTCTATATAATAGTAGCAAAATATTTCGGCAAATCTTGAGTCTGGTAGTTGAAAATCACGTTTATATGAAAAATATCGCTATTTGAAGCGACAAAAATGCGATTTTAGTGATAATTTCACAAAATATCCCGATAATGTACACATATTTCGTGTTATTTCGATAAAAGTAACTAAGTTCTATATAATAGTAGCAAAATCTTTCGGCAAATCTTGAGTCTGGTAGTTGAAAATCACGTTTATATGAAAAATATCGCTATTTGAAGCGACAAATACGCGATTTTAGTGATAATTTCACAAAATATCCCGATAATGTACACATATTTCGTGTTATTTCGATAAAAGTAACTAAGTTCTATATAATAGTAGCAAAATCTTTCGGCAAATCTTGAGTCTGGTAGTTGAAAATCACGTTTATATGAAAAATATCGCTATTTGAAGCGACAAAAATGCGATTTTAGTGATAATTTCACAAAATATCCCGATAATGTACACATATTTCGTGTTATTTCGATAAAAGTAACTAAGTTCTATATAATAGTAGCAAAATCTTTCGGCAAATCTTGAGTCTGGTAGTTGAAAATCACGTTTATATGAAAAATATCGCTATTTGAAGCGACAAATACGCGATTTTAGTGATAATTTCACAAAATATCCCGATAATGTACACATATTTCGTGTTATTTCGATAAAAGTAACTAAGTTCTATATAATAGTAGCAAAATCTTTCGGCAAATCTTGAGTCTGGTAGTTGAAAATCACGTTTATATGAAAAATATCGCTATTTGAAGCGACAAATACGCGATTTTAGTGATAATTTCACAAAATATCCCGATAATGTACACATATTTCGTGTTATTTCGATAAAAGTAACTAAGTTCTATATAATAGTAGCAAAATCTTTCGGCAAATCTTGAGTCTGGTAGTTGAAAATCACGTTTATATGAAAAATATCGCTATTTGAAGCGACAAATACGCGATTTTAGTGATAATTTCACAAAATATCCCGATAATGTACACATATTTCGTGTTATTTCGATAAAAGTAACTAAGTTCTATATAATAGTAGCAAAATCTTTCGGCAAATCTTGAGTCTGGTAGTTGAAAATCACGTTTATATGAAAAATATCGCTATTTGAAGCGACAAATACGCGATTTTAGTGATAATTTCACAAAATATCCCGATAATGTACACATATTTCGTGTTATTTCGATAAAAGTAACTAAGTTCTATATAATAGTAGCAAAATCTTTCGGCAAATCTTGAGTCTGGTAGTTGAAAATCACGTTTATATGAAAAATATCGCTATTTGAAGCGACAAATACGCGATTTTAGTGATAATTTCACAAAATATCCCGATAATGTACACATATTTCGTGTTATTTCGATAAAAGTAACTAAGTTCTATATAATAGTAGCAAAATATTTCGGCAAATCTTGAGTCTGGTAGTTGAAAATCACGTTTATATGAAAAATATCGCTATTTGAAGCGACAAAAATGCGATTTTAGTGATAATTTCACAAAATATCCCGATAATGTACACATATTTCGTGTTATTTCGATAAAAGTAACTAAGTTCTATATAATAGTAGCAAAATCTTTCGGCAAATCTTGAGTCTGGTAGTTGAAAATCACGTTTATATGAAAAATATCGCTATTTGAAGCGACAAATACGCGATTTTAGTGATAATTTCACAAAATATCCCGATAATGTACACATATTTCGTGTTATTTCGATAAAAGTAACTAAGTTCTATATAATAGTAGCAAAATCTTTCGGCAAATCTTGAGTCTGGTAGTTGAAAATCACGTTTATATGAAAAATATCGCTATTTGAAGCGACAAATACGCGATTTTAGTGATAATTTCACAAAATATCCCGATAATGTACACATATTTCGTGTTATTTCGATAAAAGTAACTAAGTTCTATATAATAGTAGCAAAATCTTTCGGCAAATCTTGAGTCTGGTAGTTGAAAATCACGTTTATATGAAAAATATCGCTATTTGAAGCGACAAATACGCGATTTTAGTGATAATTTCACAAAATATCCCGATAATGTACACATATTTCGTGTTATTTCGATAAAAGTAACTAAGTTCTATATAATAGTAGCAAAATATTTCGGCAAATCTTGAGTCTGGTAGTTGAAAATCACGTTTATATGAAAAATATCGCTATTTGAAGCGACAAATACGCGATTTTAGTGATAATTTCACAAAATATCCCGATAATGTACACATATTTCGTGTTATTTCGATAAAAGTAACTAAGTTCTATATAATAGTAGCAAAATCTTTCGGCAAATCTTGAGTCTGGTAGTTGAAAATCACGTTTATATGAAAAATATCGCTATTTGAAGCGACAAAAATGCGATTTTAGTGATAATTTCACAAAATATCCCGATAATGTACACATATTTCGTGTTATTTCGATAAAAGTAACTAAGTTCTATATAATAGTAGCAAAATCTTTCGGCAAATCTTGAGTCTGGTAGTTGAAAATCACGTTTATATGAAAAATATCGCTATTTGAAGCGACAAATACGCGATTTTAGTGATAATTTCACAAAATATCCCGATAATGTACACATATTTCGTGTTATTTCGATAAAAGTAACTAAGTTCTATATAATAGTAGCAAAATCTTTCGGCAAATCTTGAGTCTGGTAGTTGAAAATCACGTTTATATGAAAAATATCGCTATTTGAAGCGACAAATACGCGATTTTAGTGATAATTTCACAAAATATCCCGATAATGTACACATATTTCGTGTTATTTCGATAAAAGTAACTAAGTTCTATATAATAGTAGCAAAATATTTCGGCAAATCTTGAGTCTGGTAGTTGAAAATCACGTTTATATGAAAAATATCGCTATTTGAAGCGACAAATACGCGATTTTAGTGATAATTTCACAAAATATCCCGATAATGTACACATATTTCGTGTTATTTCGATAAAAGTAACTAAGTTCTATATAATAGTAGCAAAATCTTTCGGCAAATCTTGAGTCTGGTAGTTGAAAATCACGTTTATATGAAAAATATCGCTATTTGAAGCGACAAAAATGCGATTTTAGTGATAATTTCACAAAATATCCCGATAATGTACACATATTTCGTGTTATTTCGATAAAAGTAACTAAGTTCTATATAATAGTAGCAAAATCTTTCGGCAAATCTTGAGTCTGGTAGTTGAAAATCACGTTTATATGAAAAATATCGCTATTTGAAGCGACAAATACGCGATTTTAGTGATAATTTCACAAAATATCCCGATAATGTACACATATTTCGTGTTATTTCGATAAAAGTAACTAAGTTCTATATAATAGTAGCAAAATATTTCGGCAAATCTTGAGTCTGGTAGTTGAAAATCACGTTTATATGAAAAATATCGCTATTTGAAGCGACAAATACGCGATTTTAGTGATAATTTCACAAAATATCCCGATAATGTACACATATTTCGTGTTATTTCGATAAAAGTAACTAAGTTCTATATAATAGTAGCAAAATATTTCGGCAAATCTTGAGTCTGGTAGTTGAAAATCACGTTTATATGAAAAATATCGCTATTTGAAGCGACAAAAATGCGATTTTAGTGATAATTTCACAAAATATCCCGATAATGTACACATATTTCGTGTTATTTCGATAAAAGTAACTAAGTTCTATATAATAGTAGCAAAATCTTTCGGCAAATCTTGAGTCTGGTAGTTGAAAATCACGTTTATATGAAAAATATCGCTATTTGAAGCGACAAATACGCGATTTTAGTGATAATTTCACAAAATATCCCGATAATGTACACATATTTCGTGTTATTTCGATAAAAGTAACTAAGTTCTATATAATAGTAGCAAAATATTTCGGCAAATCTTGAGTCTGGTAGTTGAAAATCACGTTTATATGAAAAATATCGCTATTTGAAGCGACAAATACGCGATTTTAGTGATAATTTCACAAAATATCCCGATAATGTACACATATTTCGTGTTATTTCGATAAAAGTAACTAAGTTCTATATAATAGTAGCAAAATCTTTCGGCAAATCTTGAGTCTGGTAGTTGAAAATCACGTTTATATGAAAAATATCGCTATTTGAAGCGACAAAAATGCGATTTTAGTGATAATTTCACAAAATATCCCGATAATGTACACATATTTCGTGTTATTTCGATAAAAGTAACTAAGTTCTATATAATAGTAGCAAAATCTTTCGGCAAATCTTGAGTCTGGTAGTTGAAAATCACGTTTATATGAAAAATATCGCTATTTGAAGCGACAAATACGCGATTTTAGTGATAATTTCACAAAATATCCCGATAATGTACACATATTTCGTGTTATTTCGATAAAAGTAACTTATTTCTATATAATAGTAGCAAAATCTTTCGGCAAATCTTGAATCTGGTAGTTGAAAATCACGTTTATATGAAAAATATCGCTATTTGAAGCGACAAATACGCGATTTTAGTGATAATTTCACAAAATATCCCGATAATGTACACATATTTCGTGTTATTTCGATAAAAGTAACTAAGTTCTATATAATAGTAGCAAAATCTTTCGGCAAATCTTGAGTCTGGTAGTTGAAAATCACGTTTATATGAAAAATATCGCTATTTGAAGCGACAAATACGCGATTTTAGTGATAATTTCACAAAATATCCCGATAATGTACACATATTTCGTGTTATTTCGATAAAAGTAACTAAGTTCTATATAATAGTAGCAAAATCTTTCGGCAAATCTTGAGTCTGGTAGTTGAAAATCACGTTTATATGAAAAATATCGCTATTTGAAGCGACAAATACGCGATTTTAGTGATAATTTCACAAAATATCCCGATAATGTACACATATTTCGTGTTATTTCGATAAAAGTAACTAAGTTCTATATAATAGTAGCAAAATCTTTCGGCAAATCTTGAGTCTGGTAGTTGAAAATCACGTTTATATGAAAAATATCGCTATTTGAAGCGACAAATACGCGATTTTAGTGATAATTTCACAAAATATCCCGATAATGTACACATATTTCGTGTTATTTCGATAAAAGTAACTAAGTTCTATATAATAGTAGCAAAATCTTTCGGCAAATCTTGAGTCTGGTAGTTGAAAATCACGTTTATATGAAAAATATCGCTATTTGAAGCGACAAAAATGCGATTTTAGTGATAATTTCACAAAATATCCCGATAATGTACACATATTTCGTGTTATTTCGATAAAAGTAACTAAGTTCTATATAATAGTAGCAAAATCTTTCGGCAAATCTTGAGTCTGGTAGTTGAAAATCACGTTTATATGAAAAATATCGCTATTTGAAGCGACAAATACGCGATTTTAGTGATAATTTCACAAAATATCCCGATAATGTACACATATTTCGTGTTATTTCGATAAAAGTAACTAAGTTCTATATAATAGTAGCAAAATCTTTCGGCAAATCTTGAGTCTGGTAGTTGAAAATCACGTTTATATGAAAAATATCGCTATTTGAAGCGACAAAAATGCGATTTTAGTGATAATTTCACAAAATATCCCGATAATGTACACATATTTCGTGTTATTTCGATAAAAGTAACTAAGTTCTATATAATAGTAGCAAAATCTTTCGGCAAATCTTGAGTCTGGTAGTTGAAAATCACGTTTATATGAAAAATATCGCTATTTGAAGCGACAAATACGCGATTTTAGTGATAATTTCACAAAATATCCCGATAATGTACACATATTTCGTGTTATTTCGATAAAAGTAACTAAGTTCTATATAATAGTAGCAAAATCTTTCGGCAAATCTTGAGTCTGGTAGTTGAAAATCACGTTTATATGAAAAATATCGCTATTTGAAGCGACAAATACGCGATTTTAGTGATAATTTCACAAAATATCCCGATAATGTACACATATTTCGTGTTATTTCGATAAAAGTAACTAAGTTCTATATAATAGTAGCAAAATATTTCGGCAAATCTTGAGTCTGGTAGTTGAAAATCACGTTTATATGAAAAATATCGCTATTTGAAGCGACAAATACGCGATTTTAGTGATAATTTCACAAAATATCCCGATAATGTACACATATTTCGTGTTATTTCGATAAAAGTAACTAAGTTCTATATAATAGTAGCAAAATCTTTCGGCAAATCTTGAGTCTGGTAGTTGAAAATCACGTTTATATGAAAAATATCGCTATTTGAAGCGACAAATACGCGATTTTAGTGATAATTTCACAAAATATCCCGATAATGTACACATATTTCGTGTTATTTCGATAAAAGTAACTAAGTTCTATATAATAGTAGCAAAATCTTTCGGCAAATCTTGAGTCTGGTAGTTGAAAATCACGTTTATATGAAAAATATCGCTATTTGAAGCGACAAATACGCGATTTTAGTGATAATTTCACAAAATATCCCGATAATGTACACATATTTCGTGTTATTTCGATAAAAGTAACTTACTTCTATATAATAGTAGCAAAATCTTTCGGCAAATCTTGAGTCTGGTAGTTGAAAATCACGTTTATATGAAAAATATCGCTATTTGAAGCGACAAATACGCGATTTTAGTGATAATTTCACAAAATATCCCGATAATGTACACATATTTCGTGTTATTTCGATAAAAGTAACTTATTTCTATATAATAGTAGCAAAATATTTCGGCAAATCTTGAGTCTGGTAGTTGAAAATCACGTTTATATGAAAAATATCGCTATTTGAAGCGACAAAAATGCGATTTTAGTGATAATTTCACAAAATATCCCGATAATGTACACATATTTCGTGTTATTTCGATAAAAGTAACTAAGTTCTATATAATAGTAGCAAAATCTTTCGGCAAATCTTGAGTCTGGTAGTTGAAAATCACGTTTATATGAAAAATATCGCTATTTGAAGCGACAAATACGCGATTTTAGTGATAATTTCACAAAATATCCCGATAATGTACACATATTTCGTGTTATTTCGATAAAAGTAACTAAGTTCTATATAATAGTAGCAAAATATTTCGGCAAATCTTGAGTCTGGTAGTTGAAAATCACGTTTATATGAAAAATATCGCTATTTGAAGCGACAAAAATGCGATTTTAGTGATAATTTCACAAAATATCCCGATAATGTACACATATTTCGTGTTATTTCGATAAAAGTAACTAAGTTCTATATAATAGTAGCAAAATCTTTCGGCAAATCTTGAGTCTGGTAGTTGAAAATCACGTTTATATGAAAAATATCGCTATTTGAAGCGACAAAAATGCGATTTTAGTGATAATTTCACAAAATATCCCGATAATGTACACATATTTCGTGTTATTTCGATAAAAGTAACTAAGTTCTATATAATAGTAGCAAAATATTTCGGCAAATCTTGAGTCTGGTAGTTGAAAATCACGTTTATATGAAAAATATCGCTATTTGAAGCGACAAATACGCGATTTTAGTGATAATTTCACAAAATATCCCGATAATGTACACATATTTCGTGTTATTTCGATAAAAGTAACTAAGTTCTATATAATAGTAGCAAAATCTTTCGGCAAATCTTGAGTCTGGTAGTTGAAAATCACGTTTATATGAAAAATATCGCTATTTGAAGCGACAAATACGCGATTTTAGTGATAATTTCACAAAATATCCCGATAATGTACACATATTTCGTGTTATTTCGATAAAAGTAACTTATTTCTATATAATAGTAGCAAAATCTTTCGGCAAATCTTGAGTCTGGTAGTTGAAAATCACGTTTATATGAAAAATATCGCTATTTGAAGCGACAAATACGCGATTTTAGTGATAATTTCACAAAATATCCCGATAATGTACACATATTTCGTGTTATTTCGATAAAAGTAACTAAGTTCTATATAATAGTAGCAAAATCTTTCGGCAAATCTTGAGTCTGGTAGTTGAAAATCACGTTTATATGAAAAATATCGCTATTTGAAGCGACAAATACGCGATTTTAGTGATAATTTCACAAAATATCCCGATAATGTACACATATTTCGTGTTATTTCGATAAAAGTAACTAAGTTCTATATAATAGTAGCAAAATCTTTCGGCAAATCTTGAGTCTGGTAGTTGAAAATCACGTTTATATGAAAAATATCGCTATTTGAAGCGACAAAAATGCGATTTTAGTGATAATTTCACAAAATATCCCGATAATGTACACATATTTCGTGTTATTTCGATAAAAGTAACTAAGTTCTATATAATAGTAGCAAAATCTTTCGGCAAATCTTGAGTCTGGTAGTTGAAAATCACGTTTATATGAAAAATATCGCTATTTGAAGCGACAAAAATGCGATTTTAGTGATAATTTCACAAAATATCCCGATAATGTACACATATTTCGTGTTATTTCGATAAAAGTAACTAAGTTCTATATAATAGTAGCAAAATATTTCGGCAAATCTTGAGTCTGGTAGTTGAAAATCACGTTTATATGAAAAATATCGCTATTTGAAGCGACAAAAATGCGATTTTAGTGATAATTTCACAAAATATCCCGATAATGTACACATATTTCGTGTTATTTCGATAAAAGTAACTAAGTTCTATATAATAGTAGCAAAATCTTTCGGCAAATCTTGAGTCTGGTAGTTGAAAATCACGTTTATATGAAAAATATCGCTATTTGAAGCGACAAATACGCGATTTTAGTGATAATTTCACAAAATATCCCGATAATGTACACATATTTCGTGTTATTTCGATAAAAGTAACTTATTTCTATATAATAGTAGCAAAATCTTTCGGCAAATCTTGAATCTGGTAGTTGAAAATCACGTTTATATGAAAAATATCGCTATTTGAAGCGACAAATACGCGATTTTAGTGATAATTTCACAAAATATCCCGATAATGTACACATATTTCGTGTTATTTCGATAAAAGTAACTAAGTTCTATATAATAGTAGCAAAATCTTTCGGCAAATCTTGAGTCTGGTAGTTGAAAATCACGTTTATATGAAAAATATCGCTATTTGAAGCGACAAATACGCGATTTTAGTGATAATTTCACAAAATATCCCGATAATGTACACATATTTCGTGTTATTTCGATAAAAGTAACTAAGTTCTATATAATAGTAGCAAAATCTTTCGGCAAATCTTGAGTCTGGTAGTTGAAAATCACGTTTATATGAAAAATATCGCTATTTGAAGCGACAAATACGCGATTTTAGTGATAATTTCACAAAATATCCCGATAATGTACACATATTTCGTGTTATTTCGATAAAAGTAACTAAGTTCTATATAATAGTAGCAAAATATTTCGGCAAATCTTGAGTCTGGTAGTTGAAAATCACGTTTATATGAAAAATATCGCTATTTGAAGCGACAAAAATGCGATTTTAGTGATAATTTCACAAAATATCCCGATAATGTACACATATTTCGTGTTATTTCGATAAAAGTAACTAAGTTCTATATAATAGTAGCAAAATCTTTCGGCAAATCTTGAGTCTGGTAGTTGAAAATCACGTTTATATGAAAAATATCGCTATTTGAAGCGACAAATACGCGATTTTAGTGATAATTTCACAAAATATCCCGATAATGTACACATATTTCGTGTTATTTCGATAAAAGTAACTAAGTTCTATATAATAGTAGCAAAATCTTTCGGCAAATCTTGAGTCTGGTAGTTGAAAATCACGTTTATATGAAAAATATCGCTATTTGAAGCGACAAATACGCGATTTTAGTGATAATTTCACAAAATATCCCGATAATGTACACATATTTCGTGTTATTTCGATAAAAGTAACTAAGTTCTATATAATAGTAGCAAAATCTTTCGGCAAATCTTGAGTCTGGTAGTTGAAAATCACGTTTATATGAAAAATATCGCTATTTGAAGCGACAAATACGCGATTTTAGTGATAATTTCACAAAATATCCCGATAATGTACACATATTTCGTGTTATTTCGATAAAAGTAACTAAGTTCTATATAATAGTAGCAAAATATTTCGGCAAATCTTGAGTCTGGTAGTTGAAAATCACGTTTATATGAAAAATATCGCTATTTGAAGCGACAAATACGCGATTTTAGTGATAATTTCACAAAATATCCCGATAATGTACACATATTTCGTGTTATTTCGATAAAAGTAACTAAGTTCTATATAATAGTAGCAAAATCTTTCGGCAAATCTTGAGTCTGGTAGTTGAAAATCACGTTTATATGAAAAATATCGCTATTTGAAGCGACAAATACGCGATTTTAGTGATAATTTCACAAAATATCCCGATAATGTACACATATTTCGTGTTATTTCGATAAAAGTAACTTAGTTCTATATAATAGTAGCAAAATATTTCGGCAAATCTTGAGTCTGGTAGTTGAAAATCACGTTTATATGAAAAATATCGCTATTTGAAGCGACAAATACGCGATTTTAGTGATAATTTCACAAAATATCCCGATAATGTACACATATTTCGTGTTATTTCGATAAAAGTAACTAAGTTCTATATAATAGTAGCAAAATCTTTCGGCAAATCTTGAGTCTGGTAGTTGAAAATCACGTTTATATGAAAAATATCGCTATTTGAAGCGACAAATACGCGATTTTAGTGATAATTTCACAAAATATCCCGATAATGTACACATATTTCGTGTTATTTCGATAAAAGTAACTAAGTTCTATATAATAGTAGCAAAATCTTTCGGCAAATCTTGAGTCTGGTAGTTGAAAATCACGTTTATATGAAAAATATCGCTATTTGAAGCGACAAATACGCGATTTTAGTGATAATTTCACAAAATATCCCGATAATGTACACATATTTCGTGTTATTTCGATAAAAGTAACTAAGTTCTATATAATAGTAGCAAAATCTTTCGGCAAATCTTGAGTCTGGTAGTTGAAAATCACGTTTATATGAAAAATATCGCTATTTGAAGCGACAAAAATGCGATTTTAGTGATAATTTCACAAAATATCCCGATAATGTACACATATTTCGTGTTATTTCGATAAAAGTAACTAAGTTCTATATAATAGTAGCAAAATCTTTCGGCAAATCTTGAGTCTGGTAGTTGAAAATCACGTTTATATGAAAAATATCGCTATTTGAAGCGACAAATACGCGATTTTAGTGATAATTTCACAAAATATCCCGATAATGTACACATATTTCGTGTTATTTCGATAAAAGTAACTAAGTTCTATATAATAGTAGCAAAATATTTCGGCAAATCTTGAGTCTGGTAGTTGAAAATCACGTTTATATGAAAAATATCGCTATTTGAAGCGACAAATACGCGATTTTAGTGATAATTTCACAAAATATCCCGATAATGTACACATATTTCGTGTTATTTCGATAAAAGTAACTTAGTTCTATATAATAGTAGCAAAATATTTCGGCAAATCTTGAGTCTGGTAGTTGAAAATCACGTTTATATGAAAAATATCGCTATTTGAAGCGACAAAAATGCGATTTTAGTGATAATTTCACAAAATATCCCGATAATGTACACATATTTCGTGTTATTTCGATAAAAGTAACTAAGTTCTATATAATAGTAGCAAAATCTTTCGGCAAATCTTGAGTCTGGTAGTTGAAAATCACGTTTATATGAAAAATATCGCTATTTGAAGCGACAAAAATGCGATTTTAGTGATAATTTCACAAAATATCCCGATAATGTACACATATTTCGTGTTATTTCGATAAAAGTAACTAAGTTCTATATAATAGTAGCAAAATCTTTCGGCAAATCTTGAGTCTGGTAGTTGAAAATCACGTTTATATGAAAAATATCGCTATTTGAAGCGACAAATACGCGATTTTAGTGATAATTTCACAAAATATCCCGATAATGTACACATATTTCGTGTTATTTCGATAAAAGTAACTAAGTTCTATATAATAGTAGCAAAATATTTCGGCAAATCTTGAGTCTGGTAGTTGAAAATCACGTTTATATGAAAAATATCGCTATTTGAAGCGACAAATACGCGATTTTAGTGATAATTTCACAAAATATCCCGATAATGTACACATATTTCGTGTTATTTCGATAAAAGTAACTAAGTTCTATATAATAGTAGCAAAATATTTCGGCAAATCTTGAGTCTGGTAGTTGAAAATCACGTTTATATGAAAAATATCGCTATTTGAAGCGACAAAAATGCGATTTTAGTGATAATTTCACAAAATATCCCGATAATGTACACATATTTCGTGTTATTTCGATAAAAGTAACTAAGTTCTATATAATAGTAGCAAAATCTTTCGGCAAATCTTGAGTCTGGTAGTTGAAAATCACGTTTATATGAAAAATATCGCTATTTGAAGCGACAAATACGCGATTTTAGTGATAATTTCACAAAATATCCCGATAATGTACACATATTTCGTGTTATTTCGATAAAAGTAACTAAGTTCTATATAATAGTAGCAAAATCTTTCGGCAAATCTTGAGTCTGGTAGTTGAAAATCACGTTTATATGAAAAATATCGCTATTTGAAGCGACAAATACGCGATTTTAGTGATAATTTCACAAAATATCCCGATAATGTACACATATTTCGTGTTATTTCGATAAAAGTAACTAAGTTCTATATAATAGTAGCAAAATCTTTCGGCAAATCTTGAGTCTGGTAGTTGAAAATCACGTTTATATGAAAAATATCGCTATTTGAAGCGACAAATACGCGATTTTAGTGATAATTTCACAAAATATCCCGATAATGTACACATATTTCGTGTTATTTCGATAAAAGTAACTAAGTTCTATATAATAGTAGCAAAATCTTTCGGCAAATCTTGAGTCTGGTAGTTGAAAATCACGTTTATATGAAAAATATCGCTATTTGAAGCGACAAAAACGCGATTTTAGTGATAATTTCACAAAATATCCCGATAATGTACACATATTTCGTGTTATTTCGATAAAAGTAACTAAGTTCTATATAATAGTAGCAAAATCTTTCGGCAAATCTTGAGTCTGGTAGTTGAAAATCACGTTTATATGAAAAATATCGCTATTTGAAGCGACAAATACGCGATTTTAGTGATAATTTCACAAAATATCCCGATAATGTACACATATTTCGTGTTATTTCGATAAAAGTAACTAAGTTCTATATAATAGTAGCAAAATCTTTCGGCAAATCTTGAGTCTGGTAGTTGAAAATCACGTTTATATGAAAAATATCGCTATTTGAAGCGACAAATACGCGATTTTAGTGATAATTTCACAAAATATCCCGATAATGTACACATATTTCGTGTTATTTCGATAAAAGTAACTAAGTTCTATATAATAGTAGCAAAATCTTTCGGCAAATCTTGAGTCTGGTAGTTGAAAATCACGTTTATATGAAAAATATCGCTATTTGAAGCGACAAAAATGCGATTTTAGTGATAATTTCACAAAATATCCCGATAATGTACACATATTTCGTGTTATTTCGATAAAAGTAACTAAGTTCTATATAATAGTAGCAAAATCTTTCGGCAAATCTTGAGTCTGGTAGTTGAAAATCACGTTTATATGAAAAATATCGCTATTTGAAGCGACAAATACGCGATTTTAGTGATAATTTCACAAAATATCCCGATAATGTACACATATTTCGTGTTATTTCGATAAAAGTAACTAAGTTCTATATAATAGTAGCAAAATCTTTCGGCAAATCTTGAGTCTGGTAGTTGAAAATCACGTTTATATGAAAAATATCGCTATTTGAAGCGACAAAAATGCGATTTTAGTGATAATTTCACAAAATATCCCGATAATGTACACATATTTCGTGTTATTTCGATAAAAGTAACTAAGTTCTATATAATAGTAGCAAAATCTTTCGGCAAATCTTGAGTCTGGTAGTTGAAAATCACGTTTATATGAAAAATATCGCTATTTGAAGCGACAAATACGCGATTTTAGTGATAATTTCACAAAATATCCCGATAATGTACACATATTTCGTGTTATTTCGATAAAAGTAACTAAGTTCTATATAATAGTAGCAAAATATTTCGGCAAATCTTGAGTCTGGTAGTTGAAAATCACGTTTATATGAAAAATATCGCTATTTGAAGCGACAAATACGCGATTTTAGTGATAATTTCACAAAATATCCCGATAATGTACACATATTTCGTGTTATTTCGATAAAAGTAACTAAGTTCTATATAATAGTAGCAAAATCTTTCGGCAAATCTTGAGTCTGGTAGTTGAAAATCACGTTTATATGAAAAATATCGCTATTTGAAGCGACAAAAATGCGATTTTAGTGATAATTTCACAAAATATCCCGATAATGTACACATATTTCGTGTTATTTCGATAAAAGTAACTAAGTTCTATATAATAGTAGCAAAATCTTTCGGCAAATCTTGAGTCTGGTAGTTGAAAATCACGTTTATATGAAAAATATCGCTATTTGAAGCGACAAATACGCGATTTTAGTGATAATTTCACAAAATATCCCGATAATGTACACATATTTCGTGTTATTTCGATAAAAGTAACTTAGTTCTATATAATAGTAGCAAAATCTTTCGGCAAATCTTGAGTCTGGTAGTTGAAAATCACGTTTATATGAAAAATATCGCTATTTGAAGCGACAAATACGCGATTTTAGTGATAATTTCACAAAATATCCCGATAATGTACACATATTTCGTGTTATTTCGATAAAAGTAACTAAGTTCTATATAATAGTAGCAAAATCTTTCGGCAAATCTTGAGTCTGGTAGTTGAAAATCACGTTTATATGAAAAATATCGCTATTTGAAGCGACAAAAATGCGATTTTAGTGATAATTTCACAAAATATCCCGATAATGTACACATATTTCGTGTTATTTCGATAAAAGTAACTAAGTTCTATATAATAGTAGCAAAATCTTTCGGCAAATCTTGAGTCTGGTAGTTGAAAATCACGTTTATATGAAAAATATCGCTATTTGAAGCGACAAATACGCGATTTTAGTGATAATTTCACAAAATATCCCGATAATGTACACATATTTCGTGTTATTTCGATAAAAGTAACTTAGTTCTATATAATAGTAGCAAAATATTTCGGCAAATCTTGAGTCTGGTAGTTGAAAATCACGTTTATATGAAAAATATCGCTATTTGAAGCGACAAAAATGCGATTTTAGTGATAATTTCACAAAATATCCCGATAATGTACACATATTTCGTGTTATTTCGATAAAAGTAACTAAGTTCTATATAATAGTAGCAAAATCTTTCGGCAAATCTTGAGTCTGGTAGTTGAAAATCACGTTTATATGAAAAATATCGCTATTTGAAGCGACAAAAATGCGATTTTAGTGATAATTTCACAAAATATCCCGATAATGTACACATATTTCGTGTTATTTCGATAAAAGTAACTAAGTTCTATATAATAGTAGCAAAATCTTTCGGCAAATCTTGAGTCTGGTAGTTGAAAATCACGTTTATATGAAAAATATCGCTATTTGAAGCGACAAATACGCGATTTTAGTGATAATTTCACAAAATATCCCGATAATGTACACATATTTCGTGTTATTTCGATAAAAGTAACTTACTTCTATATAATAGTAGCAAAATCTTTCGGCAAATCTTGAGTCTGGTAGTTGAAAATCACGTTTATATGAAAAATATCGCTATTTGAAGCGACAAATACGCGATTTTAGTGATAATTTCACAAAATATCCCGATAATGTACACATATTTCGTGTTATTTCGATAAAAGTAACTAAGTTCTATATAATAGTAGCAAAATCTTTCGGCAAATCTTGAGTCTGGTAGTTGAAAATCACGTTTATATGAAAAATATCGCTATTTGAAGCGACAAAAATGCGATTTTAGTGATAATTTCACAAAATATCCCGATAATGTACACATATTTCGTGTTATTTCGATAAAAGTAACTAAGTTCTATATAATAGTAGCAAAATCTTTCGGCAAATCTTGAGTCTGGTAGTTGAAAATCACGTTTATATGAAAAATATCGCTATTTGAAGCGACAAATACGCGATTTTAGTGATAATTTCACAAAATATCCCGATAATGTACACATATTTCGTGTTATTTCGATAAAAGTAACTAAGTTCTATATAATAGTAGCAAAATATTTCGGCAAATCTTGAGTCTGGTAGTTGAAAATCACGTTTATATGAAAAATATCGCTATTTGAAGCGACAAAAATGCGATTTTAGTGATAATTTCACAAAATATCCCGATAATGTACACATATTTCGTGTTATTTCGATAAAAGTAACTAAGTTCTATATAATAGTAGCAAAATATTTCGGCAAATCTTGAGTCTGGTAGTTGAAAATCACGTTTATATGAAAAATATCGCTATTTGAAGCGACAAATACGCGATTTTAGTGATAATTTCACAAAATATCCCGATAATGTACACATATTTCGTGTTATTTCGATAAAAGTAACTAAGTTCTATATAATAGTAGCAAAATCTTTCGGCAAATCTTGAGTCTGGTAGTTGAAAATCACGTTTATATGAAAAATATCGCTATTTGAAGCGACAAAAATGCGATTTTAGTGATAATTTCACAAAATATCCCGATAATGTACACATATTTCGTGTTATTTCGATAAAAGTAACTAAGTTCTATATAATAGTAGCAAAATCTTTCGGCAAATCTTGAGTCTGGTAGTTGAAAATCACGTTTATATGAAAAATATCGCTATTTGAAGCGACAAATACGCGATTTTAGTGATAATTTCACAAAATATCCCGATAATGTACACATATTTCGTGTTATTTCGATAAAAGTAACTAAGTTCTATATAATAGTAGCAAAATCTTTCGGCAAATCTTGAGTCTGGTAGTTGAAAATCACGTTTATATGAAAAATATCGCTATTTGAAGCGACAAATACGCGATTTTAGTGATAATTTCACAAAATATCCCGATAATGTACACATATTTCGTGTTATTTCGATAAAAGTAACTAAGTTCTATATAATAGTAGCAAAATCTTTCGGCAAATCTTGAGTCTGGTAGTTGAAAATCACGTTTATATGAAAAATATCGCTATTTGAAGCGACAAATACGCGATTTTAGTGATAATTTCACAAAATATCCCGATAATGTACACATATTTCGTGTTATTTCGATAAAAGTAACTAAGTTCTATATAATAGTAGCAAAATCTTTCGGCAAATCTTGAGTCTGGTAGTTGAAAATCACGTTTATATGAAAAATATCGCTATTTGAAGCGACAAAAATGCGATTTTAGTGATAATTTCACAAAATATCCCGATAATGTACACATATTTCGTGTTATTTCGATAAAAGTAACTAAGTTCTATATAATAGTAGCAAAATCTTTCGGCAAATCTTGAGTCTGGTAGTTGAAAATCACGTTTATATGAAAAATATCGCTATTTGAAGCGACAAAAATGCGATTTTAGTGATAATTTCACAAAATATCCCGATAATGTACACATATTTCGTGTTATTTCGATAAAAGTAACTAAGTTCTATATAATAGTAGCAAAATCTTTCGGCAAATCTTGAGTCTGGTAGTTGAAAATCACGTTTATATGAAAAATATCGCTATTTGAAGCGACAAATACGCGATTTTAGTGATAATTTCACAAAATATCCCGATAATGTACACATATTTCGTGTTATTTCGATAAAAGTAACTAAGTTCTATATAATAGTAGCAAAATATTTCGGCAAATCTTGAGTCTGGTAGTTGAAAATCACGTTTATATGAAAAATATCGCTATTTGAAGCGACAAAAATGCGATTTTAGTGATAATTTCACAAAATATCCCGATAATGTACACATATTTCGTGTTATTTCGATAAAAGTAACTAAGTTCTATATAATAGTAGCAAAATCTTTCGGCAAATCTTGAGTCTGGTAGTTGAAAATCACGTTTATATGAAAAATATCGCTATTTGAAGCGACAAAAATGCGATTTTAGTGATAATTTCACAAAATATCCCGATAATGTACACATATTTCGTGTTATTTCGATAAAAGTAACTAAGTTCTATATAATAGTAGCAAAATCTTTCGGCAAATCTTGAGTCTGGTAGTTGAAAATCACGTTTATATGAAAAATATCGCTATTTGAAGCGACAAATACGCGATTTTAGTGATAATTTCACAAAATATCCCGATAATGTACACATATTTCGTGTTATTTCGATAAAAGTAACTAAGTTCTATATAATAGTAGCAAAATCTTTCGGCAAATCTTGAGTCTGGTAGTTGAAAATCACGTTTATATGAAAAATATCGCTATTTGAAGCGACAAAAATGCGATTTTAGTGATAATTTCACAAAATATCCCGATAATGTACACATATTTCGTGTTATTTCGATAAAAGTAACTAAGTTCTATATAATAGTAGCAAAATCTTTCGGCAAATCTTGAGTCTGGTAGTTGAAAATCACGTTTATATGAAAAATATCGCTATTTGAAGCGACAAATACGCGATTTTAGTGATAATTTCACAAAATATCCCGATAATGTACACATATTTCGTGTTATTTCGATAAAAGTAACTAAGTTCTATATAATAGTAGCAAAATCTTTCGGCAAATCTTGAGTCTGGTAGTTGAAAATCACGTTTATATGAAAAATATCGCTATTTGAAGCGACAAAAATGCGATTTTAGTGATAATTTCACAAAATATCCCGATAATGTACACATATTTCGTGTTATTTCGATAAAAGTAACTAAGTTCTATATAATAGTAGCAAAATCTTTCGGCAAATCTTGAGTCTGGTAGTTGAAAATCACGTTTATATGAAAAATATCGCTATTTGAAGCGACAAATACGCGATTTTAGTGATAATTTCACAAAATATCCCGATAATGTACACATATTTCGTGTTATTTCGATAAAAGTAACTAAGTTCTATATAATAGTAGCAAAATCTTTCGGCAAATCTTGAGTCTGGTAGTTGAAAATCACGTTTATATGAAAAATATCGCTATTTGAAGCGACAAAAATGCGATTTTAGTGATAATTTCACAAAATATCCCGATAATGTACACATATTTCGTGTTATTTCGATAAAAGTAACTAAGTTCTATATAATAGTAGCAAAATCTTTCGGCAAATCTTGAGTCTGGTAGTTGAAAATCACGTTTATATGAAAAATATCGCTATTTGAAGCGACAAATACGCGATTTTAGTGATAATTTCACAAAATATCCCGATAATGTACACATATTTCGTGTTATTTCGATAAAAGTAACTAAGTTCTATATAATAGTAGCAAAATCTTTCGGCAAATCTTGAGTCTGGTAGTTGAAAATCACGTTTATATGAAAAATATCGCTATTTGAAGCGACAAAAATGCGATTTTAGTGATAATTTCACAAAATATCCCGATAATGTACACATATTTCGTGTTATTTCGATAAAAGTAACTAAGTTCTATATAATAGTAGCAAAATATTTCGGCAAATCTTGAGTCTGGTAGTTGAAAATCACGTTTATATGAAAAATATCGCTATTTGAAGCGACAAATACGCGATTTTAGTGATAATTTCACAAAATATCCCGATAATGTACACATATTTCGTGTTATTTCGATAAAAGTAACTAAGTTCTATATAATAGTAGCAAAATCTTTCGGCAAATCTTGAGTCTGGTAGTTGAAAATCACGTTTATATGAAAAATATCGCTATTTGAAGCGACAAATACGCGATTTTAGTGATAATTTCACAAAATATCCCGATAATGTACACATATTTCGTGTTATTTCGATAAAAGTAACTTAGTTCTATATAATAGTAGCAAAATATTTCGGCAAATCTTGAGTCTGGTAGTTGAAAATCACGTTTATATGAAAAATATCGCTATTTGAAGCGACAAAAATGCGATTTTAGTGATAATTTCACAAAATATCCCGATAATGTACACATATTTCGTGTTATTTCGATAAAAGTAACTAAGTTCTATATAATAGTAGCAAAATCTTTCGGCAAATCTTGAGTCTGGTAGTTGAAAATCACGTTTATATGAAAAATATCGCTATTTGAAGCGACAAATACGCGATTTTAGTGATAATTTCACAAAATATCCCGATAATGTACACATATTTCGTGTTATTTCGATAAAAGTAACTAAGTTCTATATAATAGTAGCAAAATCTTTCGGCAAATCTTGAGTCTGGTAGTTGAAAATCACGTTTATATGAAAAATATCGCTATTTGAAGCGACAAATACGCGATTTTAGTGATAATTTCACAAAATATCCCGATAATGTACACATATTTCGTGTTATTTCGATAAAAGTAACTAAGTTCTATATAATAGTAGCAAAATATTTCGGCAAATCTTGAGTCTGGTAGTTGAAAATCACGTTTATATGAAAAATATCGCTATTTGAAGCGACAAATACGCGATTTTAGTGATAATTTCACAAAATATCCCGATAATGTACACATATTTCGTGTTATTTCGATAAAAGTAACTTACTTCTATATAATAGTAGCAAAATCTTTCGGCAAATCTTGAGTCTGGTAGTTGAAAATCACGTTTATATGAAAAATATCGCTATTTGAAGCGACAAATACGCGATTTTAGTGATAATTTCACAAAATATCCCGATAATGTACACATATTTCGTGTTATTTCGATAAAAGTAACTAAGTTCTATATAATAGTAGCAAAATCTTTCGGCAAATCTTGAGTCTGGTAGTTGAAAATCACGTTTATATGAAAAATATCGCTATTTGAAGCGACAAATACGCGATTTTAGTGATAATTTCACAAAATATCCCGATAATGTACACATATTTCGTGTTATTTCGATAAAAGTAACTAAGTTCTATATAATAGTAGCAAAATCTTTCGGCAAATCTTGAGTCTGGTAGTTGAAAATCACGTTTATATGAAAAATATCGCTATTTGAAGCGACAAATACGCGATTTTAGTGATAATTTCACAAAATATCCCGATAATGTACACATATTTCGTGTTATTTCGATAAAAGTAACTAAGTTCTATATAATAGTAGCAAAATCTTTCGGCAAATCTTGAGTCTGGTAGTTGAAAATCACGTTTATATGAAAAATATCGCTATTTGAAGCGACAAATACGCGATTTTAGTGATAATTTCACAAAATATCCCGATAATGTACACATATTTCGTGTTATTTCGATAAAAGTAACTAAGTTCTATATAATAGTAGCAAAATCTTTCGGCAAATCTTGAGTCTGGTAGTTGAAAATCACGTTTATATGAAAAATATCGCTATTTGAAGCGACAAATACGCGATTTTAGTGATAATTTCACAAAATATCCCGATAATGTACACATATTTCGTGTTATTTCGATAAAAGTAACTTACTTTTATATAATAGTAGCAAAATCTTTCGGCAAATCTTGAATCTGGTAGTTGAAAATCACGTTTATATGAAAAATATCACTATTTTAAGCGACAAAAACGCGATTTTAGTGATAATTTCACAAAATATCCCCATAATGTTCACATATTTCGTGTTATTTCGATAAAAGTAACTTATTTCTATATAATAGTAGCAAAATCTTTCGGCAAATCTTGAATCTGGTAGTTGAAAATCACGTTTATATGAAAAATATCGCTATTTGAAGCGACAAAAATGCGATTTTAGTGATAATTTCACAAAATATCCCGATAATGTACACATATTTCGTGTTATTTCGATAAAAGTAACTAAGTTCTATATAATAGTAGCAAAATCTTTCGGCAAATCTTGAGTCTGGTAGTTGAAAATCACGTTTATATGAAAAATATCGCTATTTGAAGCGACAAATACGCGATTTTAGTGATAATTTCACAAAATATCCCGATAATGTACACATATTTCGTGTTATTTCGATAAAAGTAACTAAGTTCTATATAATAGTAGCAAAATATTTCGGCAAATCTTGAGTCTGGTAGTTGAAAATCACGTTTATATGAAAAATATCGCTATTTGAAGCGACAAATACGCGATTTTAGTGATAATTTCACAAAATATCCCGATAATGTACACATATTTCGTGTTATTTCGATAAAAGTAACTAAGTTCTATATAATAGTAGCAAAATCTTTCGGCAAATCTTGAGTCTGGTAGTTGAAAATCACGTTTATATGAAAAATATCGCTATTTGAAGCGACAAATACGCGATTTTAGTGATAATTTCACAAAATATCCCGATAATGTACACATATTTCGTGTTATTTCGATAAAAGTAACCTAGTTCTATATAATAGTAGCAAAATATTTCGGCAAATCTTGAGTCTGGTAGTTGAAAATCACGTTTATATGAAAAATATCGCTATTTGAAGCGACAAATACGCGATTTTAGTGATAATTTCACAAAATATCCCGATAATGTACACATATTTCGTGTTATTTCGATAAAAGTAACTAAGTTCTATATAATAGTAGCAAAATCTTTCGGCAAATCTTGAGTCTGGTAGTTGAAAATCACGTTTATATGAAAAATATCGCTATTTGAAGCGACAAAAACGCGATTTTAGTGATAATTTCACAAAATATCCCGATAATGTACACATATTTCGTGTTATTTCGATAAAAGTAACTAAGTTCTATATAATAGTAGCAAAATCTTTCGGCAAATCTTGAGTCTGGTAGTTGAAAATCACGTTTATATGAAAAATATCGCTATTTGAAGCGACAAATACGCGATTTTAGTGATAATTTCACAAAATATCCCGATAATGTACACATATTTCGTGTTATTTCGATAAAAGTAACTAAGTTCTATATAATAGTAGCAAAATCTTTCGGCAAATCTTGAGTCTGGTAGTTGAAAATCACGTTTATATGAAAAATATCGCTATTTGAAGCGACAAATACGCGATTTTAGTGATAATTTCACAAAATATCCCGATAATGTACACATATTTCGTGTTATTTCGATAAAAGTAACTAAGTTCTATATAATAGTAGCAAAATCTTTCGGCAAATCTTGAGTCTGGTAGTTGAAAATCACGTTTATATGAAAAATATCGCTATTTGAAGCGACAAAAATGCGATTTTAGTGATAATTTCACAAAATATCCCGATAATGTACACATATTTCGTGTTATTTCGATAAAAGTAACTAAGTTCTATATAATAGTAGCAAAATCTTTCGGCAAATCTTGAGTCTGGTAGTTGAAAATCACGTTTATATGAAAAATATCGCTATTTGAAGCGACAAATACGCGATTTTAGTGATAATTTCACAAAATATCCCGATAATGTACACATATTTCGTGTTATTTCGATAAAAGTAACTTAGTTCTATATAATAGTAGCAAAATCTTTCGGCAAATCTTGAGTCTGGTAGTTGAAAATCACGTTTATATGAAAAATATCGCTATTTGAAGCGACAAAAATGCGATTTTAGTGATAATTTCACAAAATATCCCGATAATGTACACATATTTCGTGTTATTTCGATAAAAGTAACTAAGTTCTATATAATAGTAGCAAAATCTTTCGGCAAATCTTGAGTCTGGTAGTTGAAAATCACGTTTATATGAAAAATATCACTATTTTAAGCGACAAAGACGCGATTTTAGTGATAATTTCACAAAATATCCCGATAATGTACACATATTTCGTGTTATTTCGATAAAAGTAACTTAGTTCTATATAATAGTAGCAAAATCTTTCGGCAAATCTTGAGTCTGGTAGTTGAAAATCACGTTTATATGAAAAATATCGCTATTTGAAGCGACAAAAACGCGATTTTAGTGATAATTTCACAAAATATCCCGATAATGTACACATATTTCGTGTTATTTCGATAAAAGTAACTTAGTTCTATATAATAGTAGCAAAATATTTCGGCAAATCTTGAGTCTGGTAGTTGAAAATCACGTTTATATGAAAAATATCGCTATTTGAAGCGACAAAAATGCGATTTTAGTGATAATTTCACAAAATATCCCGATAATGTACACATATTTCGTGTTATTTCGATAAAAGTAACTTAGTTCTATATAATAGTAGCAAAATCTTTCGGCAAATCTTGAATCTGGTAGTTGAAAATCACGTTTATATGAAAAATATCGCTATTTGAAGCGACAAAAACGCGATTTTAGTGATAATTTCACAAAATATCCCGATAATGTACACATATTTCGTGTTATTTCGATAAAAGTAACTAAGTTCTATATAATAGTAGCAAAATCTTTCGGCAAATCTTGAGTCTGGTAGTTGAAAATCACGTTTATATGAAAAATATCGCTATTTGAAGCGACAAATACGCGATTTTAGTGATAATTTCACAAAATATCCCGATAATGTACACATATTTCGTGTTATTTCGATAAAAGTAACTTATTTCTATATAATAGTAGCAAAATCTTTCGGCAAATCTTGAGTCTGGTAGTTGAAAATCACGTTTATATGAAAAATATCGCTATTTGAAGCGACAAATACGCGATTTTAGTGATAATTTCACAAAATATCCCGATAATGTACACATATTTCGTGTTATTTCGATAAAAGTAACCTAGTTCTATATAATAGTAGCAAAATCTTTCGGCAAATCTTGAGTCTGGTAGTTGAAAATCACGTTTATATGAAAAATATCGCTATTTGAAGCGACAAAAACGCGATTTTAGTGATAATTTCACAAAATATCCCGATAATGTACACATATTTCGTGTTATTTCGATAAAAGTAACTAAGTTCTATATAATAGTAGCAAAATATTTCGGCAAATCTTGAGTCTGGTAGTTGAAAATCACGTTTATATGAAAAATATCGCTATTTGAAGCGACAAAAATGCGATTTTAGTGATAATTTCACAAAATATCCCGATAATGTACACATATTTCGTGTTATTTCGATAAAAGTAACTAAGTTCTATATAATAGTAGCAAAATATTTCGGCAAATCTTGAGTCTGGTAGTTGAAAATCACGTTTATATGAAAAATATCGCTATTTGAAGCGACAAATACGCGATTTTAGTGATAATTTCACAAAATATCCCGATAATGTACACATATTTCGTGTTATTTCGATAAAAGTAACTTACTTCTATATAATAGTAGCAAAATATTTCGGCAAATCTTGAGTCTGGTAGTTGAAAATCACGTTTATATGAAAAATATCACTATTTTAAGCGACAAAAACGCGATTTTAGTGATAATTTCACAAAATATCCCCATAATGTACACATATTTCGTGTTATTTCGATAAAAGTAACTTACTTCTATATAATAGTAGCAAAATATTTCGGCAAATCTTGAGTCTGGTAGTTGAAAATCACGTTTATATGAAAAATATCGCTATTTGAAGCGACAAATACGCGATTTTAGTGATAATTTCACAAAATATCCCGATAATGTACACATATTTCGTGTTATTTCGATAAAAGTAACTTATTTCTATATAATAGTAGCAAAATATTTCGGCAAATCTTGAGTCTGGTAGTTGAAAATCACGTTTATATGAAAAATATCGCTATTTGAAGCGACAAATACGCGATTTTAGTGATAATTTCACAAAATATCCCGATAATGTACACATATTTCGTGTTATTTCGATAAAAGTAACTAAGTTCTATATAATAGTAGCAAAATCTTTCGGCAAATCTTGAGTCTGGTAGTTGAAAATCACGTTTATATGAAAAATATCGCTATTTTAAGCGACAAAAACGCGATTTTAGTGATAATTTCACAAAATATCCCGATAATGTACACATATTTCGTGTTATTTCGATAAAAGTAACTTAGTTCTATATAATAGTAGCAAAATCTTTCGGCAAATCTTGAGTCTGGTAGTTGAAAATCACGTTTATATGAAAAATATCACTATTTTAAGCGACAAAAACGCGATTTTAGTGATAATTTCACAAAATATCCCCATAATGTACACATATTTCGTGTTATTTCGATAAAAGTAACTAAGTTCTATATAATAGTAGCAAAATCTTTCGGCAAATCTTGAGTCTGGTAGTTGAAAATCACGTTTATATGAAAAATATCGCTATTTGAAGCGACAAATACGCGATTTT
>CM068319.1:5470264-5474824 GCA_034766995.1 Acanthacorydalis orientalis | reverse complement strand
GCGACAGGGGCAGGCGGCGACAGAGGGACGGCGAGGGCTGCGAGCAACGGCGGCGGCGACGAGCGGCGGCAAGCGGCGACAGCGAGGGGCGGCGGCAGACAGCAGCGACGGCGGCGACGGAACCAGGGCAGCGCGCAGCAGGGCGGCGGCAGCATGAGCGGCAACGATCCGGCGGCAACGAGCAAGGGCAGCGCGAAGCAGCCCCGCGGGGGCGAGTGCAGCAGGGCAGCGACGGCAAGGGCGAGCAGAAGCGAGGGCGGCGGCGGCAGCAGGGAGGACCCAACGGCAGCAACGGCGGCGGCGAGCAACGGCGGGGCGAAGGAGCGACAACAACAGCAGCAGACAGAGGCGCAGCGGAGGTGCGAAGGGAGAGTACGGCAGCGGGCAGCAGCCGAAAGCGGCGAGGGCAGCCCAGCAACGGCGGCAAGCGAGCGGGCCCAGACGGCAACGAGCGGCTGGCAGCAAGGACGGCGGCAAGCGAGGCTGGCAGCCTTGAGCAGTAGAACGGAGCAACGGCAACGCAACGGAGCAGCAGAACGAGCAAGGCAGGCTCGAGCGGCAACGAGGGCGGGCAGCCAGCAACGACAGGAAAGGGCGAGGACAACAGCAACGACAGCGAGAACGAGAGGCAGCAGCAGCGACAAACGAGGGCGAGGGCAGGCGCAACCCAGCAACGACAGGGGCAGCAGCGGGAACAAGAAACGACAAGCAGCAGCGGCGACAAAGGAGAGCAGGGCAAGCTGACGCGCTCAGCAGCAACCCAGCGGCGGTGGAGCGAGACGGGGAGCGAAGAACAACGGCAATGGCGAGCAGCGGGGCAAGGGACAACAGCACCGGCTTGGGCAAGCAGGAGACGGGACGAGAGAACAGCAACGAGACGAGGCAGCTGGCCCAACAGCAGCGGCGCAGCAAAGGACAACAGCCCAGGGCGCTCGGAGGCAGCGGCGAAACCAGCTGACAGCAGCAGCAGCGCGGGAGAGCAGGACCGGCATTGACTAACAGCAGCCCAGCTTGTGGGGCAGAGAAGCCCAACGACAACAGGGCGGGACAGCAACGGCGGCAGGCGTAGCCGGCAAGCAACAGCAGCGGGGGCGAGGAACCCGGCGGCGACCAGGACCCAACAGCCAGCAACAGCAGGGCGGCGGCGAGTTGAGCAACGAGGGCGGCGGCAGCAGACGGCTGGGGGCGGCCCAGCCCAGCGGGACTAGGAGCAGCAAGCGGCGAGGGCTTCACAGCGGCAGCGGGGCTGCAGCGGCGACAGCGCGGGGGCAGGGAGCAACAGCAACAACAACGAGCAGGGAGCGAGGGCGAGGCCCAACAGCAACAAGCGGCAGCGGCAAGCAGCGAGCAAAGGGCCCAGCGAAAGGAGCCCAGCCTTGGCGCAGTGACTCGCCGAGCGAGACCCAACGCCAGTGAGCGCCAGCAGGGCAGCAGATGGCAGCCTTGCGACAGAGACAGAACTGGCAGGGCATCAGCGGCAGCAACGGGGCAGGGCAGCAGCGGCAGCGGCAACGAAACGCAGAACCTGGCAGCGAGAGACGGCTTGGCGACAGGAAACAGCGGCGACAGAGCTGGCAACGACAGGGCGGCCCAGCAGCTGGGACAGGCGGCGAGAACCCCAATGGCAACAGCGGCAGGAGGGCGGCGGCAGCGAGGGCGGCAGCAGAGAGCAAGGGGAACGACAACAGCAGCAAGGAACGAGCAGCGGCAGCTTCTGACCAAGGACGACAGCAGTAACAAAGGGCAGGGAGCGACAACCCAACAGCTACGATAGAGACGAGGCAGCAGCCCAACAGCTACGGCAGCAGACAGGGCGGCAGCAGCAGCTACGACAGGGCGACGGCAGGACAGCCCAGCAGAGGCAGCGGCTGCGAGGGCAGCGGCAACGACAAAGGGACGACAAGGGAACGACAGCTAGCGCAAACCGAGCACGCGGGGCAACGAGAACAGCAGCGGCAGGGACCCAGCGGCAGCAACAGCGACTGGGGCAGGCAGGAACGGCAGCGGCAAGGGGGCCCGCTGAGCAACGAGGGCCCAGCGGCAACGAGGGCAGCAGCTGGCTCAACAGGAACCAAGCGCAGCGCCCGGCGTGATGAAGAGCAGAAGGCGACCTTGACAGCGGCGACGGCGGCAGCGAAGACGAGGGCGAGAGCGGCGGCGGCGGCAGCGAGGGCGAGGGCGAGGGCGGCGGCAGCGAGGGCAGCGGCGGCGAGAGCGACGGCGGCGGCGGCGGCGGCGGCGGCGGCGAGGGCGAGGGCGGCGGCGACGACGAGGGCGGCGGCGAGGGCAAGAGCGACAGCGGCGGCGGCGGCGAGGGCGAGAGCGAGGGCGGCAGCGAGGGCGAGAGCGAGGGCGGCGGCGACGGCGGCGGCGGCAACGGCGCGAGGGCGAGGGCAAGGGCAGCGGCGGCGGCGGCGAAAGCGGCGGCGAGGGCGGCGGCGAGGGCGGCGGCGGCAAGGTCGGCGGCGGCGGCGAGGACGAGGGCGAGGGCGGCGGCGGCGGCGGCGAGAGAGGCGGCGGCGAGGGCGCCAAGGGCGGCGGCGGTGGCTCCGACGAGGGCGGCGGCAGCGGCGGCGGCGAAGGCGAGGGCAGCGGCGACAGCGGCGGCGAGGGCGGCGGCGGCGGCGGCGGCAACAGCGGCGAGGGCAAGGGCGGCGCGAGCGGCGGCAGCGGCGGCGAGGGCAAGGGCGGCGGCGGCGGCGGCGAAGGCGGCGGCGAGGGCGGCAAGGGCGGCGCGGGCGGCGGCGGCGGCAGCGACGGCGCGAGAGCGGCGAGGGCGGCGAGGGCGGCGGCGGTGGCGCCGGCGAGGGCGGCGGCGGTGGCGCCGGCGAGGGCGGCGGCGGCGGCGGCGGCGAGGGCGAGGGCGGCAGCGGCGGCGGCGAAGGCGGCGGCAAGGGCGGCGGCGAGAGCGGCGGCGAGGGCGGCGGCGAGGGCGGCGGCGGCGAGGACGGCGGCGGCGGCGGCGACGGCGCGAGGGCGAGGGCGAGGGCAGCGGCGGCGGCGGCGAGGGCACGGCAACGAGGGCGGCGGCGGCGGCGAGGGCGAGGGCGAGGGCGGCGATGGCGGCGGCGAGAGCGGCGGCGGCGAGGGCGGCGAGGGCGGCGGCGGAAGCGGCGGCGGCGGCGGCGGAGGCGGCGGCGGCGGCGAAGGCGGCGGCGGCGCCGAAGGCGGAGGCGACGGCGGACGGTGAGCGTAAAGGTGAGACAGCGGCGGCAGCGGCGGCGGCGGAGGCGGCGGAGGCGGCGGCGGCGGCGGCGGCGGCGGCGGCGGCGGCGGAGACGGCGGCGGAGGCGGCGGAAGCGGCGGCGGCGGAGGCGGCGGCGGCGGAGGCGGCGGCGGCGGAGGCGGCGGCGGCGGCGGCGGATGCGGCGGATGCGGCGGCGGCGGCGGAGGCGGCGGCGGCGGCGGAGGCGGAGGCGACGGCGGACGGTGAGCGTAAGGGTGAGGCAGCGGCGGCAGCGGCGGCGGCGGAGGCGGCGGCGGCGGAGGCGGCGGCGGCGAAGGCGGCGGCGGAGGCGGCGGCGGAGGCGGCGGCGGAGGCGGCGGCGGAGGCGGAGGCGGAGGCGGCGGCGGACGGTGAGGGTGAGGGTGAGGCGGCGGCGGAGGCGGCGGCGGCGGCGGAGGCGACGGCGGCGGCGGCGGAGGCAGCGGAGACGGAGGCGGCGGCGGACGGTAAGGGTGAGGGTGAGGCGGCGGCGACAGCGGCAGCGGCGACGGCGGCGGCGGAGGTGGCGGCGGAGGCAGCAGCGGCGGAGGCGGAGACGGCGGCGGACGGTGAGAGTGAGGGTGAGGCGGCGGCGGCGGCGGAGGCAGAGGCGGCGGCAGACGGTGAGCGTGAGGGTGAGGCGGCGGCAGCAGCGGCGGCAGCGGAGACGGCGGCGGAGGCAGCGGCGGAGGCGGCGGCGGAGGCGGCGGCGGAGGCGGCGGCGGAGGCGGCGCACATTCGACAAATAAAAAAACTACTTCTACTCTTCAAACAAACATTACCGTCCATCTATTGGACTTCAGAATTTAAGTACATAAATGCAACAGAGATATAATACAAACATGTCATAAATGTAGGCGGCGGCGGAGGCGGCGGCGGAGGCGGCGGCGGAGGCGGCGGCGGAGGCGGCGGCGGAGGCGGCGGCGGAGGCGGCGGCGGAGGCGGCGGCGGAGGCGGACGGTGAGGGTGAGGGTGAAGCGGCGGCGGCAGCGGCGGCGGCGGCGGCGGCGGAGGCGGCGGAGGAGGCGGCGGCGGAGGCGGCGGCGGAGGCGGAGGCGGCGGCGGAGGCGGCGGCGGAGGCGGCGGCGGAAGCGGCGCACATTCGACAAATAAAAAAACTACTTCTACTCTTCAAACAAACATTACCGTCCATCTATTGGACTTCAGAATTTAAGTACATAAATGCAACAGAGATATAATACAAACATGTCATAAATGTACATTTGAAGAGGTTACCAAACAGAAACTATTGCAAGTATATATATGTCAAATATATATATATATATATATATATATATATATATATATATATATATATATACATTTTTCAGATTCGACTGACGTACCTGCCGATA
>CM068319.1:5442764-5462764 GCA_034766995.1 Acanthacorydalis orientalis | reverse complement strand
AGAAAATATCTATTAAATTGTATATCTTACAACAGTAATATGCAGCAACCATATCATCTTGAAAACTAGACACGACTGAATAAATAAATGTGTAATTTCACAGACACGAAAGTTCATGGCTGTAGGTTTATATAATTTTCCAAATCTTATATAAATGTAACGCGCTGTGAAGCATTGACCTGCACATGATATAGACAAAGTGTTGTGAAGCATTATATATACTCATGCAGAGAATAAATATTTTGATTACAACAGGATAGGGCTATTGAATAATAATTATAACTTTACGTTAATTCTTCACAATATTTGTTTGAATTTAAATGAATGTTCAAAAAATATGTTTAATTAATTAAATATATTTATATATATATATACACAAACAGATAAAATGCAACCAAAAAAGGCAGAAAACTGACATTTATGTACACACTTAATATAAATGAATTAAATTATTTCCTTGAAAATTACAGAGTAGTTGTCTTGTATAAAATAATGAAATATAACAGACAAGGTATTTAATATTAATGTATAAAAAGGACAGCTCCAACATGTCTAATACATATCATATAAAAAAAATCATTCTTTCAGGTACATTGGATACATATGCTAAATGGTTCTAATCATCAAACAAATTTTTCAATATACATATGACTTTATAATTAAAGTTGAAAAATGCAACAGGTATATATTCAACGACAGTAAATATCTGCATGTTATTAAATTGTTAAACAGAAAATATTAAAAGTCCAACAAAGTGTGGCATTGTGGTGTTCGTGCAACGTGGCATCATCGTCGCAGATGAGAAAGAGAATCTAAATACTAGATGTATGTCTAACGTACAGCCGATGCCGGCAGAGGTACCTCCCGCTCCCTCCGACTATCTGCAACGCTACACCGACTTTGTAACAGTTTCAATGACTCACAACTCGCCCAGGTGTTCGTACAATGTTCACACGTTGCCAAGGGAAAAGAGAGGATCTCTATACACACATATATGCATTATATATTATTGTATTTATAAATATGTGTGATTCTGATTTGTAAATTATCCAAATTTACTTTCACATACAAATTGGATACATATGCTTACAGGTTCTAATCATCAATCAAATATTTCAAAATACATATGACTTAATAATAAGCATACATTCAAAGTTATTAAAAATGTACATTTTAATAAATATTAAACAGAAAATATTACAATTCAAAAAAAGAATCGCATTCTGCTGTTCGTACAATGTGTCATCGTCGTCGAAGAGGGGTATTGAAATGTTCACTTGCATAGGCAAGAGGGAAGAGAGAATCACTAATACACATGTGCATTTATTTTATATATATATATATATATATGATTCTAATTTGTAAAAAAAATGTACATATGAGCATATTAATAATCAGAAAATATTGCACGTAGAAGAAAAAGTGGCATTGCGAACGAATTTTCATTATGAACAAATACTTATTAATTCACAGTTCTGCAAGGTTCAACCTATTTAGAACGTGTTCCATACGGACCGCCGGTCTCTGGCGGTCCGCAGAGTCCGATGAATCAACGCAAGCCGGGTGACTCGCGCCAGACTTCATCGACAAAGTCCCCGCTAAGGTGAACAATATAAATGATGTCGTCAACGTGCCAACAAATATTTCTATATACATATGACTTAATAAATAAAGTTGAAAACTGCAACAGGTATATATTCAACGACAGTAAAAATCTGCATGTTATTAAATTGTTAAACAGAAAATATTACAATTCAAAAAAAGAATCGCATTCTGCTGTTCGTACAATGTCATAATCTTAGAACAGGGGCAAGATGGTTACTATACAAAATATATGTTTCTTTAGTCCGGTCGTTCATGCTTGCGATTAACAACATTCAAAATAGAACTGTTCTGACAGGGGAATTGAATGCAAGGAGCAAAAACAAAGCGTGATACGCATTTTTTCATTCTGAACAAACATATGAGCAAATATTTTATTAATTGACGTGACTGCAAGGTTCAACCTATTTAGAACGTGTTCCATGCGGACCGCCGGTCTCCGGCGATCCGCAGAGTCCGATGAATCAACGCAAGCCGGGTGACTCGCGCCAAACTTGATCGACAAAGTCCCCGCTAAGGTGAACAATATAAATAACGTCGACAACGTGCCTCTACCACTGTATGTATACCGTCATCGTCTTGACGAACCGGCCGTTGAACGGTATTACTATCGTTTTAATTGAGTATTACTACATTGTCGCGTACTTGTAAAAAAAAATTCACAGCAGCTTCTCACACAGATGACACTACATATATATATATACCTGTTGCATATACTGAGTTCGATGGCACTGTCGATGTTATACAAAAACATATAAATCAGGAATCCAAGATTTTTATTAAAGCTTACCCGCTAAATTACCGCTTAATTATTGCTGGGAAACATAATCAGAGAGGTTTTCATTCTGAACAAACATATGAGCAAATACTTTATTAATTGAAAACTGCAAGGTTTAACCCATTTACAACGTGTTACAGACATTATTATATATCAAGTGATAATACAAGCTAAACGAATTCTCTTAAACCTACTTAACGCTCAATTATTAATATATATATATATATATATACATGCATTTATCTTTAATAAAAAAGTTATAATTAAAATTATATATTCCCTGTAGCTAAAATCATGTTGTGTGTTAACTAACTACTTTCAAACTTAAATATATGATTATAACCTTAAAAAATACATTTAAAAATTTTACACTTTCAATGACTTCCGATTTATATATTCGTTCATTTGTATGTTGTTCTATTCGATTATACCCTGTATGCGTACGTGCACAAACACTCTATTTAAAATCTAATTGTATATTAACAAAGTAGCATCAGACAGTAGATTTATGATTATAACCTTAAAAAATACATTTAAAAGTATTATACTTACAATGACTTCCTCTTTAAATATTAGTTCATTTGTATGTTGTTTTTATGTTCGAATATACCCTCTATGCGTACATGCACTACCTCTGTACCTAAAATCAAATTGTGTGTTAACAAACTAGCATCAGATAGAAGATATATGATTATAACCTAAAAATATATATAGAAAATTTAAACTTGCCATTATTTCCACTATAATTATTCATTCATTTGCCTGTTATTTTTGTTCCCTTCGAATATAACTTATATGCGTACGTCCACTTCCTCCGTAACTAAAATCAAATTGGGTGTTAAACTAGCATCACATAGTAGATATATGATTATAACCTAATAAAAATATTTAGAAAATTTAAACTTGCCATTATTTCCACTATAATTATTCATTCATTTGCCTGTTCTTTTTGTTCCCTTCGAATATAACTTATATGCGTACGTCCACTTCCTCCGTAACTAAAATCAAATTGGGTGTTAAACTAGCATCACATAGTAGATATATGATTATAACCTAATAAAAATATTTAGAAAATTTAAACTTGCCATTATTTCCACTATAATTATTCATTCATTTGCCTGTTCTTTTTGTTCCCTTCGAATATAACTTATATGCGTACGTCCACTTCCTCCGTAACTAAAATCAAATTGGGTGTTAAACTAGCATCACATAGTAGATATATGATTATAACCTAATAAAAATATTTAGAAAATTTAAACTTGCCATTATTTCCACTATAATTATTCATTCATTTGCCTGTTCTTTTTGTTCCCTTCGAATATAACTTATATGCGTACGTCCACTTCCTCCGTAACTAAAATCAAATTGGGTGTTAAACTAGCATCACATAGTAGATATATGATTATAACCTAATAAAAATATTTAGAAAATTTAAACTTGCCATTATTTCCACTATAATTATTCATTCATTTGCCTGTTCTTTTTGTTCCCTTCGAATATAACTTATATGCGTACGTCCACTTCCTCCGTAACTAAAATCAAATTGGGTGTTAAACTAGCATCACATAGTAGATATATGATTATAACCTAATAAAAATATTTAGAAAATTTAAACTTGCCATTATTTCCACTATAATTATTCATTCATTTGCCTGTTCTTTTTGTTCCCTTCGAATATAACTTATATGCGTACGTCCACTTCCTCCGTAACTAAAATCAAATTGGGTGTTAACAAACTAGCATCACATAGTAGATATATGATTATAACCTAATAAAAATATATAGAAAATTTAAACTTGCCATTATTTCCACTATAATTATTCATTCATTTGCCTGTTCTTTTTGTTCCCTTCGAATATAACTTATATGCGTACGTCCACTTCCTCCGTAACTAAAATCAAATTGGGTGTTAAACTAGCATCACATAGTAGATATATGATTATAACCTAATAAAAATATTTAGAAAATTTAAACTTGCCATTATTTCCACTATAATTGTTCATTCATTTGCCTGTTCTTTTTGTTCCCTTCGAATATAACTTATATGCGTACGTCCACTTCCTCCGTAACTAAAATCAAATTGGGTGTTAACAAACTAGCATCACATAGTAGATATATGATTATAACCTAATAAAAATATATAGAAAATTTAAACTTGCCATTATTTCCACTATAATTATTCATTCCTTTGCCTGTTCTTTTTGTTCCCTTCGAATATAACTTATATGCGTACGTCCACTTCCTCTGTAACTAAAATCAAATTGGGTGTTAACAAACTAGCATCACATAGTAGATATATGATTATAACCTAATAAAAATATATAGAAAATTTAAACTTGCCATTATTTCCACTATAATTATTCATTCATTTGCCTGTTCTTTTTGTTCCCTTCGAATATAACTTATATGCGTACGTCCACTTCCTCCGTAACTAAAATCAAATTGGGTGTTAACAAACTAGCATCACATAGTAGATATATGATTATAACCTAATAAAAATATATAGAAAATTTAAACTTGCCATTATTTCCACTATAATTATTCATTCATTTGCCTGTTCTTTTTGTTCCCTTCGAATATAACTTATATGCGTACGTCCACTTCCTCCGTAACTAAAATCAAATTGGGTGTTAACAAACTAGCATCATATAGTAGATATATGATTATAACCTAATAAAAATATTTAGAAAATTTAAACTTGCCATTATTTCCACTATAATTATTCATTCATTTGCCTGTTCTTTTTGTTCCCTTCGAATATAACTTATATGCGTACGTCCACTTCCTCCGTACCTAAAATCAAATTGGGTGTTAACAAACTAGCATCACATAGTAGATATTTGATTATAACCTAAAAAAAATATATAGAAAATTTAAACTTGCCATTATTTCCACTATAATTATTCATTCCTTTGCCTGTTCTTTTTGTTCCCTTCGAATATAACCTATATGCGTACGTCCACTTCCTCCGTACCTAAAATCAAATTGGGTGTTAACAAACTAGCATCACATAGTAGATATATGATTATAACCTAATAAAAATATATAGAAAATTTAAACTTGCCATTATTTCCACTATAATTATTCATTCATTTGCCTGTTCTTTTTGTTCCCTTCGAATATAACTTATATGCGTACGTCCACTTCCTCCGTAACTAAAATCAAATTGGGTGTTAACAAACTAGCATCACATAGTAGATATATGATTATAACCTAATAAAAATATATAGAAAATTTAAACTTGCCATTATTTCCACTATAATTATTCATTCATTTGCCTGTTCTTTTTGTTCCCTTCGAATATAACTTATATGCGTACGTCCACTTCCTCCGTAACTAAAATCAAATTGGGTGTTAACAAACTAGCATCATATAGTAGATATATGATTATAACCTAATAAAAATATTTAGAAAATTTAAACTTGCCATTATTTCCACTATAATTATTCATTCATTTGCCTGTTCTTTTTGTTCCCTTCGAATATAACTTATATGCGTACGTCCACTTCCTCCGTACCTAAAATCAAATTGGGTGTTAACAAACTAGCATCACATAGTAGATATTTGATTATAACCTAATAAAAATATATAGAAAATTTAAACTTGCCATTATTTCCACTATAATTATTCATTCATTTGCCTGTTCTTTTTGTTCCCTTCGAATATAACTTATATGCGTACGTCCACTTCCTCCGTACCTAAAATCAAATTGGGTGTTAACAAACTAGCATCACATAGTAGATATTTGATTATAACCTAAAAAAAATATATAGAAAATTTAAACTTGCCATTATTTCCACTATAATTATTCATTCCTTTGCCTGTTCTTTTTGTTCCCTTCGAATATAACCTATATGCGTACGTCCACTTCCTCCGTACCTAAAATCAAATTGGGTGTTAACAAACTAGCATCACATAGTAGATATATGATTATAACCTAAAAAAAATATATAGAAAATTTAAACTTGCCATTATTTCCTCTATAATTATTCATTCATTTGCCTGTTCTTTTTGTTCCCTTCGAATATAACCTATATGCGTACGTCCACTTCCTCCGTACCTAAAATCAAATTGGGTGTTAACAAACTAGCATCACATAGTAGATATATGATTATAACCTAATAAAAATATATAGAAAATTTAAACTTGCCATTATTTCCACTATGATTATTCATTCGTTTGCCTGTTCTTTTTGTTCCCTTCGAATATAACCTATATGCGTACGTCCACTTCCTCCGTACCTAAAATCAAATTGGGTGTTAACAAACTAGCATCACATAGTAGATATATGATTATAACCTAAAAAAAATATATAGAAAATTTAAACTTACATTGATTTCCAGTTCAAATATTCATTCGTTTGTATGTAGTTATCTTCGAATATAACCTATTTGCTTACGTGCACTATCTCCTCACCTAAAATCAAATTGGGTGTCAAAGTAGCGTCAGAGAGTAGATATGTGATTATAACATTAATATATATATATATATATTTAAAAAATGTATACTTACATGATTTCCACTTTAAATATTCATTCCTTTGCCTGTTCTTGTTGTTCCCTTCGAATATCTATATGCGTATGCGTCCATGCACTTCATCCGTACCTAAATTCAGATTGGGTGTTAACGATTTAGCTTCAGACAGTAAATATATGATTATAACGATCAAAAGTTTATTTAAAAAATTATACTCGCGATGATTTCCACATTAAATATTCATTCGTTTGTATGTTGCTGTTACCTTCGGATATAACTGGTAAGCGTACGTGAACGTTCTCCCTATCTAAAACCCAATTGTGTGTTAACAAACTAGCACCAGAGTATAAATATATGATTAAAACCTCAAAAAAATTATACTTGCAATGATTTCCACGTTAAATATTCGTTCGTTTGTATGTTGTTGTTATCTTCGGATATAACCTATATGCGTATGTGCACTACCTCCACACCTAAAATCAAAACGGGTGTTAACAAACTAGCAATCAGACTTTCAAAATGATTATAACCTTAAAAATATATTTAAAAACATTATACTTACCATGATTTCCACTTTATTCATTCTTTTGTAAGTTGTTGTTACCTTCGAATATTACCTATATGCGTTCGTACACTACCTCCACACCTAAAATCAAAACGGGTGTTAACAAACTACCATTCGGATTTGAAACATATGATTATAACCTTAAAAAATATATTTAAAAAAATTATACTTTCCATGATTTCCACTTTAAATATTCATTCGTTTGTAAGTCGTTGTTATCTTCGAATATAAGCTGTATGCGTTCGTACACTACCGCCGCACCTAAAATCAAATTCGGTGTTAACAAACTAGCAATCAGACTTTCAATATGATTATAACCTTAAAAAATATATTTAAAAAGTTTATACTTGCAATGACTTCCTCTTTAAATATTCATTCGTTTATGTCGTTGTTGTTATCTTCGAATATAACCTATATGCGTACGTACACTACCTCCACACCTAAAATCAAATCGGGTGTTAACAAACTAGCGATCGGAGTTTTAATGTATGTTTATAACCCTAAAGAATATATTTAAAAAATTTATACTTGCGACGATTTCCACTTTAAATATTCATTCGTTTGTAAGTCGTTGTTATCTTCGAATATAAGCTATATGCGTTCGTACACTACCGCCGCACCTAAAATCAAATTCGGTGTTAACAAACTAGCAATCAGACTTTCAATATGATTATAACCTTAAAAAATATATTTAAAAAGTTTATACTTGCAATGACTTCCTCTTTAAATATTCATTCGTTTATGTCGTTGTTGTTATCTTCGAATATAACCTATATGCGTACGTACACTACCTCCAAACCTAAAATCAAATCGGGTGTTAACAAACTAGCGATCGGAGTTTTAATGTATGTTTATAACCCTAAAGAATATATTTAAAAAATTTATACTTGCGACGATTTCCACTTTAAATATTCATTCGTTTGTAAGTCGTTATCTTCGAATATAAGCTATATGCGTTCGTACGCTACCGCCGCACCTAAAATCAAATTCAGTGTTAACAAACTAGCAATCAGAGTTTAAATATATGATTATAACCCTAAAGAATATATTTAAAAAATTTATACTTGCGACGATTTTCACTTTAAATATTCATTCTTTTGTAAGTTGTTGTTACCTTCGAATATTACCTATATGTGTTCGTACACTACCTCCACACCTAAAATCAAATTGGGTGTTAAACTAGCAATCAGACTTTCAACATGATTGTAACCTTAAAAAATATATTTCAAAAGTTTATACTTGCAATGACTTCCACTTTAAATATTCATTCATTTATGTTGTTGTTGTTATCTTCGAATATTACCTATATGCGTTCGTACACTACCTCCACACCTAAAATCAAATTGGGTGTTAAACTAGCAATCAGACTTTCAACATGATTGTAACCTTAAAAAATATATTTCAAAAGTTTATACTTGCAATGACTTCCACTTTAAATATTCATTCATTTATGTTGTTGTTGTTATCTTCGAATATTACCTATATGCGTTCGTACACTACCTCCACACCTAAAATCAAATTGGGTGTTAAACTAGCAATCAGACTTTCAACATGATTGTAACCTTAAAAATATATATAAAAAAAATGTTACTTCCCTTGATTTCCACTTTAAATATTCATTCATTTGTACATGTTGTTGTTATCTTCGAATATAACCTATGCGCGTACGTGCACCACCTCCACACCTAAAATCAAATCAGGTGTTAACAAACTAGCATTCGGATTTTAAATATATGATTATAACCTTAAAAAATATATTTAAAAAGTTTATACTTGCAATGACTTCCTCTTTAAATATTCATTCGTTTATGTTGTTGTTGTTATCTTCGAATATAACCTATATGCGTACGTACACTACCTCCACACCTAAAATCAAATCGGGTGTTAACAAACTAACGATCAGAGTTTTAATGTATGTTTATAACCCTAAAGAATATATTTAAAAAATTTATACTTGCGACGATTTCCACTTTAAATATTCATTCGTTTGTAAGTCGTTGTTATCTTCGAATATGACCTATATGCGTTCGTACATTACCTCCATACCTAAAATCAAATCGGTCGTTAACAAACTAGCAATCAGACTTTCAACATGATTATAACCTTCAAAATATATTTTAAAAATTATACTTCCCTTGATTTCCACTTTAAATATTCATTCGTTCGTAAGCTGTTGTTGTCGTCTTCGAATATAACCTGTGCGCGTACGTACGCTACCTCCGCACCTAAAATCGAATCGGCCGTTAACGGACTAGCGTTCGGATTTTAAATATATCGTGACCGTAAAAAATATATTTAAAAAATTTATACTCGCGACGATTCCCGCTTCGAATGTTCTTTCGTTCGTACGTCGCCGTTTTTGAATACGATCCGTACGCGTACGTGCGCTCTGTCCGTATCCGATACCGGATTCGGTCGTACGCGACGGCTTCAGACTTTAAATACCGGATCATGACTTTAAAGATCGTTTTTAAAAAATTTATACCTGCGATGATTTCCGGCTTAAATATTCGTTCGTTCGTACGTTGTTTTCGAATATGACCTGTATGCGTACGTGCACTCGCTCCCTCCCCGTCTAAAATCAGATTCGGTTGTTTACGACAGTAGCTTCAGACTTTAAACATAGAATTATAACCTTAAAAAATATATTTAAAAAATTAATACTTATGATTTCCAGTCTAAATATTCATTCGTCTCTATGTTATTATCTTCGAATTTAACCTGGATGCGTACGTGCACTACTTCCGTACCTAAAATCAAATCGGTTGTTAACTAGTATCACACTTTCAAAATATGATTATAACCTTAAAAAATATATTTAAAAATGTGTATATGAGATATATGGCCGAGTGGATTTTTGAATATGAAATAGGTGCGACGTTCGCCGATAATTCCAAACTTGATTTATTTTGAATAGAGTTAGAAACTGATACATTACGGTGCAAACTTGACTTCGGCTTGACGCGCGACCGCCGATTCCACGAATGTAATGGCGTCCTTGCCTCGGTGTTACCGAGTATGATGCGTTAAATGTTCATGTTGGGTAACTTTTACTACGATTACTGAGACCGATGGAACTGTCGATCCTGAACGAAACCATACGTAGGAGGATTTAGTTTTTTATTAACATAAAATTAACGCCTAAACGCAAAATTAACGGATAATTATTACTGTGGAACATGGCCAAAGTTAGGTTTTCACTCGCAACAAACATAAGTAAATACATTATTAATTGACGGATTTTATGTGATTTAACAAATTTAGAACATGTTTCAGACATTATTGATTACCTAGTGATAACACAAATAGAAAGAATCGTTACACCTAATTAACGCTTAATTATTGCTGTGGAGAATGAACACACGCGCGCATACACACATATGTGTCTGTATATATATATATATACTTACAATATATATATATACATCTTTAATAAAATAAAAAGTTTAAATTAAAAGGAAACACAACCCTACATATATGCACCAAAACATACTTGTAGCTTTTCAATTGAAGTAATTATGATTTAATGAAAGGTATCAGTTATAAATGTAATTGAATTTATGAACAATATTTGAATGCCGTTTTGGGCCAGACAAGAACTATATATTCACATACATTACATATATATACATATATTGTTTATAACTTCCTTTCATTTTAATTGAAGATTTCAAGACGAAATTATGACCAAATATTCAGACTAAAATCTCATTAATATATATATATATAAACACACACACACTTATCTCTGGTCTCCGGCAGTCCACCGTGATACGTCTAATGCTTAATTATTACTGTAGAGGATGAAGAAGGGGGAGAGACAACATATATACATACGTTTATCTTTAATAAAAAAAAGTTTTAATTGAAAGGAAACACAACCCTACATATATGCACCAAAACATACTTGTAGATTTTCAATTGAAGTAATTATGATTTAATGAAAGGTATCGGTTATAAATGTCATTGAATTTATGAACGACATTTGAATGCTGTTTTGGGCCAGACGAGAACTATATATTCACATACATATACGTACGTATATATTGTTTATAACTTACTTACATTTTAATTGAAGATTTCAAGACTAAACCGTGACCTAGCACGACCGACCGATGAACACAACGCCTCACCCCGCTCTAAAAAAACAAATTGTCGGTGATAAACTACAATGTAGCGTACTTTCATTAGCACAGAAGCATGAATGTTCATATAATCACTGCATCAGCAAGAACTGTAGACGGAGATAAATCGATGTCACACTGTAAGAGAAAAGGAGAAGCGAACAACATACGTCATAACGTATTAAGGCATCCCATGGACAGCTATTGCATCATTATTTGTTATGACTTCGAATTTTTATTCGTGTAAACAATTTGTGGCGCCAAATCGGATCACATAAAAACATACAGTATTATTTTTATATATATATATATATATATATATATATATATATATATATTGACATTTTGTCAAAAATATTCTTATTACAGATGATTTAAATTGAAATGATACATCATTAGACATTAATATATACATAGGAGAGCTCTGAGTCTTTTATAAACAAATATAATAAGATTTCAAATGAAGACATTCTGCCAAGAATAGTCTTATTACAGATGATTTAAACTGAGCTGATATATCATTAGACATTAATATATACAAAGGAGGGGTCCCAGTCTTTAATAAATAAATACAATAGGTGTACTTTATGATTTAAATAAGTATTTTGAGTTCAAACCTATGATGCATTTAAATTGATGACATTATTTCAAAAATATTCTTATTACAGATGATTTAAATTGAACTGATATATATATATCATTAGACATTAATATATACAAAGGAGAAGTCCAAGTATTTAATAAATAAATACAATAGGTGTACTTTAATATTTAAATAAGTATTTTGAAGTCTACATATGATGCATTTTAAATAGTGACATTCTGCCAAGAATATTCTTATTATAGATGATTTAAATTGAACTGATATGTCATTAGACGTTAATATATACAAAGGAGGGCTCTGTGTCTTTAATACGCAAATATAATAAATGGATATTATGATTTAAATAAGTATTTTGGGTTCTAAATATGATGCATTTAAAATAGGGACATTCTGTAAAAAATATTCTTATTACAGTTGATTTAAATTGCATTTATATGCCATTAGATTTTAATATATACAAAGGAGGGATCCAAGTATTTAATAAAGAAATATAATAGGTGTATTTTCTGATTTAAATCAGTTATTTGAGGTCTAAATATGATTCATTTAAAATGATGACATTCTGTCAAAAATATTCTTATTACAGATAATTTAATATCGACTGATATGTCATTAGATATCAATATATACAATGTGGGCTCGAAGTCTTTAATATACAAATATAATAAGTGTATTATGATTTAAATAAGTATTTTGAGGTCGAAATATGATACGTTTAAAATGGTGACATTCTGTCAAGAATACTCTTATTATAGATGATTTAAATTGAACTGATATAACATTAGACATTAATATATACAAATGAGGGGTCCAAGTCTTTAATAAATAAATACAATAGGTGTACTTTATGATTTAAATAAGTATTTTGAGGTCTACATATAATGCATTTTAAATAAGTGACATTCTGCCTAAATATTTTTATTATAGATGATTTAAATTGAACTGATGTGTCATACATTAATATATACAAAGGAGAGGTCCTAGTCTTTAATTAATAAGTATAATAATTGTATTTTATGATTTAAATAAGTATTTTGAGTTCTGACCTATGATGAATTTAAAATAGTGACATTCTGTCAAGATTATTTTTATTACAGTTGGTTTAAATTGCACTGATATGTCATTATACATTCATATATACAAACGAGGGCTCCTGAGTCTTTAATAAACAAATATAATGAGTGTATTGTATGATTAAAATAAGAACAGTGAGCACTAAATATGATGCATTTAATATGATGGCATTCTGTCAAGAATATTCTTATTACAGATGATTTAAATTGAACTGATATGTCATTAGATAATAATATATATTTTAAGTGGGCTCGAAGTCTTTAATAAATAAATACAATAGGTGTACTTTATGATTTAAATAAGTATTTTGAGTTCAAACCTATGATGCATTTAAATTGATGACATTATTTCAAAAATATTCTTATTACAGATGATTTAAATTGAACTGATATATATATATATATATATATATATATATATATATATATATATATATATATATATATATATATATCATTAGACATTAATATATACAAAGGAGAAGTCCAAGTATTTAATAAATAAATACAATAGGTGTACTTTAATATTTAAATAAGTATTTTGAGGTCTACATATGATGCATTTTAAATAGTGACATTCTGCCAAGAATATTCTTATTATAGATGATTTAAATTGAACTGATATGTCATTAGACGTTAATATATACAAAGGAGGGCTCTGTGTCTTTAATAAGCAAATATAATAAATGGATATTATGATTTAAATAAGTATTTTGGGTTCTAAATATGATGCATTTAAAATAGGGACATTCTGTAAAAAATATTCTTATTACAGTTGATTCAAATTGCATTGATATGCCATTAGATTTTAATATATACAAAGGAGGGATCCAAGTATTTAATAAAGAAATATAATAGGTGTATTTTATGATTTAAATCAGTTATTTGAGGTCTAAATATGATTCATTTAAAATGATGACATTCTGTCAAAAATATTCTTATTACAGATAATTTAATATCGACTGATATGTCATTAGATATCAATATATACAATGTGGGCTTGAAGTCTTTAATATACAAATATAATAAGTGTATTATGATTTAAATAAGTATTTTGAGGTCGAAATATGATACGTTTAAAATGGTGACATTCTGTCAAGAATACTCTTATTATAGATGATTTAAATTGAACTGATATAACATTAGACATTAATATATACAAAGGAGAGGTCAAAGTCTTTAATTAATAAATACAATAGGTGTACTTTAATATTTAAATAAGTATTTTGAGGTCTACATATAATGCATTTTAAATAAGTGACATTCTGCCTAAATATTCTTATTATAGATGATTTAAATTGAACTGATGTGTCATACATTAATATATACAAAGGAGGGGTCCTAGTCTTTAATTAATAAATATAATAATTGTATTTTATGATTTAAATAAGTATTTTGAGTTCTGACCTATGATGAATTTAAAATAGTGACATTCTGTCAAGATTATTTTTATTACAGTTGGTTTAAATTGCACTGATATGTCATTATACATTCATATATACAAACGAGGGCTCCTGAGTCTTTAATAAACAAATATAATGAGTGTATTGTATGATTAAAATAAGAACAGTGAGCACTAAATATGATGCATTTAATATGATGGCATTTTGTCAAGAATATTCTTATTAAAGACAATTTAAATTGCACTGATATGTCATTAGATAATAATATATATTTTAAGTGGGCTCGAAGTCTTTAATAAATAAATACAATAGGTGTACTTTATGATTTAAATAAGTATTTTGAGTTAAAACCTATGATGCATTTAAATTGATGACATTATTTCAAAAATATTCTTATTACAGATGATTTAAATTGAACTGATATATATAACATTAGACATTAATATATACAAAGGAGAGGTCAAAGTCTTTAATTAATAAATACAATAGGTGTACTTTAATATTTAAATAAGTATTTTGAGGTCTACATATGATGCATTTTAAATAGTGACATTCTGCCAAGAATATTCTTATTATAGATGATTTAAATTGAACTGATATGTCATTAGACGTTAATATATACAAAGGAGGGCTCTGTGTCTTTAATACGCAAATATAATAAATGGATATTATGATTTAAATAAGTATTTTGGGTTCTAAATATGATGCATTTAAAATAGGGACATTCTGTAAAAAATATTCTTATTACAGTTGATTTAAATTGCATTTATATGCCATTAGATTTTAATATATACAAAGGAGGGATCCAAGTATTTAATAAAGAAATATAATAGGTGTATTTTATGATTTAAATCAGTTATTTGAGGTCTAAATATGATTCATTTAAAATGATGACATTCTGTCAAAAATATTCTTATTACAGATAATTTAATATCGACTGATATATGTCATTAGATATCAATATATACAATGTGGGCTCGAAGTCTTTAATATACAAATATAATAAGTGTATTATGATTTAAATAAGTATTTTGAGGTCGAAATATGATACGTTTAAAATGGTGACATTCTGTCAAGAATACTCTTATTATAGATGATTTAAATTGAACTGATATAACATTAGACATTAATATATACAAAGGAGAGGTCAAAGTCTTTAATTAATAAATACAATAGGTGTACTTTAATATTTAAATAAGTATTTTCAGGTCTACATATAATGCATTTTAAATAAGTGACATTCTGCCTAAATATTCTTATTATAGATGATTTAAATTGAACTGATGTGTCATACATTAATATATACAAAGGAGGGGTCCTAGTCTTTAATTAATAAGTATAATAATTGTATTTTATGATTTAAATAAGTATTTTGAGTTCTGACCTATGATGAATTTAAAATAGTGACATTCTGTCAAGATTATTTTTTTTACAGTTGGTTTAAATTGCACTGATATGTCATTATACATTCATATATACAAACGAGGGCTCCTGAGTCTTTAATAAACAAATATAATAAGTGTATTGTATGATTAAAATAAGAACAGTGAGCACTAAATATGATGCATTTAATATGATGGCATTTTGTCAAGAATATTCTTAAAGACAATTTAAATTGCACTGATATGTCATTAGATAATAATATATATTTTAAGTGGGCTCGAAGTCTTTAATAAATAAATACAATAGGTGTACTTTATGATTTAAATAAGTATTTTGAGTTCAAACCTATGATGAATTTAAAATAGTGACATTCTGTCAAGATTATTTTTATTACAGTTGGTTTAAATTACACTGATATGTCATTATACATTCATATATACAAACGAGGGCTCCTGAGTCTTTAATAAACAAATATAATGAGTGTATTGTATGATTAAAATAAGAACAGTGAGCACTAAATATGATGCATTTAATATGATGGCATTTTGTCAAGAATATTCTTAAAGACAATTTAAATTGCACTGATATGTCATTAGATAATAATATATATTTTAAGTGGGCTCGAAGTCTTTAATAAATAAATACAATAGGTGTACTTTATGATTTAAATAAGTATTTTGAGTTCTAAATAACATGCATTTAAAATGATGACATTCTGTCAAGAATATTCTTATTACAGATGATTTAAATTGAACTGATATATCATTAGACATTAATATATACAAATGAGGGGTCCAAGTCTTTAATAAATAAATACAATAGGTGTACTTTATGATTTAAATAAGTATTTTGAGTTCTAAATAATATGCATTTAAAATGATGACATTCTGTCAAGAATATACTTATTACAGATGATTTAAATTGAACTGATATAGCATTAGATATTCATTTGTAAGTTGTTGTTATCTTCGAATATAACCTATATGCGTTCGTACACTACCTCCACACCTAAAATCAAATCGGGTGTTAACAAACTAGCAATCAGACTTTCATTATGATTATAACCTTAAAAAATATATTTCAAAAGTTTATACTTGCAATGACTTCCACTTTAAATATTCATTCATTTATGTTGTTGTTGTTATCTTCGAATATTACCTATATGCGTTCGTACACTACCTCCACACCTAAAATCAAATCGGGTGTTAAACTAGCAATCAGAGTTTAAATAATTGATTATAACCCTAAAGAATATATTTAAAAAATTTATACTCGAGACGATTTCCACTTTAAATATTCATTCGTTTGTAAGTTGTTGTTATCTTCGAATATAACCTATATGCGTTCGTACACTACCTCCACCCCTAAAATCAAATTGGGTGTTAACAAACTAGCAATCAGACTTTCAATATGATTATAACCTTAAAAAATATATTTCAAAAGTTTATACTCGCAATGACTTCCACTTTAAATATTCATTCATTTATGTTGTTGTTGTTATCTTCGAATATTACCTATATGCGTTCGTACACTACCTCCACACCTAAAATCAAATCGGGTGTTAAACTAGCAATCAGAGTTTAAATAATTGATTATAACCCTAAAGAATATATTTAAAAAATTTATACTCGAGACGATTTCCACTTTAAATATTCATTCGTTTGTAAGTTGTTGTTATCTTCGAATATAACCTATATGCGTTCGTACACTACCTCCACACCTAAAATCAAATTGGGTGTTAACAAACTAGCAATCAGACTTTCAATATGATTATAACCTTAAAAAATATATTTCAAAAGTTTATACTCGCAATGACTTCCACTTTAAATATTCATTCATTTATGTTGTTGTTGTTATCTTCGAATATTACCTATATGCGTTCGTACACTACCTCCACACCTAAAATCAAATTGGGTGTTAACAAACTAGCAATCAGACTTTCATTATGATTATAACCTTAAAAAATATATTTCAAAAGTTTATACTTGCAATGACTTCCACTTTAAATATTCATTCATTTATGTTGTTGTTGTTATCTTCGAATATTACCTATATGCGTTCGTACACTACCTCCACACCTAAAATCAAATTGGGTGTTAACAAACTAGCAATCAGACTTTCAATATGATTATAACCTTAAAAAATATATTTCAAAAGTTTATACTCGCAATGACTTCCACTTTAAATATTCATTCATTTATGTTGTTGTTGTTATCTTCGAATATTACCTATATGCGTTCGTACACTACCTCCACACCTAAAATCAAATTGGGTGTTAACAAACTAGCAATCAGACTTTCATTATGATTATAACCTTAAAAAATATATTTCAAAAGTTTATACTTGCAATGACTTCCACTTTAAATATTCATTCATTTATGTTGTTGTTGTTATCTTCGAATATTACCTATATGCGTTCGTACACTACCTCCACACCTAAAATCAAATCGGGTGTTAAACTAGCAATCAGAGTTTAAATAATTGATTATAACCCTAAAGAATATATTTAAAAAATTTATACTCGAGACGATTTCCACTTTAAATATTCATTCATTTGTAAGTTGTTGTTATCTTCGAATATAACCTATATGCGTTCGTACACTACCTCCACACCTAAAATCAAATTGGGTGTTAACAAACTAGCAATCAGACTTTCAACATGATTACAACCTTAAAAATATATTTAAAAAAATTATACTTCCCTTGATTTCCACTTTAAATATTCATTCACTTGTACGTGTTGTTGTTATCTTCGAGTATAACCTATGGGCGTATGTACACTAACTCCACACCTAAAATCAAATCCGGTGTTAACAAACTAGCATTCCGATTTTAAATATATTATAACCCTAAAGAATATATTTAAAAAATTTATACTTGCGACGATTTCCACTTTAAATATACATTCATTTGTAAGTTGTTGTTATCTTCCAATATAACCTATATGCGTTCGTACACTACCTCCACACCTAAAATCAAATTGGGTGTTAACAAACTAGCAATCAGACTTTCAATATGATTATAACCTTAAAAAATATATTTCAAAAGTTTATACTTGCAATGACTTCCACTTTAAATATTAATTCATTTATGTTGTTGTTGTTATCTTCGAATATTACCTATATGCGTTCGTACACTACCTCCACACCTAAAATCAAATTCAGTGTTAACAAACTAGCAATCAGAGTTTAAATATATGACTATAACCCTAAAGAATATATTGAAAAAATTTATACTTGTGACTATTTCCACTTTAAATATTCATTCTTTTGTAAGTTGTTGTTATCTTCGAATATAACCTATATGCGTTCGTACACTACCTCCGCACCTAAAATCAAATTGGGTGTTAAACTAGCAATCAGACTTTCAACATGATTGTAACCTTAAAAATATATTTAAAAAAATTATACTTCCCTTGATTTCCACTTTAAATATTCATTCATTTGTACGTGTTGTTATCTTCGAATATAACCTATGCGCGTACGTACGCTAACTCCACACCTAAAATCAAATCGGGTGTTAACAAACTAGCATTCGGATTTTAAATATATTATAACCATAAAAAATATATTTAAAAAAATTATACTTGCAATGACTTCCACTTTAAATATTCATTCCTTTATATGTTGTTGTTGTTATCTTCGAATATAACCTATATGCGTACGTGTACTACCTCCACACCTAAAATCAAATTCGGTGTTAACAAACTAGCAATCAGAGTTTTAATATATGATTGTAACCATAAAGAATATATTTAAAAAATTTATACTTGCGATGATTCCCACTTTAAATATTCATTCATTTGTAAGTTGTTGTTATCTTCGAATATATAACCTATATGCGTTCGTACACTACCTCCACACCTAAAATCAAATAGGGTGTTAACAAACTAGCAATCAGACTTTCAATATGATTATCACCTTAAAAATATATTTAAAAAAATTATACTTGCAATGATTCCCACTTTAAATATTCTTTCATTTGTATGGTGT
>CM068319.1:5415264-5427764 GCA_034766995.1 Acanthacorydalis orientalis | reverse complement strand
CAAATACAGAACAGATTATAATTTTCAACTCATTTTAATTATACTTAAATAAATTGACCTACATTCATATTTTGGATGATTTAAATTATACTAAATATAATTTTACTTAAAATTACAAACAATAGTACTCCAAATATATATAAAATAATTTTATTTAGATCATATTTCAATTTGAATACATATTTAAATTTCTTAAATTGTCAAATATATATATATATATATATATATATATATATATATATATATACATATATATATATATATATATGGATGTATATATATATATATATATATATTATATATATATAAATATATATTAACACGCACGCCATATTACAACGTGGGAAAACGTGTTGAAGTTCATGTTTTGACGTTTTCCTAACAGATGCGGACAAATGAGAATAATGAATAAATTATAGATTATAACACAATAACTAATATTTCTACTCCTAATTAAATTATAATTAATGCTCTCAACGATAAATATTTATAATTTATTTATGCTAAGCAGAAATAAAAAATATATATTTATAATTAGCAACGAAAGTCACCCGGGAAACCCTATTCAGACTAGTTTAACACATTAAAATTTTCAACTCATATTCTAATTATACTGAAATAAATTGACCTGGCAGAAATTTATCATCAAATTACACGTGAGAAAACATTCTTTCAACGCAAATATTCTTTTTACTGCTAGCCAATGACCGATATTATGATGATTTAAGAACCTGCTTACCGAATTGACAGCATATGCAATATCGGGCCGTGACACAATTGCTAAGAACATTAAAGACCCGACCGCCTCTCGATACGGTACATTCGTGATTTCCTCATCATCTGACTCAACGGGGCTTAACACAGTGCGAGGATCTGCGGGAACTGACACACCTTTCGCATCTTTCATGCCATATTTTTCGACTATTTGTTTCGCGTACGCTTGTTGATGAATGAACATTGTCTTCTTCATTCTATCGCGACAGATTTGTAACCCAACGAAGGTAGTACGATCGCCCAGGGTGATCTCAAACGTTTCGCGCAGCGACGTGACGATTGACTCGAGAACTTCTGTCGACCTCGCTGCAATAATCCCGTCATCGACAAAAAGCGCCAAATAGATTTCGCATCCATTGTAATATCCGAAAAATATGCATTTATCCGCGTCGGTCTCCTCGAGTTTATATTTGTGCAGGAAACTTGAGAACTTCAAGTTCCAACACCTCGGTGCTTGCTTTAACCCGTACAGAGATTTATTAAGTTTGCACACCACGTTACCGCAATCGCTGACGACGAGGCCCTCAGGAGCTTCCATGTGGATATCCTCCTGAAGATCTCCATAGAGGAACGCCGTGCGAACGTCGAACTGCACAGCTTCGAGGTCGTCGTGAGTGATGATCGCCAGGAACACTCGAAGTGAGTCGTATCGTACTACGGGTGCAAATGTATCTGTGTAATCGATGCCTTCGCGCTGCAAGAAACCTCGCGCACATAGGCGAGCTTTGAAGCGATACACCTTTCCTTTTTCGTCTCGTAGCAATTTGAAAACCCATTTCGAATCAATCGTCTTCTTCTTCGCGTCTCTTGGTACGATCGACCACGTTTTGTTTGTCTGATGTGCTTCGAGCTCAGATTCGATTGCTTTAATCCACCTCGGAGCGTCTGGTCCTACTACTGCTTCATGGAACGTGGAAGGAACTTTATATTTGATCGAATTCAACTCATACCTTGAAGGCCGCTGAAGAGAGCCCCGATCTCGTAGGACTCGTGGTTCGATTCTCGACTGCTGGACTTCCTCGACGACAGGAACATTATTGATTTCCGCTGCTGCTTCTACAGCCTCGTTGTCATCTCGTGTTTCATCTGCTTTCTCCTCAGTCTCTAGATGCGTCGGTAATAGGATTTCTGCTTCCGATGTTACTCTACCCTCTCGATCTTCCCTACCCACTCGCTCATCGAAAACTACATCTCTGGAAACAGAAATAGCGCCTGTTTCACGATTGTACAACCTGTAGTTTGACGAGTCGCCCTGGTAGCCGACGAGAATCGTCTTCTTCGACCTCGCATCGAATTTCTTGAGGAACTGCTTTGGTGTGTGGGTGTAGGCCACCGAACCGAAGATCCTCATGTGACCAACATCCGGCTTTTTACCCCTCCATAGCTCATACGGTGTGTTGCTTCCGCCCGGGCTCGACCGTCCTGCTCGATTCAAGGTGTAAACCGCTGTGTTCACGGCTTCCGCCCAAAGATTTGTATGCAAGTTCTTCGCCTGCAGCATTGTTCTGGCACATTCTACAATCGTTCGAATGTCGCGTTCCGATCTTCCATTCTGTGCGGGCGTGTATGGAGCCGTATTCTCCAATTTTATGCCCCGTGACGCCAGGTATTCTCGCATCTTGTTACTGCAATACTCACCACCATTGTCAGCGCGAAGAGTTGTCATCGTCTGACCAAATTTGTTGACGAGCATGCGATCGTATTCCATGAATCGATCGAAAACATCTGCTTTGTGCTTTAGGAAAAACACATGACGAAAAGCTGTAGCATGGTCTTTGAAAATCACGAAATACTCTGCACCGCCAAGAGATCGCGTTTGCATAGGCCCGCACACATCGCTGTGGACAAATTCTCCAGGTTTTCTACTTACGTTCGCAGTCAGTTTGTCAAATGGTAATTTGTGTAGTTTTCCTAGCTGACACGCTTCACAAAAAAACTCTGTGGTATCCTTCACGGTCACTCCACCTATGAGTCCTTTTCTCGCTAGCTCGCACAGCGATCGTTGATTGATGTGCCCAAGTCGCTCGTGCCACACTTTGATACTAGTCTCTGACACGTTTACTTCATTACGCGGACGCGATACACGGAAAAACATTCGAAAGATTTGATTCGACTGTCTCGCGCCAATAGCTAAGACTTGTCCGTCGCGTTCGACTTTTACACTGGTACCCTCGAACTTCACGTCGTAGCCTTTAACAGTGCAAACCCCGACTGAAAACAAATTCTTTCTGACACCTGGCACATAGAACACGTTTTCGATCACGCCATCGACCCATATACCGTTCACAAGTTTTTCGATATTAATTGTTCCGACACCTTCAATCGCGCACTCACCGTTGTCACCTAGAGAGACAGTCTCACCGTGCACTTGACGAAACTCGACGAACCAGTCTTTCCGAAAAGTTATGTGAGTAGATGCGCCACCGTCAGTAAGCCAGACGTCGCTTGTCTTGACGCGCATCAAACGATCTACTTCTTCGATTGTCGGCTCACTATATCGACTCACCTCTCGAAACTTTTTGTCTTTCGCGGATGTCGTCACAACGAACGCGTATGCGCCACCGCCTTGACCTAGAACACTTTTACCTTTGTCTTTCGTCGGACAGGTAGCTGCGTAATGGCCTTTGGCTTGACACCGATAACACACTATACTCTTCTTCGGGCGTCGTTTCCCTTTATCACTACTGTATTTGTCCCTGCCATCTGTTTTCGGCGCATTTTGCTTCGTCGCAAAAAACGCACTTGTGGCTTCTTTATCCGCGCTCAGTCTGGCTTCTTCACGAATTAGCTTCTCAGACAAATTTTCAACTGTTTGTCTCGCGGGGTCAACGCTTTCCCAAGCCGTGGTGAAGGAGCGATACTTCGTCGTTAGACTAGCTAAAATCTTCGCCATGACTGTTAGATCTGAGATATGCTCACCTAGATCTGTGAGTTGTCGCGCCATATTCTGCACCTTCGACACGTGCTGAACAACTGAGTCTGTCGGGTCCATGCGATACTCGTGAAACCGCTGCGTAAGTGTGAGCTTATTCGATTCCGAATTTTGCTCGTGAATTTGACTGAGTTTGTCCCAAATGGCTTTTGCAGTGACACAGACGAGTATCGTCTCGATTTCTTTACTCTCCGTCGCCGATGAGATGATCGCCATGGCTTTCGCGTTATCTCGAATCCATGTTTTCGTCCGGGCCTCGTTCGCACCTTCTCGGTTCGCTGGCTTGACACGCGATCCATCCACGATGTCGTACAAATCATTCGCCATAAGGACGGCGGTGATTTGAAACTTCCACGCCTGAAAATTTGACCCGTCGAACCTCCTTATTTGCCTCACCGAAAAATCTTCCGCCATTTTCGCGTAATTTTCTATACTTCTTCGGTAGAAAAAAAATGCGTACGCGAACACGATTCTGCTCGTAAAAATATGGTGACCACACCGATGCACAAAGATTTTCGCGCCGTTTTCACGCTTTCAACTATTTTTGCAAAAATTACGCAGGCAGGGTGACTAGGCCCATAACCTGTTGACTATGGAGGTGTTGTGCGTAAATAAAACACTTTAGTTGAATTATAGAAAACGTTTTTATTATAAGAAAAACTTCTGTACACCTGGACGCTAGATTGCCGGTATATGGCTTCACTCTACTCGCTTCGCTGTTAACATTGCTCTTGTCGTGGCCACCGAATACACGGTACCAACATACAGGTACAAACAGAAAAACATCCGAGTAATATTAAACAACCTTAACATATTTTATAGATTTAAATAAGTATTTTCAGCTCTAAATATGATGCATTTAAAAATGACATTCTGTCATAAATATTCTCATTACAGATGATTTAAATTGAACTGATATGTCATTAGACATTAATATATACAAAGGTGGGGTCCGAGTCTTTAATTAATAAATATAATAAGTGTATTATCATTTAAATAAGTATTTTGAGGTCGAAATATGATGCATTTAAAGTGGTGGACATTCTGTCTAAATATTATTATAGATGATTCAAATTGAACTGATATGGCATTAAACATTCATACTAACAAAGGAGGGGGGGGGGTCCAAGTCTATAATAAATAAATATAATAAGTGTATTTTACGATTTAAATAAGTGTTTTGAGTTCTAAATATGATGCATTTTGTTTAAGATTCGTTTATATCAGCTAGTGTGCTAAAGCTGAAATCACACCTAGTAAACTTTAGCCCGACAACGAACGTGTGGATGGATTTTCGAATATGAATGTTTAAGCGAATTCTCTGTATTCGCTGTTCGCATGTGGTGTCGGTCTTTTGCCACGAATCAAAGGGAATGAGCATCTGCATATTGTGAGAGATACACGTCGTCTACCTACACTTTAGGCGTATTTGTTCGATGCACGTATGTACATCGGGACCGTTTATTGTCAGTTGGTGAACAACATTCGATCGAATAGTCCCGCATGTGTGACTCCGACTTAAAGACGGTTTCCTGCTGCAACGCACTGGCACTTTAGCCGCGCACTAACGCTCCCGCGCATGTGGCTTCGCACAGGGCGTTCACCCACGCAAATGACTGTTCGCGCGTCTTGGCTCCTGCCGCTTCTCGTATGACGCTCAGTGAGTTCAGTCTCGTTTGTAGTGTTCGTTGCCGGTACGGAGCTGTTGTTTAATATTTGTAAATATTGTAAATTATGCTGGTGAAACGTTGTTTTTATTTGATTTATTTAACTGTGCTGGAGCCCTTTTGATTCCACAACATTTTTTGGTGCATCCTGTGAGGTCTGCGCCTCGCATTGTTTTCGTAAAGACGGCGCGTACTCGTGGATTGTGCCGGTTTGATGGATCGATGAAACGAGAAAACAGACGTGCGCGATTTTGGTGTAATAAATATATGTTTTGAAGTTAATAAATAATCGAATCGAATTGCACACCACGGGATAGACAATTTTAAGGCGCATCTAACGATGTACGATATTAACCGTTTCGCACTTAATTTCGATTGGTTATGGCTGAAAAACTTGTTAAAGAATGGGTTTTTCTAACAAAGTTAAGCTTTTTTGTAAAATAATCGAATCGAATTGCACACCGCGAGATAGGTAATTTTAAGGTGCATCTAACGATGTGCGATATTAGCCATTTCTCACTTAATTTCGATTGGTTATGGCCAAAAAACTGATTGAAAAATGGGTTTTTCTAGCAAAGTTAGGCTTTTTTGCAAAATAATCGAACCGAATTGCACACCACGAGATAGATAATTTTAAGGCGTATGTAACGATGTGCGATATTAGCCTCCTTGATTGAAACCAATGAAAAAATATCGCTCCACGTTATATTACGTGACATGTCAATAGTGTGCACGCGCCTTAACTGATCGGTGTAGACGGCACAATATATCGCTGCTGTGGGCAGCAGCGTTCTCACAGCCGAGATTAGTCTAGCCTCCATATCCACGTGCACAAAGTCGGGAACCCTTCGATTATCTTTTGGAATCAGATCAATTGCCGCCGTAACGGGCGAATAAATATTCCGCGTGCCGTACACTTGACGCGCCGCTGCAGGTGCACCTCGACAATCGGTGCTCCGCACAACGAACCCGACACATACATATATATACATATACATATATATTAGTGAAACTAAGGCACTTCAAAGGATTTTTTTAATAATATTATATAATAAGAATTTTCTGATTATAATAATAAAAATATAATTCATAACAAGAAAAGAAATAATCTTAAACATATTAAAAATAAAAAGTTAATGGTGCAATAAACTATGACACTTTCGAAAATTTCAGTTTTTTTTGCAACTAACTTCATAGCTAACATCGATTGACTTGTGAAAGCTTCTAATTAAACATTTTTAAGATGGTAAATTTATCCGAGAAATATCGAAAATAAACGTCTAAAGCCATTCGACTCGACGCAACATTATGAAAACGTATAAAAGTATAAAAAAATTGGAACAAAAAAAAGTGATTAAAAAATGTTCAAGGTGTCAAAGTAAAATAAAGAAATGTTATTTTACAGTTACCTGTGATTTAAAAAACAAGATAAACATGTGTATGTTTTGTTAAAGAAATATATGTAGTTGTTAATAGTTAAAAATGTAGAGTCAATTGCAGAATGTATAGAGTAGTTGAAATGTAATCACTGTAGCCAGTCAGTTCAGTTAATCAGGATAAACATCTAATATATATATAAAACTTAAAATGTAATAGGTTATGGGCCCAGCCGCGTTTCCGAGTGCGCGACTTTGACAAGTTTTATTTTAGTTATTTTTTTTGTGAAGTCGCGCTTAAATCATATCAGAATGGATTTAGTGAAGCACATTAAACCGTTGACTGTTGAATCGGACCGACCGATTTGGAAACGAAAAATTCGAGATCTGCTCGACTACCACGAAGGAGCATTGGACACAATCGACAGCAAGTTGGTAAAACCAGAACCATCAGGAGAAGCTGCTACGGAAGCTCAAATCAATAAGCATAAAGAAGAAAATGATTCGTACCGTAAGGCAAATAGTTTTGCAAAGTCAATGATTACGAGTTCAGTGGCCGATGAAGTGTACCAGAAAATCATGGACAAAGAGACGACTCACTTTCGCGTGCGAGGCGTTAAAGCAGCAGTTCGAAGCAACGTCCAAGGATCAGCTATTCAAGATATATACAGACTTTTTCTCATTCAGTTGGACGTCAGGCGAATATGTCTCTACACACATTGCAACCTTAAGCAGTTTGTGGAATGAGTTAAACACCGGACTTAAATCCTAAGGGGGAGAACACGTTGCCAGATTTAATATTGGTATGTAAAACTTTGCATATTTTGCAAGCAAATTTGAGATGTTTCGGTCTAGTTGGATGCTATTGACTAACGACACAGAGAAAACGTTTGATCAGTTAACGATGCAGCTGTGCATATTCGAGAGAAACTTCAGAGAAAATGTACACGGCGAAAAGTTCGTTCAAGAAGCTCTAGTGGCAAAATCAGACAAACAAAGAAAACAGTATCAAGCAAAAACAAGTTACTTGAAGTCAAAAAAGAAGACAATTGTAATTATTGCAAAAAAGGGGGACATTGAGTTCGTGATTGCAAGAAATGGATCGCTGACGGACGACCATCGAAAAGCAATAAAGCAAGTGACGCTCAGAGCAACACACTTGATAACAATGTATCTCTCATCTCTATTTGCAATGAAGTTTACACGGCTGGGACAAATTCAACGGATCGGTGGATTGACGGAGCAACAAGACACGTAACAAATTGCGCTGATCTATTCGTTGAGTTTAAAGAGTTCGAAAGCCCATGCAGTGTACAGTCTGCTGGAAACGAAACTCTCGAGGCACTTGGAAAGGGAACTATTCGAATTTCGTCAACTGTAAATGAAAAAAGTCAAAAGATAACGTTAACAGATGTGTGGTACGTTCCAAAAATCTCTAGAAATTTATTTTCAGTTTCAGCAGCTCAGGACAGAAATCAGAACAGTGAGTTTAAATCGACAGCAACCAAGTGCTGGCTCGAGGTTGATGGTAAAACAGTACTGTGCGAAGTTCGTGAAATATTCGGAACGTTATACACGGCAGCCATCGACTCAATTTTTCCCAACGAAGAGACGAGAATAAATATTACAGTTGCAGATAGTTTAAGATTACAGCTATATCACGAGAGATGGGGACATCAGGATAAACGGTATGTCAAAGAGATGCTTGAAAGAGACTCGGCCATCAAAGTAAAATTGGACAAGAAAGTTTACGAGTCATGTATTTATGGAAAAGCACGCAGATTACCATTCGGCACCAGAAACAAAGCAGCTGAACCTGGAGAGCTAATGTCGACAGATGTATGTGGACAGTTTGAAGAATCTTTTACGAAAAGGTGATATTTAGTTGTGTTTAAAGATATTAACATAAAATTTAGTTTTGGTTTCGCTGTTACAGAGGAGCGAGAAGTAAAAAACGTGCTAAAACAAGTGTCGGCACATGCAAAAACACGAGGACATCCGATCAAGGAGTTACTCGGTGACAATGGCGGAGAGTTGACAACGAAGAAGTCAGAGAAATTCTACTAGAGAATGGAACTTTGCAGAGACTAACAGCGCCATACATACCTGAGCAAAATGGCGACATAGAAAGAGAAAATCGTACAATAGTTGAAATGACAAGGACATTCAAGTATTCAAATCCAGACGTTAAATTTCCGGACGCAATGTGGGCAGAGCAAGTAAATATCGCAGTATATGTTTTGAATGGAACTGGAAAATCGACAGAAGAAGGAGTGAGTCATACGAGCTCTGGATGCGTAGAAAGCCCAAGATAAAACATCTACGCATAATCAGATCTGAGTGCTACCATACACATTCCAGTTCAGAAGCGGAGAAAGACGGACGAAAAAGCTGCAAAAAGATACCTCGTGGGATACGATGGTGACGAGCGGTACAGAATCTATATAAAACAAGGTCACAAAGTTTTGTCGAGAGATGTGCAATTCCTAGAAAGACCCAGGGAATGTGAAGAGAGTTAAGTTGCCACTTCGGGATGTTGAGCTTGAGAAAGAGCGAGAAAAGCACAAAGACGACGACGAAAAAGAACCGATAGAAGCAAAAGGAAGCGACAAGGATGAATATGAGACTGCAATTGCTACAGACATAGCAGATAAAGAAGAGGACTCTCAGCTGTCATCAGGAAGACTACTCAGAATTCATTCGACGCTGAGAAGATCAAAATATCTCGAGGATTGATTGATTGTATCATGGTAGAAGAGAATTTTGTCAACGTGATAGAAACTCCCGAAACATTCAAACAAGCCTGATCAGCAAACAGAGTTCCAAGTAGACAGAAGCCATGGACAGCGAAATGGATTCACTGAAAGAAAACCAAACATGGAAATTTGACACATTTACCAAAAAATTTCCAAAACAGGGAAAGATAAAAAAAAGAACCTAACTATAAAATAACAAGGGAAAGTGTCAAAGTAAAATAAAGAAATGTTATTTTACAGTTAGCGGTGATTTAAAAAACACGATAAACATTGTTGTGTATGTTTTGTTAAAGAAATATATGTAGTTAATTGTTAAAAATGTAGAGTCAATTGTAGAATGTATAGAGTAGTTGAAATGTAATCACTGTAGAGCAGTTAGTTCAGTTAATCAGTGTCTTCAGAATATTTTTTTTTTCAACTAAAATACGAAAAGTATGCAATGTCATCATCATTTTGGCTAGTCGTGTGGACGATAGTTAATCGGCAGGCTGGTCAACTGGGTGTAGAATTCGAAACCCAACGAACATAATAATTTGAACATTGCATACTGCTAAATATTTGCAAATATGTTCAGGCTCAGTTGAAAGTTCGACCAGTTTTAAGTATAATAGATGGTTGTACCCTCTACGTGAACTAGTTTTTTTTTAATATACCTTTAATTCTTAAATCAAAGTATCTTTTTAACGCATTTCCAGTTGCTCGCTCTTTTCTTCTGGTAACTTTTCACTAAAGTATTTAAGAAAACGTTATTAATGATGTGGTTATATCGGAACTACTCGTAATGTATTCACATGGCACTTATGGCATATCACATTTTCTAAGCAAATTAGTGAATAAACGGTGAAATATTTTAATCCTTAGAAAATGATTTCTCAAGTTATGTGGTATATAATATATACATATATAAATTTAGGAAGAACAAAAAATTGATTCAATATTGATTGTGAATTACAAAATGTTGAAATTGAAATATTTGGAAAAATTAATTTTACATACAAAAATATAAACATATTTTATCAACAAAAAAAATTAACAATTACTTCTGTCGTTATTTTATTCGTTTTTTTTAGGATAAGAAGCACTTACTACATTCTATCCAGAAACGCATACTTTTCACATACCTTCTGTAAATATGGTATAAACCAAAGGGATTGTTTTTATTCAAACTGTCCACTGCACGAGATTAACCTTCGGTTCGATTTAAATTCGACAAACTCACTTTAAATCAAGAATTAAAGTATCGGTGCTATATACAATCATTTTACTGGCTTATATTTTGTAAACGAAAAATATTTAAACTATTTTAGAAAATTCAATCGAATAGAATATACAAAGTAAGAAGCAAATTAATGATATATATATATATATATATATATATATATATATATACATAAATGTTATAGTACTTCCTAATATCCTTGTCTCACAAATACACGTGCCAAAATAAAATTCTATACAATCAATTTACACTACAAAATTTCAGAACAGTAATATAATAATTCAACATATTTAATAACTTAAAAATGGCTATATCTATCTAAAATAAAAAGTTTTAATATTAAATGTTGGTACTTACACTATTTATCCATTGTTATTGTACAGATTGAAATTGTTTTCTCAATGTTAAACAATTAAGTTGTAGAACATTCTTACATGTATATGTACAAAACACATTCAGAGTACTAGAAAACCAAAATTGAAGAGTTTATGAATTAAATCAGTGTACACAATGATTAATAATCAATTTATTTTCTTATCAGAACTTAGAAAAATCAGTCAGACTACACATACATACATACATATATATACACGAGGGTGGTCCCAGAAGTACCCGGCCTGACCTAGAGATGGCGGTAGTTGTTTGAAAAATATCACTGTATTAGAGAGTACGCAATCTATAAAGCATATGTTTCAAGTTTGAGGACGCCACGTTGTTTAGTATTTGTTTGGCAGCCATCAATAGTGAACGTTTTCAGTGAATTTGTGAAAATGGAGAAAATTGGTCATCGTTACGTGATACAATACTTTTATTTGAAAGGCCTCAGACCGACCAATATAAAAGCTGAACTGCATTCTACTCTGGGCGAGTCTGCTCCTTCGTTTACAACAGTGAAATATCGGGTAGCAGAGTTTAAACGAGGCCGTACGAGCTGCCGAGACGAGCATCGCAGTGGTCGACCGAATGAGGTGACGACTCCAGAAATGGCGAAGAAAATCCACAAAGCGGTACTGGATGATCGTCGACTGAAAGTGCGCGAGCTAGCAGACATAGTAGGCATTTCAAAAAGTGCGGTACATCGCATATTATCTGAAAATTTGGACATGAGAAAGCTGTGTGCAAGATGGGTGCCGCGTTTGCTCACACTCGAAGATGTTTCAATTGAGTGTTTAGCGAAGTTTCACAGCAACAAAGCAGAATTTTTGCGCCGTTTCATAACCATGGATGAAACATGGGTCCATCACTTCACACCCGAGACAAAAGAACAATCAAAACAATGGACTGAAAAGGGAGAACCGGCTCCAAAGGCGAAGACTGTTTCATCTGCAGGCAAGGTCATGGCGTCGGTTTTTTGGGATGCGCGTGGGATGATTTTCATTGACTATCTTGAAAAAGGAAAAACCATCAACATCGAGTATTATGCGAACTTATTGCAACGTTTGAACGAAGAAATCAAGCAAAAACGGCCGCATTTGGCTAAGAAGAAAAAGGGTATCGAACTTATTGAACATCGCTGGGAAAAGTGTATAGAGCTGAAAGGAGATTATGTTGAAAAATAAATATATTTTTTTCCAAAATTTTTGTGTTTTCTTTGTTCGGTCGGGTACTTCTGGGACCACCCTCGTACATACATATATATATATATATATATATATATATATATATATATATATATACACATATATATATACACATATATATATACACATATATATATACACATATATATATACACATATATATATATATAACAGGTGGGCTGAAAAATTCGTAGGC
>CM068319.1:5392764-5410264 GCA_034766995.1 Acanthacorydalis orientalis | reverse complement strand
TTTATTTTTTTATTTTTATACAAATAGTGAAACAATAAATGCTTACCTTTTCCTTCTTGCTCAGCAGGATTCTTGCATACTTCCCATGCTAGAAAACTTTCAGTCGAAAGAATCGTATCATCCCAAAGTTGATCAAAAAATTCAAGTAACATACCTATATAAAAAAAAAAAGAAAACAACGAAAATATATCTGGTTGTAAATAAACGAACTGTAGTATAAATTTATAAAAATATATTAAAACATGCTTAACACTTTGATACTGCCGCTGTAATTTGTATTTTGCTTCATCCGGTGGCTCCAAACTATAGAGTGCAAAATTACTTTCCGATATTGAGATTTTTTGTTGCAAACAAAAAAATATACGTAACTATAATTGCGAAAAACCACCGGAGTGCGTGCCGTCCGAACGGAATACCACGTTCGTACCGCCGGCGATACGGACCGCCTTAACGGACGACCGACGTTTGTACCGTCGACGGTACACGCCGGCATCAGTGTGCTCAGGTATTTGTATAAGGGTTATAAAATAAATTAGAAAATATTAATTTTCATTTGTTTTTACATTACGGCCTACTAATTATTTTAAAATTTTAACCATTTCTTTACAACTTTGGTAAAGTAATAGAATAAACTAACTTTTTCTACACCATAACTGAATATCAATCATAATAAACATTACACGTACAGTGACAAAGAATAACGTTTATTTTAATCCAAATTTTTTAGAATGTTAAGTTCTAAACATACCTTGCGGATGCTCCAACTTATTTACTAGTGCTTGAAGCGCATATATGCATTGTAATTCGTGTGCTTCTGTGTTATCTATGTAACGTTGTAAAAGTATGTAGTGACTCTTAAGGATATCGACCTTCAATTTTAAAGCACCACCTGTATTATTCGGCGGAACTATTGAATGTTCAGCCACAGCGGTCATCAATGCACGAATAAATTCTTTGTCTTTCGTACGTTTCTCACCTACGTTAGTCTGAAAATAATAATGATTTCAGTGAATATTGAAATCGGTATGTATTTCAATCACGATGTTCCAAAAATTACATTCACTTACTTTTACCCAATCTATGACTTCATCGCGTGGAGTGTTATTACGAAACATTTGCAATAATTTACTATGAATTTGCTCAAAACTTAGTGCTCCTGACAAATTTGATGGTGTAGGCGATACTTTGGGAAGAACGGTGCTACTTTCAAGATATTCTAATTGCTGAAATGAAATAAATTAAATTAAGGTAGTCTACGAACCTTCAAATTAAACATGGAAAAGATTAAATAGAATTAAAAATATACACATTAGGCATAATTTTACAAACATAAATGTATATATAATGATACTGTTATCATTAAACTTAATGTTCAATAAACTTGCATGTGAAATTTAACAATTATAATAATAAAAACAGTGTATAGAACCTACATTATTTTTAAGGAATTCAGCAACTTCACCTGCAGGCATAAATTCACTAAAATGTAACTGAGATTTATTCCATAAATCGCGAACTTCTACTTGGCCTATTTCAGTTGATAATCGTCTGAACAAAGCTACCAACATTTTACCAGCATGCTTTTGTTCTATGAGAATAGGAAAGCAGCTCTTATGTAAAGTTTGCAACTGAAGCGTGTCTTCTGTTATTAAAGGAACTGTAAACAGATTTTTTTTTTATATCATAATACAACAAATATGAGACTAATAAAATCAAAATTAAAACACTCACCTATCATTTCTGCTAAATAATCCCAAATTTTTGGAATATCAATCACAAGATCATTTACATTTGATAAAAGTTCTACAAGCCCAGAAATGCAGTCTTGTTGTGTCATAACTTCTTCTTTAACTAAATACGCAAGTAATCGACCGGCAGACCTACGTGCACTTTCAGATCTCTCTATGACACGATTACAAACTTCCGAAACAAAAAGAGACATTGCAGCAGGAGCGAAAATACTTTGAATTTCTGATTTGCATTCCTGAAAATAAACATTTTTTAAAATAGTTATACTTTAATACAATTTTTTTTTATTATTTTTTTAAAGAAATAATATCACTATATTTCAATTATATAATATTTTAATATGTTAATTTTTTTTATAATTGTAGATGAAACAAATTTATATTGATTTAGTGACTGACTTACATTAAGAATTACTTAAAAAAAGGAAATTTCAAAAAAAAAAAACAAGTATTAAATAATTAATTCCCTAAAATTCAATTATCAAATTTGATTACATCATTACTTTAATCAAAGTAAGAAAGGACAATATACCTTAAATTATTTAAAGATCATAAACGTATACACGAATCCTAAACAATCATTGAAGTACTTAAATATTAAAAAATATATTTACCGTTTCATTAACTAATTCATTAAGATATTCATCGAGGATATTTTCAACACGAGTAGTTAATTGTTCTGATGAATATTGATTCGGTGCATTTGCAGAAGTCATAGATGTCGTAATTTGCTGTGCGGATGATCCTTGATGCCTTGCCTGTGAACCGTCACGTGATCTTGCTAAACTACCGCTCCGCGAACCTCGCTCTTCTAAAAAAGTGTACGTATTTATTACACGATCCTATAAAAGGTTCAAAAACGGAAATCACGTTTTGAAAACGATACTCACCATCATAAGAAGTTTTATATCGCTCCATACTGGTCCCCTTCGAACTATACGGATCTCGGTTGCCGTTTCTCGGCGGCATCGCCGACGGTCTTACACGATCGTTTTCCGGATTGATATGCTCTAACGGGGCATACATGTTCGTCAAACCACCGAGCGGTGGTTGAGAAGTCTGCTGAGAAGCCTGCTGAGACTTGATATTACTACCACGACCCCAATTTCCAAACAATTGACTAGAGCCAAGCTGCACATTGTCCATTGATGCCTGAGATTTAAATACATTAAAAGAGGTTTAGTGGTCGAGTGCTTTACAAGTTTGTCAGAAAAAGGACACTTTCTTGATAGTACTATACAAATATTATAGAAATGGTTTCTGTACAAAATGAAAAACTAAGCATTTCTCAAATCAACGTAATTAATTTTTCATTTGTGGTCATCCATTAAATTTCATTCATACTACACATTTAATAATTTATTGTTTTCGTTATAATACAAATTTATGAAGACAATAAGCAACTCATATTAAAGGCAAATCATTCTATTCATAAACAAACGCAGCATATGGTGGAACAAATTATATGCATACATATTAATAGTAAAATAAATTAGTTCACGATTTAAAATATTGGACATAAATATTTTTTCATTCTACACGAGATAGATATCTAGAATTTCACCTTCTATATTATTGATATCAGAGAGTCTTAGAATACTCATGCATATAAACATGAAAACCAGTTAACTAGTTAATCATCAAAATACAATCGGATCACTGATTAACTGTACTACACTTACAGGTTTGTTGCTCTTCAATTTTTGGGTTTCCACCGAATACGCTGTACGGCTACCTCTAGAAGGAGCGGTCGACCAACCGTCTTCTAAAGATACGTTTCCACGACGTTTTCTGTCGCTGCTCGACGGTCCTCCAGGAATATTACTTCGATCGTCTTTACGCACTGTATTGATCGGCCCGGAATTCATCATCTGTATATTCATTTGCTCTGTATCTGCTTCTTTTTGAATCTGGTCCATGGTTGTAGGTTTTAAATCCTGTCTCCTCGGTACCCAACGATTAGCTCGTAACTCTATCACATCTTGTAACATGAATCTATAAAAGGTAGGTCGATCAAAATATTTTTTCTAAAAAATCACTAACAACCGCAAATAAACTAACCTGACTCGACTGCTGATCTTCCCGTGTTTTTTGTCAACGATTTCTTGCATTTTATCAAAAAATTCCCTGAGATTTTGTTTCTTTTCTATTTCAAGATCTTTACCGATCGTCGTTAACAATTTGCAAAGACATTCTAAACTCTCTTCCTCTATCGTATCCAATAGATTTTTCATACATCGTAACATTATACCAACAGTCAGCATCTGTTGCTTGAACAATTCACCTATGAATCGAACATTTCCTACAGACTTTATTCGCACTTTTCTATCTTCTTCTTCTAATACAATCAGTAACTCTTTTTTCTTTTCCTAATAAACAAATCATAAATCAACAACAATAAGAAAGCTGTTCCATATTTTACAATGCTTCAGCATACGGTAACTTACAGGATCCGCCTCTGCTTCAATTTCCTTAACTCGTTCAGCTCTTGCAGATTCTGCAGAATTGTTTTTTTCAAATTCTAACTGACATCTTGTAATCAACAATTTTCTGAAATTTACGTACTCTACTTCCTCATCGGAAATTTTTTTCTTAGGTACCTATGTATTAATTAAAACAAATTGAACTTTTGATTTTCAAAAATACTTTTTATCAAAAAATAGTGTATCACTGTAGCTAAATTCACTTTCACAAATGAATTTATTCATTGTATAATAATGTAGAATTATACAGATATTAGATTAAAAACATATCGTCACTACAAAGTGTAATATCACAAAGATTATTGTATAGCATACTATATATGTGTAGTAAAATCATCTTAACAGACCACAAAATATGGAAAATTCCATCACAGGTTTTTACATCTCACAATCAATCCTAAGGATGACATCATTGTTAACAAAATGTACATAACAATTAAACATTATTAGAAATGAACTATTAAATACTTTGGACATATTAAGTTTTTATGCTTTAAAAAAATAATTCATGTTAAAGACTGACTAGCATATAAACTAAATATGTGTTTGTGAATAAATACCCTTTTAATAAAACTAATAGTATTAAAATATTGAATCAGGGGAAAACCTACACTGGAACATACCTGCATCACAGCAAGCTCTCTACACATATAAGCATATGCTTTTGAGAAATTAGGTTCATCCACAGCCTAAAACAAAAAGGAAAGCCAATAATTATATATATATATATATATATTTACTGAAACTATTAAAATCAATTGGAATTAAATACATTACCTTCTCAAACACTAAATCAATGACACCCTGTAACCTTTCACAATTATCAATATTTAAACTTCGTACTTGGCTTAACAAAGTATCGAATTTCTGAGGCGTCAATTTATTTAACACTCCTCTAACTTTTTTATATAACTCCTACAATAGATGAAAACAAACATAAGAAAAATACCCAGTCACATAACTCAATTAACAGTACCTGTGTTTTAAAATCATATTCATTAACAACACTAGATGGATTAAGACGAGCAGGTCGCCATGCATTTTCAGCTTCATGAAGTTTTACATCTTCACGGAGAGATAAAGACATATGTATTACTGGCTTACCAGACTTATCCTTCCCTTGTTGACTGTTCCGTTTCGGTAAGGGCTGATGAGTTAAATAAAAATTTTATTATCAAATATCATAGAAATTATATCACTTTTAAAATGATAAATTCATCAAAAGTCCACCTAACATTTTACCATGCAAAAGAAACATACTTCAAAAAGCATACATTTAAAATATATATATATATATATTATATATATATATATAATATATATATATAGACACACACATTTAAGTAGCCAAAGATGTTTTTGATTTCTTCTTTTAATTCACTTTTATTCTTTATTCCAAACATAACAAGAAATTATTACAATATAATGAAAAATAAACCGCAATAAAATAAAGGAATCATAAAACAGATTCATACTTGATTTGTCACTTATTATATCAGTTACACAATCAATAACTGTAAATCAAATAATCATTAAAAATACAAACCCCACGTTGCGATCGAGACCGTGCAAAGCCGGGCATTAATACTTCAGGCTGTAGTTTATTTATATTTGAAAATTGTCGATTATCGGCGAGGCGATTCTGAAACAATTCATAATTCATCATATATAAACTCTTTTTAAAATATAACACGACCGATAAAGATCATTGATAAAATTATACGTTAAAAAATAACTAATAACATAAATTTCAACAGATATATTGCGTACAGACACATTTCTAAGCGAATTAATCATCAGAACAACAAATCAATAAACTTACTCTATTATTTATATCTTTGAAAGGAACTGACAGATCTATAGGTAAATTGTCTGGCCTTTTTCTACTTTTTGGATCGTTTTTCAAATCATAAAGAAAATCCCTATCATAGATTTTTTTCCCATCTGGATTTGAGGGTGACCAACGACCTTAAAAATGAACAAATCAAAGACCAGATAAAAAAAAAATAATCATATAAAACCATATATATATATATAAATTCAAACCTTCTTTATACACCAATTTTAATGGAATTTTCGGCTCACTCAACTGCTTGTCTTCATTCTCAGTTGAATTAACTTCATTTTTCACTTGTACGAGTTTATCTTGATCTGATAAAGATTCCTTTTCATTATCTTCTTTCTGTTGGGGTGGAAAAACAGGAACCGATTTGGCAGGCATTGTTCGCGGAACATCTTTAACTATACTAGTTACATCGACTGTCGGCTTAGGTAATACTTTTATTTCCGTTTTATTTCCACTAATTACGTCATTTGTTTTCGCAACTTGCTTTTTTTCTGATATAGGAGTATCTGATACAGTCACATTTGTGATAACATTACCATCCGTAAAATTCAGTGACGAGGTAACATTATTCGTTTCAAAAGCATCCATGTCAGTACCTTCTTTATCAGCGCCTTTTCTATTAAGTTCACGCATTTTGTTAGACCTATTCGATTGTTTGGGCGGCTGAGTAGACGGCACTGATATCTGAGCAGCGAGTTGCGACGACTGTGTCTGTTGCTTCTGATTAACCGCGGCTGGCGCCGGCATGACCGCAGATTGCTTATTGGAGGATTCCTTGTTCGATTTTATTACGACAGCATTTGATTTTTGTTTCCCTTAAAAAAAATCGTATTAAATAAAAAAGTACGTAAATGAACACCAAAATCGCAAAAAAAATAAAACTATAAAAAACTATAATTTATATTTTTTATAAAACAAGTATCGATCTTAAAAAAACGTATAAAAGTAATGACGGAAAAATATAATATGTGAAATTTAGGGCATGAAAAAGTAGTAAGTGTCTTTGATCGTTGGTAAAAAAAAAGTAATGAAAGCTTACATTTAATTTAAAAACCTAAAGTAATTTGATTTCTTATAATAAACTGAATTTAATAAACAATATTAAAAAGGCATAATAAAAAAACAATATCAAACAAATATGAAAAAAATCAGGGTGCCCGACAAATACAAACATATTACTAAGAATTGAAGTCACAAATACGTCACTTTGAAAAGCTAAAGGGAATACTGAAAATGATAAAATTAAATTCAAAAACACCGTTCATGTAACACATTTATCTTATCAAGTGCAGTAAAATAAGAATATTGTAATTGTGTGCGTAAGTACACAAAAACATAAAAAAACGTGTGTACGTCCATGGTTAATACTTGTTCATTTAATTATATCTATGCCCTACTTACGTTATATAAATGTACAAAGCAATATATAATTAGTAATATACTAGTCAAAGTCAACAATCGGGGAGTCAGTGTCAAACCCGGGGGGTCACAATCAGAAATATTTTTCTAACTTCACAGCAAAGTTCTTTACAATACTGAGAGATGAAGACCGTGAAAACTAAATTTTAGGAAAATGGTAGTTTTAACATGGTAAAAGCAAGGTGTTAATTTGATTCAAGTGTGGCATTTCAATGAATAGTTCAATTAAAAAAAATATTTACACATGGATACATTCGTTTCGCTCGAATGAAAACGGTATTTGAAACATATGGACACAATGAACTTATTTTTTATACAAAATATTTTTAATTACTCTTAAATTGTTACATTCAATCGATAGAACACGCTTTTGCATTCATATTTTTATAATATCAATTATAAAAATATGATTATATAATTTTTTCGTGATGTCAAAAATAAATTAATATGTCAGAAGCATTTCTTGAAAAATATATCGAAAGCCCAACATAAATCAAACATTCATCCGAAACAGGATTTACTTCTAATCAAAAGACAAACAAAATCTAAATGAACGAACAGTCTGTTGAACACAGTCTTTAAAAAAGATCCGATTCCCGCAAACAATTTTCATACTTTTGCATATAAACATATTTATACATACGCACATTTTGTATTTGTACTCATATAAAATAAACTGACCTTGACACAGGTCTATCGATATGTAAGTTTTTTATTTGTTTTAATCAATGTGTACACACAAAAAAATACAAAATGTACGAACTTCAACATACGTCTCTTGGGTTCATATGAGCTGATAATTAAAGTTATTCGTGTTTCATTATATAAAAATTAAATTACATTGTTCAACTATTACTACGTAAATTTACACAAATCCACATTTCATATGTATGAATATATATATATATATATATATATATATATATATATATATATATATATATACATATACATACACACACACACACACACGTGTGTATAAAAGTACAGAAAGACTGTGAGGATGATGGCATCGCCTTCAAAATGTGGACAGACAGCAATCAAAAATAACAATCTATAGCTGAATAAATTTGCTAAGAAAAATTGTTATCATGTGTTTAAAATTGCCGAACTCATTTTTGAAAATAATTTTCATGATTACAGCACAATGCATAAAAAGATACATTAGAAAGTGTAACAATTTTAGAAAAGAATAAATAAATAAATAAAAAATACTACAGTAAAATTAATACATTATATTGTTTTAAATGAATACTATCATAAGTAAAAAAAAAGTAATCTACAATTTAATGTATACCTTATACTACAAAATACCGCGATTTTTTCCAAGTAAACTTCAAGAAAAACGAAATATGTATGGACAGGCAGCTGGAATGTATAAATACGCCACGGCTAGTTTAAAAATTTAGTAAATTTACTTTCATTATGCGTCCAATACATTAAATTGTTTTTTTTTTTTTCCGTTTTATATACACCCTTATATATTTTACTTCAGTTACTCTATTAAACGGCGAAGAAAGTGACATATAAAAACGGACGTACACACAACCTTCAGTTATCCAAAAATGTATTTATTCAATGCGATATACATACAGTAAACTAAGATAGTGACTGAATACTTTGAACAATAGACAACTCTCGATTTGCAATTTCTTATATCGTATCAATTCAAACAAAAATTGCTATACTCCCTAAAAATATACAGACTTTAAAGTTAAAATTTAACTATTATTTGGTTGAAAATGTGATTATTTGGTCTGTTTTGAATGCTTGAAAATATGTTTTTCAGTAATATTTCGTTCATTGTATTTGTCACAATAATTACTTACAAACATACTCTCTATAATAATCATTTATTGACAGGTTGATAGGAGAATAATTGCGGGTTTTGGTTTCTAAATTGTAACATTAATGCCATTCCATCGTATTAATGTTAATATCATTTTAAAGTGCATTTTTCGGTCTGTATTTTGATAAAACATCGACTTTGGTTTTATTATTAATTATGCTTCAAATTGGATTATTGAATTAAAAAACAAATAAGAGCAATTTTTTGTTTGAGTTCAAAACGGGTGATAAAGCAGCAGAAACTGCTCGTAAACTAAACGATGCTCTTGGTGTGGCTACTGTTAAGGAATGTACGGTGCAATGGTGGTTGTAAAAATGTCGTGCTAGGGACGGAAGCCTTGAAGATGAAGAAGGTCACGGATGTCCTTCAGTCTATAATGGTCAACTGAAGGCGCCAGTTGAATCAGAATCACGCACAACAATTCGAGCGTTTGCACAAAAGTTGGACGTTAATCATCCAATAGTTCTCAATCACTTAAAACAGCTAGGAAAATCAAAAAAGTTTAACAAATGGGTGCCGCGCGAACTGAACGAAAACCAATTCTACACTTTTTTTACGCAACAGAAAAGATCCCTTTCTCGATCATATTGTAACGTGCGGCGAAAATTGGATCTTTTACAACAGAAAGCTGACTACACAATAGTTGGACAAAAATTAAGCACCAAAATATTTAGCGAAACCGAAATTACACCAAAAGAAAATTATGGTGACTGTGTGGTGGTCTGTGCCCAGTATAATCCACTACAATTTTTTGAATTCTGGCGAAATCATTACAGCTGAGTGTTATTGTAAAGAAATCGACAAAATCCACTAAGAACTGCGACGTCTTGTCTCCGCACTGGTCAATCGAGAAGATCTAATCCCGCTGCACGGCTACACGTCGCACGATTAACCCTCCAAAATTTGAATGAATTGGGTTATGGAACATTGTCTCACCCGCCATACTCACCAGACATCCTGTCAACAGATTATCACCTGTTTAAGCATTTCGAGATTTTACCAACTCCGGACTTTCACACCACAGAAAGAAATAAACTTGTAATTAATTGTCAAAAATATGTCGATTCTATGGTGCTTATTTCGACTAATAAAGTCAATTATTAGCTGAGAGAAAGGTATATGAATTTGAAGGTCATAAAACGCAATTATTTTTCTACCAACCTAATACAACAATATATATATATATATATATATATATATATATATATATATATATATATATATATATATATATATATATATATATATATATATATATATATATATGTATGACAGAAAGAGTAGTGCTAAATATTTTCAGCTTAACATGCCTGCGCATGGGCACGCAGGGGTAATCTATGCATTGCGGTAGATTCATATATTAAGGACCCCATCACTATCAATTTGGTCGTTAGTTCTAACTGATCAGTTAAATCTAAAGAACTTTAACTGATCAAACTGTGTGTACACACATCACAGATCTAACTGATATGATGTGTACATGCATAATCAGATTTCTTTCTCGATCGTTTTATTTTGATTTAGTGATTGTGTATTTATCATTATGGATGAGACCGAATTATTGTGCTACACAGCTCTAGTCATTGCCCCTCAAGATAAAAAGGTAAAAAAGAAAAGAACAATATGGAAGGAATAGTTAAAAAAAACACACATTTTCACATACCAACTTACTGAATGAACTCAATTTCATCCCAAGAATTGACATGATTATCCGAGAATGAATGAAGAGACATACCTCGAGTTGTTGTCGATAGTATCTCCACTAATTAAAAGGAAGGTACAATTTTAAGGTAGGCCAGAACTTCGCACGAGCGGTGCGAAGTTGCTACTTTTAGGTATTCGAAAACGGGCAGAAATTCGTTGTCTTTTTGTATTGACGCTAGACGCTCTCTTACCATTCCCAATACTTTGTCAGAGGCAAATACAACTTTCTTTTGCCTCTTGAATTGTGGAGTAATACAACTATGATCACATATCGAATGCTGAACGGTTCCTGGCGGCAATGATCTCAACTACGATCGAGTGACCGCTGTATTTACTAAACAAACTTTTATCTGCTCGTTCCGGACGCAGGCGTCATAATAAATACTTCTATATAGTTATTTTTCTATTATAAAGGATATTGCAAACAGTATTGAATTTACCATTATTTTGAATTGTGACATTTACGGCAAAATATTAATTTTCAAAAACTTGTGCCCCCCTAAATTAAAGTACCATTGTTACACCACTGAAATTATATTTTTTTTCTATTAATTATGCACTAGTATTTTTTTTTAATAAAAAAAATGATTATTTTTTGTCCGAAGTTTTAAAATTAATTTGTACAGTAAGTGGTATAAGTTTAATTTAATTTTTAGCTAACTAAAAAAGTAGCTAACTAAAAATAACGTAAAAAAACTAAGCTTATTACAAGGGACACAAAAAAAAACCTGAACGATTTAAATGAAACTGAGACACACTCAAATCTTATTTCCGTTTAGTTGGTCGGATGATCAGTTCAAAACGGAACAATATACATATCACATATCCTCAATTTACCGTACCGATCACAAGTGACCAGTCAGAACGGACGACCAAACTGATATGGGGACCTTATAGTGATATTAAGTAAAAATTTCAAGATTATATCTTGATCATTCGTACGATGACAGCGATAAGATTAAGGCGTGTTCTTAACAATGTCACAAGTTACAAAAATTGAAATCGCGTTCCGATCGTCCTGTGGAAGTGCCCACGGCCGATTTTGTTGCACTTGTTTAGGATCTGGTGCTTAATGATCGGCGCTTAAAAGTGAAAAAAATATCAGCAATAATCAAATATTTCACAAATAACCATTTAGCTATAAACAAAGACAGTGCAAGGAAGGTACCTACACTTATTACGGCCGTTCAACGCCAGTATCGAGTATCCTGCGCATGTTCATTTTTAGAACTCTGTGAACCAGACCCAAATGCATTAATTGAGTCCATTGTAACGGGGGATGAAACAATAGATCTCGACTATAATATTGTCTAGAAGAAAATCCATGGAATGGCAGCGAGTAAGTGTATCATCACCAAGAAAATCAGTGGTCTCAATCCACACAAAAAATTATGATCACATTTTTTTTAGAATTGCATGGGTATTTTATTAATACAGTTTTATTAGTACAGTTGATCATAAACGCATTCGAGTTCAAATTGCGCAAGACTGTTTGGATCGATTTTAAAGGAATATGACTGACTTTATTCGACGATTTGAGTGTACAGACGAGACTTGGATTCACCATTACACTCCACAGTTAAAACAACAATCAAAGTAATAAAAAGTATGGTGATTCTTCATAAAAAGTTTTATTCACTGGAAAAGTTACAGCTTCATTTTTTTCGATGCTAAAGGGATCCTGCTAATTGACTACCTTCCAAAGGGTCAAACGATAACGTGAGAGTCTTATGCTAAACTTTAGGATTCGACCAAATAATTCGTGAGGAAAGACCATGTTTATCAAAAAAAAAATTTTAATATTGGATAAGGAATTGACAGCAACTGTAAATCGCTATTTTGAGAACCTTCAAAAAAAGGATTTCCGGGACGGCATAAAAGCACTAGAGCATAGTTAGATGAAGTGCAGTGAAATTCAAGTTCATATATATATATATACACATATATACATAAACACATATATATATATATATATATATATATACACACATATATACATACACACATATATATACATATATATATATATATATATATATATATATATATACACACATATACGAGGTCAGACAATTAAGTAATGCGACCGATTTTTTTTCTCGGCCTGTGGTAACACTGCGAACCTGTAACTCCGCCACCGTAATAGCAGATCCCTACTCTCTCGATTGAGACCTTGACCACCCTCGTACGATCATTTCTTCGCCAGCTGTTTAGTGTTTTGTAACAACGCGCGAGTAGTGCATGTCACGAAGCCCACCGAATGAACATCGCTCAAGATTGTCTCGAGCAGTCATATTGAAAGAACCAACTTTCATCACCAGTAATAACTCGATCGAGAAGAGTAGGATCACTTTCAACCTGCTCGAGACAAATTTCTCTGTTCCATTTTCGTGACATGCACTACTCGCGCGTTGTTACAAATCACTAAACAGCTGGCGAAAAAATGATCGTACGAGGGTGGTCAAGGTCTCAATCGAGAGAGTAGGGATCTGCTATTACGGTGGCGGAGTTACAGGTTCGCAGTGTTACCACAGGCCGAGAAAAAAAATCGGTCGCATTACTTAATTGTCTGACCTCGTATACACATATACACACACACATATATATATATATATATATATATATATATATATATATATATATATATACATATACATATACATACATATACATACATATACATACATATTACATATACATACACTGTATATATATATATATATATATACATACATATACATGTATATGTAGAAAGAATATAATTTTTTTTAAATTTATGGAAAGTCCGATTCGGTATTATATGTGTCTTACTCAATATTAGTATTTAAATGTGACATTTTAAGTTTAAAAATGCATGTTTATTTGCACGCCAATTCAAAATATAGTCTACTAGTTTCCTTTATATTAATAAGTAACAAATAATGAATTAGTATGTTATCGAAGTCTATTAAACGATTCACAAATTATAACGCTGTAAATGTGAAATAGTGGAAAAATATTATTTTATATAAAGAAACAATAACACATTATTCATTTATTTAATATTATTGAGAATAATACGTACTTTAATTAACATATTATAAGTATGGTTGAAATTGAAATATAACAAGTACAAGTACTATGACAAACTAACGGTAGAGCTTAATGTAACTTCATCGTAAGTACATTTGGAATATCTGAGAATAATTGAAAAATAAGTTTGAAAATCACTAATTATTACGATTTTTCTTTTTTATTTACATTCCAAAATTTGGCAAACATTTATCAATTACCTTAAACAAATCGATATTTTAGACTTTTCAGAGTAGCAGACACCTGTGGAGATAATAGTAAAGTAACAAAATTATCTGAACTATTCGGTTGGTGCAAAAATAATTGCGTTTTTTACGTGTTGAGTGCAAAAACGCATATATTGCGTATATAAAAAATTATTTATTAATCAAAATAACGACTATTAGTTTGCATACATTTCTTTCGACGGGAAACAAATTTGTTTGTTCCTACAAGATAAAATTCTGGAGTTCTGGAATTAACGAATTCATCGAAAGCGCTTTTAGCTGATACCTGACCTTTGAAAACTCTCTCGTAGGTAATTACTCAAATGTTTAAAAAAATGGCAATCTGTGGGAAACAGGTTCGGAGAATAAGGCGAGTGAGGTAACGTTTCATAACTCAGTTCATTTAAATTTTCTTAGTCATTTGTGAGACGTGTGGTCGCGTGTTGTTATGAAGAAGAATTGGTCATCTTCGCTTGATTAATGCTGACCGTAAACGATGCAACACCTCATACATTTTCTCAATTTCTTGACAATCTTTTTCTGCTGTTATTGTTTCGCCAGGATTCAAGAAGTTGTAGTGAATGATACCACTTTCCGACCACCAAACAGCGACCATAATCTTTTTCTCATGAAGCTTCGGTTTAGGAAACTGTTTTGGTGTTTCTACTCAATCTAGTTACTGCGATGAACGTTTCAGAGAATACATTTTTCTTCACATCTGATAATGCGATCAAGAAAGGGTTCATTTTTGTTACGCAAAAGAAGTGTAGGGTAGACTTCGCATAGCCGAATTGCTTGATGTTCGTTTAATTCATACGGCACCCATTTATCCAGCTTTTTTGTTGTTCCAATTAGTCTCAATTGTCGAACTGTTGAATGATCAACATTGAGTTTTTCTGCCATCTCTCGAGTTATTTTACGTTCAATAATTATTGTTGTCTATTACATACGCACGCACGCACGCACACAAAATTTAAACTCCTACAACAAAATAGAATGAAATTGGCTTTTTTCCATGGCTAATTAAGGTTATATCCAACAATACTAAAGAATGGAAACAATAGACATAAGCCGAAATCAGTAGTGCTAATTTCATTGTTTACAATAAAGTATCACATCACTATAACAAAAGATAACAGTAACTAGCGAAATCGGCGCCAGACTTAAAATGATAAAAACCGCAGTTATTTTTGCATACCTAATACTACTATTAAAAAATTAATATTTTGGAAAGATTTTAAAGTAAGAATATAAAAACACTTGCAATTGAAAAGTTCATCTTTATCAAAAAAATTAAACATTTGCCAATAACCAAGCAGATATTTTTTCTCAATTTAAAATTTGGACAAATTAGCCAAAAGATTTAGCAGCTGTGTGTATTTTGAAAATATATAGATAATTTAATTTGAATATAAAAAAAAAACAAGTAATAAATGTAGTCTATTTTTTAGTTATTTTGTTTATATTTTTAAAATTTACATTTTAAAAATATACATAGTGTTATTTTGGGCATTCCACAGTTAACTTTTAGACTTTCGTGGCAATGATTCTAAAATCGGACGAAATAATCTTGAAATAATTAATTACATGAAGAGAAAGATATTATTAAAAAGATTTTTTTTTAATTAAGCATATATAAATACTAACTAGTAATTGAAATTTCTCCAAAAAAAGTCAAAACATTAATCAAAAGATTCGTCAGTTATCACAGATACATTTTCAATCCTATATAATAAACCACTTAAAGATTCACTTTTTAATAGTATTTTCTGTTCATAACACATAAGAATATGATTTTTTTCTCTTTATTGCGATATTTTAATATTTGAAACTAATTTTAGTCAATTATGAACTAATTTGAATATTTTGTAAATTATACAAAATAAAAGTAGTCAAAAATATGTAAAAAAAAAGTCTAAATATATAAACACACTTTTGTTTCATATTAAACAATCCAATCCACTTTTTATGATCATACTTCTTAAATAGAAACATAATTTATTTTATCTTTTATTTTCTTCATTAAGATGTAATTTTTATGTTTTCATTTATTATTGAACAATACGTGCGGGAGCAACAATTATTAAATATATTTAAAATTGCACATAATTAAAATAAACAAAAAATGTTGATTACTTGATGTAAAAATTTTTTACCAATTATTGGACGACTTGATTCCACAAATAACAAAAAATATCCTAATGATTACTTATTGGCATAGAGATCTAATCTGAACTCAAGTTTTTACATACAAACATGAATTACATAAATGAGCTAAAATTGTCGTGAAAATTCCTAAGTATAATAAACACAAAAAAATCAAAATACAAACATAGTACACACCTTCACAAATTAATTGTATAAGATAGTATAACTGTTAATGACGATGACAATCTATTTTGAAGTATATGACCTAATTGTTCATATTTCTTTTCCAGTGCAAATTGAGCTTTTAACTGATAATCACTAATAACTTTTAATAGCGATATATTCGCAAATAAGATCCTAAACTAGAATTCAAATGCATATATTTCTCTGCACCGAAGAATGTTAAATAAACTGGTAACACTAAAGAAATGCATATTCGCGATACGATTGCGCTGGACGGTGGTCACAAGAGAAAGCATTTAAACAAACATGGAAGGGATCCGTGATCTGACGCTGCTTCTGATGACGTAATTAAACAGATGGATTCAAATGAATTACAAAAAGCATATTAATTTTACATAATTATTATGAACTTTTTGGTGTTTGATACCAAATATGTACAAAAATTTGTAAACCTATCGATTTAATTTTATTCAAACGAGAAAATAATGACACCTTTAGTCGTACTTTGAACATCAAGTGTTTTTAAAGGTCAAAACTAATGTAATTTTATAGCTTTTTAATAGGAAAAAGCAATAAGATAAAAACTCATTACTAAAACATAATTATTACTACTCTTTTAAATAATTTTTAGAAGTACAATATCAATTAAATGTAGTACTCATAACAGAAATGTCAAAATGACACCGTTGTGTGTGATACACATTTGTATGGAAAACAATATTGATGTAGATTGGATTATTTAAAAAGCTTTTTAAAATTTCATTCTGGTTTTTTCGCGCATTAACCCAATTTAGCAGGCATGTCATTCATATGTCAATTCGAACGTAATATCCATAGCGTCG
>CM068319.1:5377764-5387764 GCA_034766995.1 Acanthacorydalis orientalis | reverse complement strand
TATATATACACATATATATACATATATATATATACATACATACATACATATATATAAACTCACATTCACAATATCAAAGATGCTTCACAAAATTTAATTTCAGTAATTTCAGCTTACAAAGAGGACCAACCTCAGTTTATAAAACAAAGTCTGGTAGAATTAAAACCAAAACAGCCTTTTTAAGATTTAAATATGAAGAACTATAGTAAGTAATGATTGTAACATATTTTCATTTAGAATATGCAGTAAAAGGGAATTTACTATTCACCAAACTAATGCATTTGTTTATGGTAAATGATTTCGTTTCATCTATAAATTCTAATGATAAAAAATGGATTTATACATGTTATAAAAAATAAACTTGGTAAATAAGAAAAAATACAATTATTAATGTTAAAATCAGACCTACATCAAAAACTGATATACTCTGGCGTTGATAGAATGAAAATAAAATAAAGTATTATGTATTCCTACAAGATAATAAAACCATTAGCATCAATTGTTAATTCAATAAAATAAAATAATTTATATGCGGTTAATGGCAATTGTCATCTGGTAGTAACAAACAAAGATTGTTCTGAATTTTTTTAATACTTTTGATTAAATTAAAATAGAGAAGATAATTTTTACATCAAAAAAAAATAAAAGTTTATTCTGATCAAATTTATAATCTGTTAAAGAAATGGGAAATAGGGAGTGGAATTATGAAAACTATATTTTTGATTAAAAAATAATTCTGCTATTAAAACATAAAACTATATCTGAAATAGGTAGAATTTTAGTATCACCCGATATATTTTGTCAATGTCAATGTAGGTGTGTATAAAAAAAATAAGAAATATATTTTATATATTATATAGACGCACACACTAAACATAATGATTTAAACTAACAAGCAATAATATATGAAAGATCACATCAGTGAGACACCATTTATATTTTTCTTTTTCATTTTAATCCAAAACAAATTGGAACTACATATAATCAATTACACTAATAAATATTTTTTACTGACTTTTAATCAAAATAAACAAACACAAAAAAATACACAAATAATAAAACAAATTGCCACTTACCTTGTTGAGAATGATCAGTAATTATTGCTGCTACATTATTCTGTGTAGATGACTGCTTTTGATCAGCTTTTCCTTTCCCACCAACAGATTTATTCTTCGGTACATTTTCATGTTGCTGAACCAAAACTTCACGATGAGCAGATTGTTGCTGAAGTTCTTTTGGTGGATTTAAAATGTGTTGGGCTTGTACTTGTTCTTTTGGCGCTTGTATATGTTGAATCTTAATAATAAAAAATGTTATGTAATATTGTTGCATCAATTATTTCGGGTTTTACAATGCGTGGATAACTATAATCATTAGTGACCAATATTATATATTTTTAAATATTAAATTTAACAAAACATTAACTATTTACAAACAGTTTCTTTTCTTATTAATAATTTCATTTCTTTGACATTTTTTTAAAATTTAATATTGATTACTTTTTTCAGTAATAAAATCCCTAACAAAAACTAAACTTCAGAACCTCATAATAGACAGCCTAGCTGTAAAGATAGAAACAATCCAAAATATACTATAGTATATAATCAAAACTAAATTTATCAAATCTAAATTTATCTTAATTTATTAAATCTATATATTTTTATTATTGCATTATGATTTTTATCAACATATTTTTAAAAAATACATTAATCAGATACAAAATTTTCACACACAAAATCAGTTCTTTAGATTTCAATTTTCTCTTTTATAATATCCTCAGTTAATCGATTCACTAGTCATTTTTTAACTGAAACTTTTGTTACCTGAATCTATTATTCGCATCGTGACTGTCGTTTATAGAATTTGTGCTCGTTAATCGGGCGATATTTCATCAACTCAACTCCCCTTTAATTAAGGGCCTACTTTACTATATACTATACAATTAATTGTTTACTATAAGATATAAACTTTTGATAATTAAGTATTAAAAAATAAAACAGATGTACATTGTAAATAAGAGAATTATTACATAAAACAAATATTTTTCTTTTACAAACAATGAAGTATATAAATTCTTTTTGTTATATACAAAACTGTTATATAAAATTATTTGATTTGATATTTTTTATCTTTTAAAAACATAATGTTTTTTTCTTCATTAAATAAACATGTACGTACACGCACATACATATATAATTTTAGTATTATTTGATAATTATTTAAATTTTAAAATACTACACAAAATGTAAACATTTTAACATTTAATAAATTTTGTAAATAAAAGGTTTGATTTTATTCATAACTACCTATATTTATTAAAAATATGAATATTATAATAAAAAAATGTTTATTTACCTGAGGTGTAGGTTCACGTATCTGTACAGCTGAAACTAATGATCCCTCCTGTAACTGAACAGAGATAACAGAATCTTTTGGAATAGTCACTTCTTTGCTATCGTTTGTCTGATGAATTGTTTCACGATGTATTAAATCTTGTTTTCCAGGAAATAATGGCATAGCTTGTATTGCTTCTCGTTCCTTTGATTGAGACCTGTGTTGTGTCATCACAGTTTCACGATTACTGTCTCTAGCAGCATCTGCGCGTTGCATTGCGACATTCTCCCGCTGTTTACGTCCTTTAGCTGGACTCTCCTTTTCTTTACCTGACTTTGTATTACTAATAGTTACTTCAGCACCATCTGAATTAGCAGATACAACAGGTGTAATTTCTTTTAAAGGTAAACTTTGTGTACTTGCTTTTTCAGGGATAAATTCTTTAGTGCTAACCTGTAAAAATATTTTAGATCAAAAATATACTGTTAATTAAACCTACTGTAACACAATATTCTTCATAAAATATATATGCAAGAAATATATATATATATATATGTGTGTGTGTGTGTGTGTGGGCGTGTGTATACGTACAAACACACACAACAATCCCATACATCATATATAAATCTCTGTAATATGTGTATCTCTTACTCACTCACCTGAAGTTTACTTTCAGATGGTGAAATTGGTTCAATTCGTTTTGAAAGTTTACTCAATACATTCGGTTCATCGTCAACAGAATCACTGATACGATTTGCAGCCGATTCAGTTGAGACATTATCATTTTCACTTGCTCGTTGCGCAACAAGCATAGTAAAAGTTGCACCGACATTTGGCTGTGGAGTTTCTCGTGCTGAAGACTCTCCTGATTCTGGTGGTGGTGATTCATCCGCATCTGAACCATCAAGAACATCTTTTCCTGTCAATGGATCTATGACTGGAATTGCATATTTCCTAGATTTACGCCTTGTATCCGCTGAACGCACCATCGACTGAGTTTGTACATGTGCCGATAGAGGAGGAGTAGATTGTTGTAAATTACCTTGTGGACCTGGAGTCGCTACAGACTGAGGTGGTCCACCTCGATTTGCTAAATTCACATGAGGTGTATTCTGCGCTGCTGGATAAAAATCTAAACAAAACATTTAATACTTAGCAATGATGTTTTTGCTACATTTCCTTATTAACTAAAATTATAAATGTTTCAAAAGCATTAAAAGCAACATAAGTTATTCATCTAATAATTAACTTTAATAACATTAATATGTAATAGGATTATTCACAAGGTAAACATATATGTGCATATAATTACGATTTTCAAACATTTAGCAAATATATTAGAATGTAATTTTACATGAGTGTAATTTTGTACTTCAATTTTTATCTAATTAGTCGATGCATGTACATGATATTTTATGTGTATGTAGATTGTGTACTTTATACATTATATAAACTCGAGAGAGAAAGAGATTATCTTTAATAAATGATTATGTTTTTTAAGTAAAACAACAAAAATTGTTTACAACAATTTCTTATGAGATGAAAGTAAAACAGCTGGTACCTTTTTAATGAAGTATTAGAAATTACATGTGTATGTAAAATAATTTGTTCATTGAAAGACTCAATTTATGTATAAATTTATACAACACTTACAAATTATATTGTGAATGTATGAATATAAACATAAAAAGAAAAACATTTATTTAGGATTATTTAACATTTATAACAATAATTAAAAAAGGAAGAAAAATTCAAGACTATAAAAAATACTATTAAACCATTAAAAGTAATCTATAGATACTTACATGGGCCTTGAGTCTGTTGTCCTGGGTAACTACTAAACATGTGCGGCTGGTTCGGTATATACGAATAGCCTTGATAAAAACCTTGTCTTTGTTGATTATATTGCATCTGTAACTGACTTATCGGTACAGCCATTGTCGGTTGACCTAATGCATTCGGAAAAAGCTGTATTTGTGGGGAAAACATTTGTGGCTGAAACAAATAAAAATTAAAGAAAATATAGTTGATGTCTGTATGTGTTCCGTGCACTCATGCAGATATTTCTCATTTAACATGTTTCGAATCAGAGGAAATTTTCCACCGCAAAATAGATTCCACAAGAGATGGTGAAAATCACTATACTTACAAAGGGAGGATACACTCTCGAAAATTGAGTTTGGGACCAAACTTTGCGTAGTAGTATTGTATCCCAAAGGTGTTAATATAGTAACGTACTAGTTCATACTATCGAGCCATTTTCATGAAAAAAGGCTCAAAGTTTCCACAACAGCTTATAAAAGAAAGATTTTCTCCCGTAATCAACTAACTTGATAGCTAGGCGGTATCGCATTGACTTCACGTGTTCGAGTATGTTTCGATTCATGTTTTTTTTTCACCTGAATAATTATTTAATGCAGTTTATTAAAAAAAATATTTAAATAAAGATGAAATAACATTTTCTTGCGATTTTTTTCGAAAAATATTCTTTTTTAAATTTTATTTCAAAAAATGATTTTTTCACGAATTTTTTTTTAATTTTTTGTATCATTTTGCAAACATATTTGTATATTAAAGTATTCATGTGGAATATGATTCCATTAAAGTGATCATGTGATATATCCATGAAAGAATTTTATACCTTTCTCTATATATAATATTCATTGGAATATACCACATGAATATTTTAATATACAAATATGTTTGCAAAATAATGCCAAAAATTAAAAAAAATTGCATGAAAAAATCATTTTCTGAAAAAAAATTACAAGAAAATGTTATTTCATCTTTATTTAAATAATTGTTTTAATAAACTGCATTAAATAATTATTCAGGTTAAGAAAAAAAAACTGCACGAATCGAAAATCGAACCTGAAACTTTGGAGATGTGAAGTCGGCGCGCTACCGCCTAGCTATCGAGTTAGTTGACTACGGAAGAGAATCTTTCTCTCATAAGCCTATGCGGAAACTTTGTAGTCCCTTTTCTGAAAAATGGCTTGATAGTGCGAGCTAGTACAATTACTATATTAATACCTTTGGGATACCATATCATTACACAAAGTTTGGTCCCAAACCCAATTTCCAATATCCTCCTCTTGTTAGTGACTATTATAAGTATTAAATAAACTAACTGTCAAATCATTTAGAAATGCTTGGTTTTGGTTACAAGCATTTCTATATGAGTATTACCATGCCTCCAAATATATAGAGCATTACTTTCACTTTAAAAATTAAAATTATCTATAATTTGTATTGTTTAAAAAATCTGCATTCAAAAAAAAAAAAAAAGAATTATCTATTCAAATTTTTGAATTTGAAAGTAAAGTATTCCATTCAAAGTAAAACTAGTAATGATCATATAATAGATATTGCTAATAAAATGAAATTGCTTGAAGTGTTTGTATGTATGTGTATTTTCACTGTAAGGAAAAGTAATAACAAAATTAAAACTTAATCATCTACTCCCAAAAAAGTCTAAATTCAATAAAGTTGTTTAATGACATTGCATAAGATAACATTGCATAAGAGTATCAATGAATAAAGCTATGCTGATTAATATGAAGATTAGAAAGTGAAGAGGATAGGATAGGAGATATATATATATATATATATATATATATATATATACACACACACACACACATAAATATATATATATATATATACACACACACACATATATATATATATACACATATAGATGCATACATTTACTATGTTAAATTTTGAAAATAAATTAATACCTGAAACTCTTCTTAACAAAGTTATGTCTTATTTTAACAAATGCATAGAATATTCTTGAACAAAAATCTCATTCAAATAAAAATTAATGCCACAGGTAAATAAGGGAAACTATTTTTAAAATAAACAAGTTCCATTATCTTTTAATCCAAAATACCAAATTTTGTATTAAATACTTTTTTGAACATAATATTCAATTTATATGTGCTACAATATTTATTCTAGTTGATCAAACTAGAATTCAAAAATTAATCTTGAAAATTCAAACTAATTCAGGTATCCTTCGATTTTTAAACAATTGAATTATGTATGAGCCTGAATATATACACATATATACATATATATACATATATATACATATATATATATACATATATATATATATATATACATATATATATATATATACATATATATATATATACATATATATATATATATATATATATAAATATATATATATATATATACATATATATATATATATATACATATACATATATATATATATATATATATATATATATATACATATATATATACATATATATATACATATATACATATATATATATATATACATATATATATACATATATATATACATATACATATATATATATATATACATATATATATATATATACATATATATATATATATATATATACATATACATATATATATATACATATATATATATACATATATATATATATATACATATATATATACATATATATATATACATATATATATATATATACATATATATATATATATATATATATATATATATATATATATATATATACATATATATATATATACATATATATATATATACATATATATATATATACATATATATATATATATATATATATATATATATATATACATATATATACATATACATATATATACATATATATATATATATATATACATATATATATATACATATATATATATATACATATATATATATACATATATATACATATATATATATATATATATATACATACATGTATATATACATATGTATATATATATATATATATATATATATATATATATACATATATATATATACATATATATATATAGACATATATACATACACACAAGCACACATACGTTCAACTCTGTTATAGCAAACACTGCCAAACAAAATAAAGTTACAAGTTACTTGTTTTATCAGTGATAGAAAAATTTCAGCTAGATAGATTATTTTCTCTAATAATCCAAATAATATCTATATATAAGTTGATATCAATATGGTTATAATTGCAACATTGTTCCACCCATCATTCAGTAACTTTTAAATTGTAATATATCTAAAGTATTTTGGGAAAAAGAAAACTACCACATTCAAAAATCTGTAACATTGTTATTTACCTGCCGATGATGATTGGAACTTCTAGGTGCTTGAGGCATTGGTTGAGTCCGATAATAAGTCCCTGGACTACGTACTGTTGGTTGTTGAGGAAATTGCTAAGTACAAAAATTAAAAAAATCAGTGACAAATAATTAAAGGTGTTCATAAATAACAAAAAATAATCTTTAACATATAATTATAATAATACAAATAATCATAACACACACAAATTAATTTTATTATACCTTCTAAATTATATAGACAGTTTGTACACTTTCATAAATATTTAATATACCTTAAAAATGAAACCTATCTCAATTTCAATACTTTGCCTTTTACATTTCTTAAATACACTATTGATAAGTAATCCTCATTATTTCCTACCATAGACAATTGATTTGGTTGAGGTGCCATCTGAGGTACTTTCATATCTGATTGCGGTGGTGTGGACGCTTGCATTGGCGGTCCAGTTGGTGCGGAAGCTCGCATACTCGGGCCTATAAAAAAAATATAAACAAAATAATAAATTACAATACAATAAATCATAACCTAATATCTATACAATTAATTTACAATGTTTTAAACATTACTTACAAAAATATGAACATTAAAATGTAGATACATAAATAGAATATTTAAATGGTATAAAACATGTAATTTTGTTAATTTTTGAAGAATGTCTTAAGCATGTAATGAATGGCATTTAGACAATCATATGAAAAATACCTTCTTTTACTATAGCATCAAAAAAATAAACAGTATGTTAAAAGGTTCAATATTTATATCTATTATTTTTTATATTTTACAGAATCTTACACAGTAAGACTTATTAAATTGATATTAAAAAAAAAAATTAGCAAAACACATATCACATTTAATGATTTATGAATGTTGAAGCTCTTGCATTGTAGAGAAGTTGTTTTTAAATGAATTTAGTTTTTTAGCATTCCAAGATCACTAAATTTGTTTAGTTGACATAGTTTCAGAGAAAATGGATTCAGTATACCATTCAAATAATACGATGCTACAAAACTGGATAAGCATTCATGACTGACGTGCAATAATTGTTGTTTCTGATATCCTCAGCTGCTCTTTTTTTCAAATGTTATTCTTAATTCTGTCAAACTTTTGTCGAACCTACCTCCTATTACAATTTAGACTTTTCTACTAAGTGTTATAGTTGGCATTGGTACATTCGAATTAATAATTTCCTCATTTTTTCAACAATATTATTAGTAATTCACATTTAGATCATGATAATACTAGTCATTCGCATTGAAATTTTTGAAAATCCATCTTTCAAAATAAATTAAAATTAATACCAACACAGTTTTATCACATTCATCTTCAATTGTAACACCAAAATTCCTATACGCATAACGTACTTTTAAAGAAATATGTTATTATAGCAATAAACAGTTGCAAGAAAAAAAGCTGGATTCAATTTGATTTGATTAAATAAATTTGCTTCTAACACATTCCATTGATACAATCTAAAATCTGACATATATAATACCATGTTACGTTACTCACCAGTGTTTATTATCAATCATTATAAACATTACATAAGTACATAATAAGTAACATTATAATATTTGAGTTGATTTATGTAGAGGAGATTTATATTTTTTAATATAATTTTTTGAATTATTGTTGGTTTTCTCCAAAATGAATACAAATTTATTTGAAACAGATATAGTTGAGATCAATATATGTAGAGAATGTTATTGTATCAGTATATTTAAGTCGTTTTACATACACAAATATAGAAAAAGTTGAGGCATGTTAAATAATAAAATTACATATGCTTGCCAATTACTAAACTTATTTCTTTGCATTCCATAATTTTTGAATAAAACATTTTATTATCTACTCCTTCTTTTTTAAGTTTTTCTTCTTACTTTAAAAGGTAACATGTTACAAAAACTCACAAATACTGAATCAAATAATATGAATTAAAATTATATTTAATTCACTACGCACCTTGATTAGGAGGTTGAGCGGCCTGCGCTTGAACAAATGAAGTAGGTGGTGTTGTTACATGAAACCCATCTGATCCTAAAAAAAAATGTATAATAATTAATATTTTGAGTAACAAAGTCAACAGTCCAATAAGTAAAACATGTTCACAATTTATTAATAAAATTTTTTATAATTTATTTACTTTCAGAATACCTTATACAATTAATTCTTGTTAACAGCAAACGACTATGCACTTCAATTATCTGTGATACATTTATTTTTCTGGGAGGTAGATTTACACTTATTAAGTTATTATTTTCAATTATACTAAACATATGTTAATTGATTGTAAAATTAGGTTGGAAATATGCTTTAAAAATAAAAAGCATATATTTAACAAAATAAATAAAAAATTTAAAAATGACAGCATGAACCCAAAAAAAATAATTACTTCATTATAAAAACATTTTTTAAGTAATTTATTGTATATCTCTTATCTAAACAAAATCCATTTAAAAATCTGAACAATTTAAAGAAAATTTTTCTAATCAAAAACTATCAAATCACAGACAATTTCCA
>CM068319.1:5365264-5370264 GCA_034766995.1 Acanthacorydalis orientalis | reverse complement strand
TCCATGGTCACGTAACGACGCAAGAAATCTTTTTTGTTGCGAGTAAATAGCGATAAACAGCTTTCTGAATCATCGACTCGTTGCTGTTTTTGTTCCATCGAAAGCAATCGCGGCACCCACTTGGAAAAAACCTTTTTCATGCTCAATTTTTCATGAAGGATAGTAAATACACTTCCATATGATATCTGTGTCATCTCAGCAATCTCACGGAGCTTCACTTTACGATCTTTCATTATAATTTTTGTCACTTCACTCACATTTTCCGGTGTAACGGCTTCCACAGGTCTACCCGAGCGTTCCGCGTCGTTTGTGTCGGTACGACCACGTTTAAACTCGGCAAACCACCGACAAATCGTTGCTTTTGATGGACAAGAGTCCGGGTAACATTTTTCAATCCATTGTTTCGCTTGCACGGTGTTTTTACCCATTAAAAAACAATGTTTTATCAGAACACGAAACTCGGTTTTTTCCATTTTTTAAACAAACTACAAAACGACTTTACTCCAACCTCGATAACTCAGCTGTTTCTGGTCCGATCGACTTAAAATTTTAACACGTTTTAAGTAAAGGTTAGTACTCTAGAAAGACCTGGTTACTGGTTTACTACGAGCACCATCTCTGGGTTAGTCTCGGGACTTATTGATCCATGTGTTACACTCACATATATACACATATGCATGCATATATATATATATATATATATATATATATATATATATATATATCCAATGAACAGATGGGATAAGGATATTAAAAACTTTATTGGAAAACTGTGGAAAAGAGAGGCACTGAATCGAACAAAATGGAAAATCATGGAAGAGGTCTTTATCCAGCAGTGGATTGACAGGGGCTGAAGATGATGATGATGATGATGATGATGATGATGATATATATATATATATATATATATATATATATTGATTTTATTTATATTGATTTTTTCTTGTATATATATATATATATACAAGAAAAAATCAATAATGATTATTTATGATTTTTATTTAAGCACATTTCAATGGCTATGCTATTATTCTTAGTACGCTAATATATAAAAACTTAGTTTCATTGGCGACAAATACTATGTTTTATCAGTGTAATTATTTTAACCAACGATAGCATTATATTATTTATTCCATTTATTAAGGAACGTCCTAACAACTCGAATTTTAAAAATCAACTTTTAATATTTTTCTTTTAGGCCTTAGCCCAGTCTACTATTTCTTAGACTAATAATATTTCTATACAATATATGTGTATATATATATATATATATATATATATATATATATATATATGTATATGTATATATATATATGTATATATATATATATATATATATGTATATATATATATATTTTGTATAGAAATATAACACTTTTTTTCTTTTGAAGTTTTACATAAAACGCTCATTCTTAATAAAGTACAGACATTAAACACTGCTCAGTATTAATTTCAATATTATAAAGTTAAATCATAGAAAAGTACTGAAAGCCAAAATTGACTGAAAATTTCTAAAAATAAGTCACTAAACACAATGTAGGAAGAAGCATTTATTGTACCATGATTCATGAAATGTTGAAATATTTTTTACTATTAACTTGTTACATATTCCTAAGCACAATATACATTTCAATTTCTCATTAATCTATTTATTTATTTTTTTTTTTTTTTTGGTATCAAAAATTTAAAATATGTCAAAAATAGTTGCCATATCCGAAATCGTTGTAATAAGACAAAGCCAACAAAAAGAAATGAGAAACCAAACAGGACACCTAATTTATGTCATTATAGATAACTGAAATGTCTCTTTGACCAAGGTTGTTACCAATGAATATTATTGCATTTTATTTCATATTTCAAACCTCTACTTATTCGATTATCGTATTGAGATTTTCATTGATTAGTTTCTCTGTTTCATGAAAGTATAATATAAAAGACCAACATTGGTTTAAACCTCATTTATGTTTCCTTTGCTTTAGGATAAAACGCCGTGGTTTGAAATAAGCGGGAAACGAGTGCGAGATCAACGTGAGTGTTTAGAAATATGCATTAATTAAAATATATATGAACATTAGTCGTAAACGCATTATATCTATTCTCGCTTTAACCAATAATTCAACGAAATATTCAAATAAATTTGATTGTATTTAAACAAATGTAATTTACCCAACACAACCACATTTGTAGCATAACAATGGGGTGCTCAATACTTTTGGCTCAATACATTTTTTCATATATATATATATATATATATATATATATATATATTTTAACGGATTTTTTTAATTTGAAATAAACAAAATTTGTGCTGAAATTTCGAATTTCGTTATTATAAATAATAATTGTGGTTATACCACTTATAAATAAAAAATAATATTGGGTAAGTGGCTGCAGCGTGCTCTCTTACAAGTAACCAGTATTTTGTTAAAAATTTCAATAATATCCCTACACAACTGGGATTATCGCACCAATTACTCTTCCGATTTCATCTATGAGGTCGAAAATTCTTTTAGGATTATTGGCGTACACCTGTTCTTTAACGTGACCCCAAAGAAAGTAGTCCAACTGTCTCAAATAGCAGGATCTCGGTGACCAATTAAATGTCTCCATTTCTAGAAATTACGCTTCTAGAACATTTTATCTTCGATAAATCAACTGTTTCACCAGCTGTATGGCTTGTTCCACCGTCCTGTTGGAACCGCATGCCCTCCAGATCAATGTCACCAATTCTGGCCACATTCGTTCACATAAATTGCTTTACCAGTCTGATTCTACAAAAAAAATAAATAAGGACCAATGACTCCACCGGACGAAAGTTCGCACCAAACAGTCACTTTTTCAGTATGCAGTGGCTTCTGAACGATCATCCACAGACTTTCTTCACCCCAGGATTCGACAATTGGGTCATCAATAAATCGTTATGCAAAATACACCATGTGGTCGTCTATGAAAAGCCTAATTGCTATGAACGTCGCGGAATTAATATTCCTAGCTCTTCAAATGGTCGAGGATGTAAAGAATCAATATTATATCGATACGTTGTTTTGTTGTATACAAAACCGTAACTAATAATAGAAATGTCAAAATGTAAAATTTCAAAAAAATACAGATGTCGGTTTGACGTCTGTAATGAAATATACGAAAAATCAATAAAAATCGGCAAGCGGAGACAACTAACCTCATAGTTGATTCAATTTAAAAGAGTGAAAGGCAGTTAAGAGTTTTAAACCGTGTCATTAGGTCTGATCTATGAATGCCGCTTCAAGGACAGATCAGGTCTACCTTAATGTCACAAATATTACACAGCGAAACCACTACCAATTCGGTTGCTCAAGAATTAATGAACGAATTAATGTTGAATATACATATATCGCCGATTGTTCACATATTTTCAAGCAATACTTATTTTAGCAAAAAGTAGAATATTTATTGTTCGAATAGTTAAACACGTTTCAATCAAAAACGAATAACAGATTCGACTTTGCAGTTACTGTTATAAATTAAAAAAGAACATTAAATCGAAAACCGCGACAATTTTTTCGTAAACATTAAAAAGTAGACATAGACATTTCATTTACAAATTTTAATGTGCTTTGGTCCAAAAACCACCACCTTAACTTCACGAAACAAATGTATGTATATCATTGTATCATAATCGTTAAAAAAAAAAAAAAAAATGGATTCCATTTGACCAGATTCCTCTATACTCTTTTATTGTAAAAAAAAAAAAAAAATAAAAAAGAACATTCTGGAACATTACGGTATAGTGTGTGACGATAAGGTAAGGAACGTTTATCAACATTCATATTTTGAAATAGCTCGGACTTAATATTAAACATCTAGTCAATCAAACTGAATATTCGGACAAATGAATATTTAGATCAAACGTAAGTGAATACCAGCATTAATAAAAACAGCAAACAAAGACAATATTAACACAAAAATAACACTAATGTTGAAAATTACTGCAGAAATGTTGATCACATACGAAATAAATCTGTCCGAAAATTATCTTTACAAAGTAACCCTTCACAAACGTCACACCATTACTCTTATAAAACAAAATATCATTTCAAGTCAAAATTAATGTTTATCAAAAATTACAACAGAAAAGTCGATTATTGACAGTGGTTTCAAAATAATTAAAATAATAATGATATATTGAACGGAACACGTCGTCAATGACTAAACTAGGTTTCACTAGCGCGAGTACAAAATTCTCAAAATCATAGAATTCAAAGTACACGCAAATTTTCATACCTTCGTAAAAACACTATTTTATCCACAAGAACTTGAAGTATGAATTGTTATATCTTGAAAAAGACTAATTCAACCCGTACGTTTTAATGATAATGTTAATAGTCAAATATAATGCCAGTTAATTCCTCGACCTTTCATTGAACAATCGTGCATGATAAAATCGAAAAATGTTACTTTCATCAAAACAACACAGCTACACATGCAACAAATTCAAATTCAGTTTGTCTTGCAACTTTAAAAATAAAGTACTTATGAATCAGAGTGAATATTATGATAAGTGGTCTCGATCGGACTACGTTTTAACTCGACGAGAATTGGACATTTTACACGGAAAAATATTCACTCGGCTTGGTTCCATCGAATTATCATTTATTCCAGTCGACGCAAATCTGTTCAGATGGGCAATAACGCTTTCGAGATGTGTGATACAAAAATGAATCGACGTTTTCATTGTCTCCGAGCCGATGTCTTTTACGAAGTGTGACCGAAACTTATCCAAGAGATGGCAGAAGTTTATAGAAAGAAAGGACGACTATTTTGATAATTGATTTGTATTTTATATATTTGAAAATAAAGCTAAAACTTGTCGAAAAGAGACTAAAACTTTCGGGCCCATCTAATAAATATGAAAGACATTATATTTTATTATTCTAACATTACAACACAATACCTTTAAATGCGCATTTAAAATGTCCTAACATATGTTATGGTATTTACTATTTTGATACAGCCCATTCAGG
>CM068319.1:5357764-5360264 GCA_034766995.1 Acanthacorydalis orientalis | reverse complement strand
ACCTTCTCTCGTACGAAATTATTCAAATATTTAAGAAAATGTTAATCTGTCCGAAACGGGTCTGGAGAATAAGGTGGAAGAGGTGATATTTCATAACACAGTTTATTTAATTTTTTTTCGAGTCATTTGGAGACGTGCGACCGCGCGTCGCCGTGAAGGAGAATTGGTCCTCTTCGCTCGACTAACACGCTGGCCGTAAACGATGCAATTTCTCGTGCATTTCTTCAATTTCCTGACAATATTTTTCTGCTGTTATTGTTTCACCAGGATTCAAGAAGTTATAGTGAACGATGCCACTTCCCGACCACCAAACAGCGACCATAATCTTTTTTTCACGAAGATTCGGTTTAGGAAACTGTTTTGGTGCTTCTCCTCAGTCTACCCATTGTGATGAAAGTTTCCGATTGTTGTAGATAATCCACTTTTCATCACATATGACAATGCGATCAAGAAAGGAATAACTTTTGTTACGCAAAAGAAGAGCAGAGCATGTCGCCGAATTCGTATAGCCGAATCGCTTGATATGCGCGTTTAATTCATACGGCACCCATTTATACAACTTTTTAGTTTTTCCAATTAGGTTCAAATTCTGAACAACTGTTGAATGATCAACACTGAGTTCTTCTAACAACTCTAGAGTTGTTTTACGTGGGTCCACTTCAATAATGATTAAATAATCATTAATGTCTATGACTGAAAGACCTCCACGACCTTCCCCATCAAGGCTTTCATTTCCATTACGAAATTTTTAGAACCACTATTGAGATGTACGTTCACTCTAATTGACTCTTCGCCAAAAACAAATTTGATATTTCACGCAATTACTGTTGCTTTACGTCCCGATTTAAAGTCATAGTGTAAAATCGCGCGAATTTGCTTTTTTCCGTGGCTAATTTAAGAGGTTATAGCCAACAACACTAAAGAATGAAAACAGTAGACATAAGCTGTGGAAATCAGTGGCGCTAATTTCCTTGTTAACAATGATTTATCACATGACTATAACCAAAGATAACGGTGACTAGAAAAATCGGCGTCAAACTTAAAATGATAAAAACCGCAATTGTTTTTGGACCAACCTAACATTATATCAAATATTAATCTTGAATGTTTCGTACGCAATTTAAAAATGTTCAAACTATAATTAACCACATACAATAAATTAAATAAGGTATTTTTTTTCTTGTATTTAATATACAGTTTAGTAGTTAAAAGTGAGTCTTATCTCCTCCCTATATGCAAAAAAAAAAATTCCGTACAAAAAATCAAATTTCACTACAAAAAAATATGTAGAAATTTTGTATAAAATTATTTTTAACAATGGCACTCGAAGTTACATGAAATTTTCACGAAGAATTATGATACTTATATTAAGTCGGCAGAAAAACAATTGAGGTTTATATAATAACAATTATTCACTTTTCAGGCTGTGCTAACGCGTTAGAAACGAGTGCGTCAGAACGACGTTCGAGTGCGAGGTACATGGACTAATAATATTTTTTCCACGAATTTTAAGAAAGTGTGGATCATGTTATAGTGCGTGTCGTCTTATATTCGGTCGTTCCTCGGGGATGGAGTTTCCTCGAAACCGACCACTGTCTTGTTATTTTGTTATCTCAGTGTATGTATGCGGAACCTGATTCGTGGAATATGTGAGAAAACTACTAATACCGCTGAAATGTACGACTCTATAAAACAACTACACTGCAATATATATATATATATATATATATATATATATATATATATATATATATATATATATGCGAGACGAACTGTATTTTGTTAATTTTTATAAACTTTTCAAAAAAAAAAAAAATACAACTTACATTTAACGCAATTATTTGTGCGTATAACTTGATAATTTCTGTTATTTGTTAGGAGAGAGCGAGCGTTAGCGAGCTGAAGGCAAGATTAGCGAGTAGAGGGTAGAGAGCACTCTGGTTGTTCAAAGAAATAAATATTAAAACAAACAATACGCTTACTATATCGATAGTCACAATTAAAAAATGAACTTAACATTGAAAATGAACAACATCGAATCGAGTTTTTGACATAAATGTAATGACTCCTGTAACATCAAATTAGATTTGATTCGAACATACTTATTTCTTTATGTCATACAGACACGGATAAAAGTTAATATTATATACTTCTTTTTTTAATTATATTCATGTATTTCAAATAGAATATTTGCAATTACTTGAAACTAACACAATTCTCTTCTTGTTAATATATATATATATATATATATATATATATATATATATATATATATATATATATATATATGTAAATGCCTCGTGAGCGGTCAACACGAAATTTGATCAACAAAGTAGGTTACTTTTCGAAATACTCAAACAATTCTACATCAAAAACGAATATCATTTGCTATATATCAAATATCAAACTTAGAGAGTATTTTGCATGCAATTTGTGTTGTATTTTTCTTTAGATCCATGCTTCTCTATTAATTTAGAAATATTATATTTCACAGAAATTA
>CM068319.1:5340264-5352764 GCA_034766995.1 Acanthacorydalis orientalis | reverse complement strand
TAACTAATTACAAGCGAATTTTCACAATAAAATTTTTTTAAAAAAAAAAACGTTCGTACACGTTTTTGTTATGACACCGTCGATATCAAGTTAGTTTGGTGTCTGGTGACCTTTATATTCTCTTAAACTAACGTTCTCCATTATAATTGACAAATCATAAGAATAAGCCTTAGACAAAGTAAGGACTCATATTTTCAAACTTGTTTTCAACTATAAAGAACTTCACGTAGTCTTCTCTACGATGTTCCTCTGACGTAAGTACTAAAATGAATTAAGAAGAATCAAATAGACACTCTTTTTGGAAAATATAAGCCCCCATAAAACAATACTAGAGTATATAATAATCCTTTTTATTGAAATTAATTTGTACAAGTAAGATTCTGTAAAATGTATAAATACTGGATTACCCAACGGGGATATAATGTATATAATTGAGTATAATTATATTAAAGACACCATAATTAAAGTACTTATGAACTAAATGAGAAATTTACAGAAACTAAAAATGTTTCGACAGTTTTTGAAATAAGTTGGTCGTTTTCACAAATAAAATACTCAAAAAGAAGACAAAAGCTATGTTATAGAACTGCATTATTTGCACATTATGCAGAGACGCAAATAATTTTGGACACTGAGTTTACTATTATTTATATACTTCATTTACAAAAAAAAGTTTTATTTTTTTTTTTTTAAAAAAAAACTACAAACAGTTAATTTGACTTTTGTTAATTGATGGTATTTAGTTATTTTTATACACAATTTTATTCCTAGTCCTAGTAGTATAATTTGACAAGTTTTAATTAATGACAGTGACACTTTCTTTTATATTTAAAAATACCGAGATTGGTGGAGTATATTCGCGCAGAATATATTTAAAATTGAAGAAATTAAGGTACATCAATTGTTTCATTATTAGAAAAATAAAAATATAAAACCCAAATCGAAAAAAATGTTTGTACGATATGCAAAAACCGATGATGCAAATAATGATGAACATGTCCTTAAATGGATTATGATGTTACAAATCGGGGATTCCTTCCTCAGAAATGTTTCACTTTTAGAAAAGCTTTCCCGGCTGATGTGTCCATTTAGCATTTGATTACGTTGGCCTACTTTTAAAGATAATTATATGTTGCCAATTATGAAAAGAAGAACGGATTCGATAAAAACACCATTTAGTTTAGGGATAAAAGACCCAGATATTATTATGTACTACTTAGTAGCAGAAGTCAGCGTTATACATCTATACCTGCATAAATCTTTAATATTGTAGATAATACCAATACTCGATTTTTGCAATATAGCTGAACAAATATAATCATTTTACAGTTTAAACATTTTAACGATATTTGTCTTATTATATATTTGGAAAAACAGATTTATCGCCTTTTTAATTTGTTTGCTACTTTAAGAAATTATTAGAATTAGGTACGATTAAAATTATATTATTTTTAGAATAATTACTTTTCAAATAAAAGATGATAAACAATATAAACTTGAACTCAAACTCAGGAATAAAACACAATAGAGCTAATTTAGCTAAAATCACTTTTGATATGTATTCATTGAATTTTTATATATAAAATATATTATAAACATAGGAACATACACAGACATATATATATATATATATATATATATATATATATATATATATATATATATATATATATACACACACCTGTGTACTAAATAACAGCAGTGCACTTAGAAAAGTAATATTTAAATTTCAGACACTTTCTTATTTAAAAATTAGTGACATATATTGGAAAACACTCTTTAATGTTCTAGCATTCGATTTTATGTGATTTCCTGTCGTTTGGGGTTCAGTTGTCAAAAATTATCATAATTATTTCCGATAGAGTAAGATTACACTATACAAAATAATAGCAACGTTGCTAAATTTATATCCAAAATTTAAAATAACGAAATCATTTTAACATTTTTTTAAAATTTTAATCCGAGGTAGACTGAACTTATTAATACAATACGAAATTCAGTGAATTCTATGTGTGTTTTTAGTTGAAATAGGTCGTGGAATAGATTGCATTGAATTCAAATGACTTTTAATCAAAAAGTTGTTGTCAGAAGGAAAAACCTACAAATTTATTGAAGAAACGTTTGGGTGTTCTAGTAAAATGATTGCAAATTCTAAAAAGATGACTCAAAAGCAGAAACGCGAAGACGAAAAACGAAAATTCAAGAAAAGAATATAAGAAAAATTGTTCGGTTAGCGCAAATCAATTCTTTTCTGACGAATTCTAAGATAAAACAAGAGCAAAATTTAAATGTGGACACTTTTACAATTAGGAGGAGACATGCAGGAGCCAAATTATTCTGAAGAAGTCCAAAAAGGATTCCACTCTCATTTTGGCAGCATTTGGAAAATAGGATCAGAGTTGCAAAAGAATATCTGCATTGGCCACCTACTAAATGGCGTAATGTTCTGTGGACCGATGAATCCAAGATAGTTTTATGGCATTAGCGGAACAAGGCAGTACATTAGAAGACCGCCAAATAGTTCATACGAACCACGATACACAATAAAGACCGTAAAAAAGTACAGTGGTGCAAAAATAAATGTATGGGGCTGCTTTTTCTACCAAGGTATTCATCCCTTATATTGGATTAAAGAGACAATGGACGTAAAACTTTACGTTGACATTATGCAAAATGTTATGTTGTCCTATGCTAAGTAGAATATGCCACTTGAATTGCTCTTCATGCAGGATAACGATCCGAAACATACAAGCAGACTGGCCAAAAATTGGTTTTCGGATAACAGAATTCAGGTTATGGAGTGGCCAGCACAATCCGCTGACCTGAACCTCGATGAAAATCTTTAGGCAGATGTTAAAAAGGGATGTTTTTCAATCAAAAACCAAAACTATTAATGAGTTATGGGAAGCAGTGAAATCTACATGAGCGTATATTCCCCAGGAAAGATGTAGCCAATTAATCGATATTATGCCAAGAGGATGTTCAACCGAGTTGGGTAATAATGGGCACACAACACAATACTAGATTATTTTATTATATTTCGTATATAAATTTTACTTTTAATTTTAAATATATATGATACATAGAAACACTGCTATTTTTTTGCACACTAAAATTTTTATTTTTCGAACTATAATAACACTGATTCTTTAAATGGGAAATATAAATTTAAGTAATATTTATACATAAGTGAGATAAATCAACAGGGGTTAATATAACAACAAATATTTGAATTTACAATCAACAGAAAACTATTTGAGTTCATCCATAAAATCATATACAAAACACTACTATTTTTCGAACACAGGTGTGTATATGTGTAATGGATGTATGTGTATGTATATGTATGTGTATATATATATATATATATATATATATGTATGTATATATATATATATGTATGTATATATATATATATATATATATATATATATATATATGTGTGTGTATATATATATATATATATATTACTTTATAAGTAAACTACTGACATTGTTATTTTATATACATTTAGAAACATACCATAGTGAAAAAGAATGAATAGTAATTTAGTTAAATACAATTTTAAGAGCTGAAATTATCATCGTCGTCATAATCATCTCACGTCGCCCTCTAGATTCGACTGGATTAACAATCTATATTTCGCATGAATCAAGAATTTAACCGTTTTATTCTACTGCACTACTTTAAGCGTGCAAATTACACGAATGCATGTATGTATATGTGAGGAAAGTATTCAAACTTGAAATCAGACGTTCATTTCACGACTCATTCGATTCCATTATGTAATAATCATACTTAAAGAATACGTACGTACTACAGGTAAATGCACGTACGTTTGTATGATTATATATATATATATATATATATATATATATATATATGTGTGTGTGTGTGTATGTGTGTGTGCGCGCGTATATATATATATATACCACACACACACAGTCATCCATACATGTCATGCACACGAGCGGCTACGTATCTATGCACGTAATCACAGCAATTCAATCATACACGCTGGCAATACAACCCTGAACGAGACTTCTAGATAACACCAACAGATAGATATTAATTTTACCTTGATATCAATAGTAAAATAAAGCACACCCGTAATTATACGTAACCATAATTGTAACAAATATCATATATGAATTATACAAAATATATGCGGCCTATTTTAATCAAAGCACTAAAATATTTTCAAGAAACGTACTGACAGGCTCAAGTGTTAATTAATAAATTACACTAAAAACTTCATCACAATTATTTAGTGCGGATGCGATAAATAGAATGTCGAAAATCCGAATCCAATAGTAAAATTAGTCCTCGTGCACATTAACTCAATGAAGATATTTTTTTAGATTAAATTGATACCTGATACATACATACATACATGACATATATATATATATATATATATATATATATATATATATATATATATATAATATATATACTTGATACATGAAAAGCAATTAATGCAGCATACACACACACACACACATATATATATATATACACATAAATAATATAAAAATGCTTATAGATTTATCAGTTTCGACAAGAAAAAAACTTCCATGTCATCACTTTCCTAGAAAACTTACCTATTCTAACATGGGTGCTCATATGATTTTCAACCGTATGATATGGATTTGCTGCATAACGGGCCTGTTGTACAGGCGCCGACGGCGTCACCTTCTGGTTACTACTCATCGCTGGCCCTGGGGCGGCACACCGTGGGCAAAGCTTACGCCAGCCACAGAGTTCTTCTTACTGTATGCATATGTTCACAGTTTACGCTCGTGCACGTACATCAAAAACACAGCGCCATTGAGCATTTAGCACGGACGTTCCATACGCGTAAAAAAATTGACACTGACGTATAAACGTATCCGTTGTTAATGATGAATACGAAACGCGAAAACGTCTTTTGTAAACGTAACTCACTAAGGAAAAACTACGTGTGGAAATTACAAAGGTTAAGATTCGGTCAAAGATGGCCGTCGTTAACCCAAAAACAACATATTAGACGAAAACGTATGTTTCGAACAACGCGAACGTGTCGCTGTAAACGAACGTAGGACCGACTCGATGTTTCGTCGCTATCGTACGAAAAAAGTAGCTTTTATTAATGACAGTTTCTCGGTAACAACGGTCGGAAAAATATTCAGGACGTTAAAATGACACGCGGCTATCACGTTTGCAGTTAAAGCGCTAACTGTGGGGAATAGTCGAAAGTAGGCCGTCGCTTGGAAATGGAAACTTTAAAAATGTTCTATTTCCTATAGAAGACGTGAACACTGTGAAACGCATATTCTTCGTTAAACCTTCAACATCTAAAAACAAGAATATTTTTCGAATGATATCAAACATTCCAGTCAAGTAATCCATGCATTTCTTTGAATTTAAAAAAGAAGTAAAAAAAAATCAAAGTTACTCCTAATTATGACGTCTCACGGTAAATTTGAAACAGAGAGATTGATTGAAAATCTAGAGAATCAGCTCGACAGACTCGTCCAGCAGCTTGAAGATCTAGAAAACTGCCGGTCAGTATCGAACGATCCAATAACTCGATATACTTTTATTATAGTAGAAATGTTATCCTTATTTAACATTCGTTCACACAGAGATGAACTCGATGCAGTAGAATATAAGGATACCAAACAGGATACGATGGAACAGTTAAAAGAATTCAACGACAGCCTGGAAAGGCTCGTCAAAGGCGACGTATCGTTGGTCAGCGGTCTCGGAGCGATAAAACTAGTGCGTATTCTTGTAACGTGACTGTTTTGGACCGCTTTTCGTTCTGTTTACTGTAGGCGACACGCGCGGCTATATCCGAGGCGTTCAAAACTCCGGAAGTCATCAGGCTGTTCGGTAAACGGGAACCCGAGCGCTTGAGAGAAAGACTAGCTAATATCGAACACGATTTTAAGCTCGGAAAATTATCCGAGGAATTTACGACACGACAGAAGGTACGGACGTCTGTTTCTACTTTCTGCCTTTTTTTTTATTCTGTATTACGGTTGATTTCAGGCCGAAACTCTCGTTGCTCTACGTCAGTTGGGTGAAAAATTAACAACTGAAGAATTACAGTTTATGGAACAGTGGATGTCCACATCGGACAAGTTGCAAAATATTGAATTGTTGCAAATTGTTGAGGACGATTAGTTCCTATTTATATACTGTATATATATATATATATATGTATATAAAATATATTTATATGTATTTGTAAATGTACCTTTTATAAAAACATGTACTTTTCTTTATAGTTCTATATAATTTATCTGCAGTGAAAAATTTCAACTTGTTACGGTAAAATTAACAATTTAAAAGCAGTAAAGAATAGGTGTATTTTTTGATATTCATATATTTGTAATTTATTATGTATAAGTTTATTAAAAGTAAATAATAATCTTATTTCAATGTCTTTCAAATAAGACTAGAAAAATTAAATTACCTGTTCTTCAATATCTTCCTTTATATTCCTTAACAATTTCATTCAATGAACATTTAAATGTCACTCCCTGATTTTTGTCATATGTTGATAACCATAAAGGTTTTTAAAATTTGGTTACACCTTTGGTAATTGCATTATTTCTACATATCTAAAATAAAAAAAAACCTTTTTGACAAATTTTAATCTCATTTATCTTTTTACCAAACTTTTGATGCCTTTTAGAACTTTTCGCTTGGAATTCTAAAATTATTTCAGTAAGCATTTAACATCTGTAGTCATCTATATTCATCTTACCTTAAAGTAGTTGTTCAATGGGGGAAGGGTAGTAATTCATAATTTGCTAGTCAAATTCTTTCAGGTTCTGCGGTGTTGTCATTTCAATCTGTGACCACATCGTTTGATAACATCACCCAGTTATCAAATATAACCAATTTTGTTCTAGAACAGATTTCAAATTGCTCACAGTACAGCTCATTTATGATTGTTTGGTTAGGATTTAACAGTTTCAAGTGTTTAATTCCACCCATATCCCAATAAACAAACAACAAAACCTTCCAATGCAATTTTGGAGTCTCCAGAGCCAATTCATTGTCTAAGATGTTTAATACAATGATGTAGTACCCATTTTCCAACTTCAGTGACAATCCTTTTCAAAAACTCATTCTCCAACCATGAAAGAAGAAAAGATTACACACATCCTTTGCTGGAGATTTGTTTTGCTTAATTCATATGATACTTTTCTGTTTTTTAGGTACTGATGGTTAGTGGAATGGGTTAATTGAAGTTTCTCAAGTAATTCTTCAACTATTGTAACCGGATTCTACCCGATTCCTATCTCCGTTACTTCTTTATTCAAATCCACTAGTTTAACAAAAGGAGATCCATCTTGTAGACTGTAGTATCCAGACCAGAACTTTTGGAAACATAGTCAATACTCTCTTACACTTGGGGTTTGTTTCCTGTAAAATTGTTGTATTTTTTTCTACTGCTGCTATAGTGTCTTTATCTTGATTCAACTCTCAAAGTAGAGATATCTAATATATTCTTTACTCATTTCCACTTTAAATTTAAAAAATTCGGATTATTTCAACTATACATCTAAAAATTTATTTTAATACCAATGATACATGAGTTTTTGAACTGATTTATTTTCAATTACTACATATCATAAAATCAAACAAATGTATTATTACTCACCTATAGAAAGTCACACTTATGTGGTAATCCAATATTTTAAATTATATACCATCTTTAAACTTTTTATTAGTAGAAAAATTATTTGTTGTATCAATTTATTTGAACCATAAATCTTTGAAATAAGATATATACTGTACAATTAACTTTTTGCTGTCAAAAATTTTAAATAAAACCATTTGAACAGATTCCAAAGTGTTTGCATATTTTAGATTTTATATACATATACATATATATATATATATATATATATCAATCATATCATATATCATATGCATGCATGCATGCTTTCAATATATATACATAAAATATTTGCTGACATTTATTCTATAATCATATCATGAAAATTTGTGTAAATCAAAATTTTACTATAACCATTTCAGAAAAATTGTAGTCCAAATTTACATCACTCTGGAACTGTCTTCTAGATTCTAAAGTAATCAATATTTTTTATAGATTCAAAATAAAAAAAAATAATTTTCAAATAATATTTATATCATTTATTAATAACGATAATTGAGTTATAATTTCATTACAATTTTTTATTATACTGTAACTTTGTAAATTTTGAAAAAGAAATTATTACTGAGTATTATAAAAATCGATTTTTATATTTATTAATATAAAAATTAAAGAAAAAAAATAGTTTCATTAACATAATGTAAATCGAACTTCATTTTTCTACACCATTTGTTATCATTATTATAATTTATATAAAATAATTTCAGGAAGTATATAAATAAAAATTTACTTAAATTTCTCAGTGATTTATTATAACAATATTAATCTTGAATCAATAATATTATCTGATATTAATAATTTTGTCGACATGTTAATACCTACTATTAATATATAGAATATAACATATAGAATTGTTTCTAGTTAAGTTGTTATTTCACTTAATTACTTCTGTGTATATATTATAATTTATACACACACACATTTTTTTCACATATATAAAAAATATCTGTACTTGTAATCTAAGTATAGATTGATCCATGTCTGTTTTGGATTTATTGTTCTGAAATAAAATTTATACATTACCTACATTGACTTATAAGCAAATATGTTATAAATTAATATCAAATTATTTACATACTTATGGAAAAAAATAAAACAAAAATCTATTTAAGAGATTAAAAAGTATTTTGGATTTCCACCATATTGATTGTTTTTTTTAATTAAAGTTGTTTATACTTTAAACATTTGATCTCTATAAATATGAAAAATAGCAAAATGCCATTGGATTATTCACTCTAAAAACATTTCAAAAACTGTCACAAAAAAATCTTGAAAATAAAAAAAACATTAAAATAGGATATATGTATATTTGATTGATAATACATAGTGAGAAATAATTAAATAAAGTATACAATAAAAAATACTCTAATGTGAATACAAAAAACAGAATCTGAGTAATAGAATATTTAACAAAAAATAATATCTAAAAATATTTTTTATATCCTATAAACACTTTTTGAAAAAAATGTCAAATTAATTTCTAAAAATATAATATAGAAATAAATATTTACTAAATAGTAACAACAGAAAATGTAATAAAAATTCTATCAATTTTGAATTTCACTTATTCAGGAAGCACAATAGATAATTTACTATTTACATTTTTATTACTATGAATAACACCATATACATCATAAATAAGTCTTCTTATCAAAATGTTCAACAATTGCTTATTATTATTATTGTAAAAATCACAGATTTTCACTGGCGCCTTGAACATGGTGACATTAAAATCAAAATGCAAACAGCCAAAAATAAAAATTAACAATAAGCAATTGTTGAATAAATATTAAGAAACCTTTTGTCTGTTTTGTTTCAGGTGATTTATTTGTAAAAATTCATTATTAATTTAAAGTGTTTCCTGAATATATTTGTTAAATATATAAGTACATAAAATATATATATATATATATATATATATTATATACATATATATATATATATATATATATATATATATATATATATATATATATATATATATATATATATATACATATGTATTATATACGAATACACAAATGGACATATATCTATTACTTACTTTCTCTTCTACATGTATGTTTATGTTCTGCTTGCCAATGTTTTTGTTGGCAGGTTGTTGAACAATATGAAGTATTCCAACAACAATAGTAAATTGCTTCTTGTTCACAATAATAACACTAAAATAAATAAATAAATATAAATATATATATATATATATATATATATATATATATATATATGTATAAATATAATGGTGTATAGTTGTATATACACCATTATCGAATATACAGTATTTTCCCTAAATATGAGTAATATTTTGAAATTAAAAATCAATACATATTTAACTTTTTCATTAACCTTAAACTATCATAAATTATCAACTTAAACACACTTTTAATATACATTAGTGCTACAAATTATATTAATTTTCAAAATCAAAAATTATATAAAAAATTTCATATGATAATTAAGATGTATGTATGTATATATATATATATATATATATATATATATATATATATATATATATATATATATGTATGTATGTATGTATGTTCTACACTGATAATACCATATATCGTTCATATATTTTTTTCAAATAGAAAATCGAATAAAAGCAAAATGTATATTACGTTTAGTCTATTTACATTTAGTATATTTGACTTGTAAAATGTTGTCAAAACACATATACATAAGTACATACATACATATACACACACGTGCGCATGTATCATACATGTATGCATACATACATTCATATATAAACAAATATATATATATATAAATAGGACAGTTTGAAGAGTAACTTGGTTTGTGTACCACTGAGAGAGGGGAACAGCTGTATATGTTTTCATATAGTCCACCCCTTTTAGTAATGCATATGATGTTGCCATTAGTTCTTTATTTGACAGTTGTTTCAACACAAGTGTTTCATGTAAAAGTGTACAATGCATAAAATCAGAATTCGAAATGTGATTCAGTTCCTACTGGAGAGTATATTTCCTACATTTGGTGAATTTTGTATTCCTACAAAACCATTCGACTCTGAGTGAATAACTTTAAACGTGGCAGAACGAGCATCTAAAATGCACCACGTTCTGGAGGTCTAAGAATAGCTGTTACACCAGAAATCATTGATAAAGTCCACAATAGGGTTTTGTCCGACCAACGAGTGAAAGTGAGCAAGATAGCAGAAGTCATAGGTATTTTAAATGAGTGAATGCATTTCATTTTGCATAAGGAATTGTTTAAACTTTCCACAAAACGGGTGCTGTGTTTGTCACTACAGAGTAAAAATATGTTCATACGCGAACATCAGTACTGCTCGGAACTGTTCAAGAAGAATCTGACGATGGAACTTGGATTCACCATTACACACCAGAATCAAAAACGCAATCAAAATAGTGGACCGAATGCGGTAAAACAGTTCCAAAGAAGGCAAAGACAGTTCATACGGCTGGAAAAGTGACGGCGTCAGTTTTCTGGGATGCGAAAGGAATTCTCGATTGATCGACTATCTTCAGAAGAGAAAAATAGTTATTCGCCAATACTATGCAGACCTTTTGAAGAAGTCGAAAGCAGCAATAGTGGAAAAACGGAACGGCCAGGAAAATATATATATACACATATATATAATTATGTAAATAAACTCTGAATAAAATAATATATTATGCACTCTTTCATATTATTTTGAATTAACTATTATTTTTATCAATTAACTATCTGTATCAAAAATATAAATACATACAGTATAAAAATAGTTTTACTCTATAGAAATACAATATAATTTCTATAATTAAATTAAGAATATGTTTGAAAATATGCTAAATTATATATTACAGTTTTAATAAGTTTTAACAAAACAAACATTTAAAGAACGAGATCACACTTTTTATTTTAACGGTCGGTTGGTCATTGGGGTTTCAGGGCACTTCGACAGCAAAGGTCATTAGCGCCCAAATTTCGTTAATAATTCTATTATAAAAATATCGACGATAGTCTATGATCGATCTACTCACCCAAGGTGTCTTTTTCAATTCGGAGATTAATGTTTCATTTGCCTCTTTCATCGAATGTATTTTTTTTGCATATTGGTCGATTTGGTCCTGAAGTGCTTCACAAGCCAATAGCACCATTTGTTTTTTATTATCGCAACTCTCTAGCCGCCTACGTAACTATAAACAAGAACAAAATTTAAATATACGTGTGCAAAGATATTCACATCCATAAACACACAGACACTATCTTTTAAAATAATAATTGCATCCATACTTGTTCACAGGTATCACTATAGTGTCTATTAAGTGACGGAATAGGCATCAGATTTGTTTGGCTTGTATTCGTTTGTACAGTGTTAACAGGTGATTCAGAATGTGATATGGACAATGACTGAACATCTTGTGATGAACTTATTACATCATCTTGACTGCTAAAAAATTCTAATTATATACTAATATTCTTATATCAATTACATTTATTTAAAGCAAACACTTCAAAAATAAATATAAAAAAGTAATGTATAACGTTGATAAATTAAAAATTTATTACATTATTGTGTATTTTACATCTAATAACTTACTGATCTTATTGAGTCTAAAGCTCATGATTTGACAAATAATGAACTGAATGTCATGTAAATTAATATACTATATTTACAGTTGAAAATATTTCATAACTAATATAATCTTTTGATAATATTGATCAGGATAATAATAATAATAATAAAAAAAATGTTTATCTCACTTTCTTATTATACTTTAATTTTAATCATATTGAAAACAAATTTTAATATTCAAAACCTGCACCTCTTCATTATTACATAATAGATAAATATCAT
>CM068319.1:5200264-5337764 GCA_034766995.1 Acanthacorydalis orientalis | reverse complement strand
ACATTGCCTTTATACTTAAACGTTTACATGTTTTAAATAATCTTTATTATTATGTTCATTTTATTCTTTTATTTTATAATGACGAAATTACCATTAAATGTTCATAATAACTGTAAATGTGCTTGCTTTTTTATCAAATTTGCTTCGTTTTTTTTTTTAGTAAATATAGACCAACAATCTCAGAAAATATACTCAAATATATTTCTTATCTGCGAATAATCTATGCATCGTAATTTTTCTTGATGCCAGCAAAAAAAAATAATACCCAGCCATATTTTCGTATGCTTTGTGATTTCAAAAAGTTTACACTTGAAAATGTTTATAAAATATAGATAAAATTAGCTTTCTGTATAAATGCGTATAACTAAAACAATGAGGGAGGTATTGCATAAAAAATGATAACTTCAAAACCGATTGCATTTGATATTATTGAATATTTCAAGGAAACTGGCACTTTAAAGGATAAAAAAAGGCTGAATAGTTTCCGATGCAGAAAAATAAACTATGAAGATTATAAATTTAAGAGATTGATGAATTGTTGGATCTGAAATTCTCTTTGAATCCATATAGCCATGAATCTCCTGTAAGTTAAGTTAAAAACTTTACTGCAACAATGCCTCATCTTTTAAGTATTATTTATTATATATATATATATATATATACATGTGTGTGTGTGTGTGTGTAATAATTATAAGATATTAATATTTTTAATAAAATATATCAAAATCATTTAATGTTTTTCAAATTTTTTGTGGGTTTTTCTGAAAAAAGGAAATATTTATAAAAATTCAGCCAACAGTTTATGTGTGCCTCTCTCTCTCTCTCTATGTATATATATATATGTCACTTATTTTTTTAACAGAATTTCATTAAGAACATCGGTAAAAATATGCTATTTAGTACATTGGAAAAATGTTATCATACTCACTTTTCAACACTTATTAATTTACTATCACTATTTCCCGAATTGTTTGTGTAAATAACAATATTCTTCGACGTATATATTTATAATGTGTAACCAATCTGCATTTAAGAACTGAACAAATACATTATAATTCACGCTATAAATAATTATTTAGCTGTTGTGTGGATTTACGAGATTGTTTTGCATTGTCAATTAGTGGAGCTGAGAGGCACTAATCATCACTTCTTATCCTAATGCATTATCTATTTCGTCACACAACAATAATTCCTTTCAACTACTACTTTAATATTGTCTTGAAACTCTGCTAACTTGATTTACTTTAATAACTAGTAATATATCTACTAACAACATATATTTCTGATATTGACCACTTATTTTAAATAATTTCAATATTTAAAATTCTCATATAGTTCATTCTGATGTGTACTATAAATTTAAGTAATTTAAATTAAAAAGATGACCTCAGCTAAGCTCATTTATTAACTACGAAATTCTCGAATCTCTCCGACATGCTTAGATACTTGAAAAAGATTTTTTGTCTCAGCAAAATACTTTTTGTCACCTTAACCATTATATACTTCTTTCGAACTTGTACAAAAATGATTTTATTCGACAGTCGTTTAGAGAAAAAAAAAACATACTTTTCAAATACCTACAAGTAAGCATAAATGTATATACGAGTGTATGCATATGTATGTATGTACGTACATATATATATATATATATATATATAAATTCAATTAGTTATACTTTAAATCCTTACCTTGAAAAAGATTTTTTGAAGATTTCATAATCGACACAAAGCCCTATGAAGAACATTTACCTATGAATTGTAATGGAGCAACATTCAAATACTAGTCTAATTTAAAAAAGGCAACAGTAGTTCAATTAATTAGTTTTATATCATATTTATTATCACTGATAAATGACAAGTTTGTACCTGACTGTATTCTTATTTGCTTTAAGACATATACCAATTCATAAAGAACAATAACTAATTTCAACTAAAAATTCTAAAGAAGTTCTCTTTTAGTGCAAGTAATAATTTTTTAATTATTTTCTTTATTGTTAAAAAAATAATTTATCTACTTATATATTTGCAATTACGAAAATTCTAAAATATAGTGTTAACATCCATTATTTCTGATATTATTATTAAAGATATAAAAAAAATATATAAGCAAATCATTAGAATGAAATACGATATAAAGACTTACAAGTTAAAATCGTTTATTTTCCTTCTACGTATTCTTTGTTACATGTTCTTTTCAAATATTCATTATTGATCACTGTTACTGTACTCTATTATGAGTGATTTCAGCACTTGTCCTACCTTCAGGTAGCTTGACACAGATATCGGTATCAAATTATCCGAAGATGGTACAAATACTGGAATTAATCATACTTAAAATACAGTGACTTAATGGCATACACTCGTCGAGAATATACATTTATATAATTTAACCGCATGTTAAATGTAACATGTATCTGTAACCCCATAAACAAGCATTCTAGAGTAAAATGTATAATCATTACTGTTTTAGTGTGGTGACACAATCAATGGGGTTTTCGTAGAAGCCAGTCATGCATAGACACGATAGTTATAAAACAATCTTTATCGAACAAAGAAAATTTAATGCAGAAACTCACATCGTGCTGTTAATTAATTACATTAAAGCATTTGAATATGTGATACAAAACAATCTATGGAACATATAAAAAAGAAGTACTTTTTATCAACCTCCAGCCACTTACATCTGACAGTAAATTTTCCAAAAGTCACACAATCGGGCAGTGCTATCACTCAAAAATATTTTCACAAAATTCTATTGCGAAATTCGGTAAATTGCCATAGCTACAGCCAAAAGTGTGCTGGTGGTCGGCCGCCCTGCCGCGATACGTCTAGTACACTATCTACTTATAAATATGACTACCGAGCACTTCCACGGAATGTTCTTGAAGCGATAAAACTCATTTACGAAGATCCGACTTCAAAGAGTCGACTGGAGCTTTGCATGGGAGGAGTAGCACAAAATAATAATGAAAGTTTAAACCATTTAATATGGAAAATAGTGCCGAAGGAATTACACAGCGGTCTTTCCGTAGTCAAATTTGCCACACATATATCGCAGCTTGTGTATTCGACGAGGTATCGATGGCACTTTTAAAAATGATGCAAATCGAGTGGGGAACGTTTGCTCATCGGCGGGCCAAGAAAAACGATTTCAGAAAGTTGAGTTCCGCCGAGCGCGCAGTTCAGAGCGCGACGAACCCCGGACAGCGCACAACGCCCAAAAAAGGAGGAAGATGAAGCCCTCACTCGGGCGAAGAGTAAATTTTATGGTTCGGGCATCAATGATGGCGTGTAAATTGAGAGAAAAACATTAATTCGCTAAAAAATTTAATCGACATCTGGCTTTAAAATCTACTTGAAACTATAAACGCATTTTTTTAAAACAAAGTTCACCATTCGGTACCAGAAATATCTCAGCAAATACTGGTCCGGTTTGCATGAAATTGTGCATAAACACTTTTTAGATCATAATCTAGTTTTTCATATACGATTTCGTTTCGATATTTGTATTATTTGATTTGTTGTTTAACAAAATAGATGCCCATTTCAGGGTCGAAATTTCATCTTTTTTTTTAGACAAACTACCATTTATGAAAAAATGATCGTTTAAACAAAAGGCTACACATCATTAATTAGTATAGTTCATCTACTTTAATTTACAATTAAAAAACTTTGATTCAGATAACATCTCCCCCAGAAATACACCCGGTGCCGCGGAACGCTGCATCGATTACATCACTTCAATAATGGGTTACTACTAGCGCGTGGCGCAAAATATCGACTTGAAAAAATTAAAATAATCTACAGTAGCGTATTCCCTTTAAAATGTAAACTTTAGTTTTGCAAAATAGGCTGCTTTTGAGTTCCAAAAAGGTGTATATGCCATTAAAAGGGAATGTTCCATATAATCCAAAAAATAGAAAAATTAACGTCTCAAATAAATAATTCACTTTAAGTATCTGGGTTATTATACCTCGTATAACTTAAAATGATGTACATAAAACTAAATAAATAACATCTAAGTCGTATGTAGTACTACAATAAGATGTGTTCTGAAGAAAAAGATAAGAAAATAATACAAATAAAACTTTCGCAAGACTATCACATTACGAATACTATCATACATATATGAAACACAGAGGAGACCATCACAGCAATGTAATAAGCTTGCACGCGATCGATAAAGTTTTTATAATTGATAAAAAGTAGACACGTGTGTGTAAAGTGTAAAAAAAGATTTAAATACATGATCGATTTTTATCATCTACTAAAAAAGTGTATATACCGATTGAAAAAAAAAACACCTAGACAAAGTGATGTCAAGTGTTTTCTAGCAAAAGAATTTAAATAGATACCTAGCGGAAAATTGATACGCAATTACAAAAAAAGACACTGCACTGAGGTTACAATAGGCCATAAGATCCAAGTTATGATAGATTATGATGGAATAAGCACATATAAGTACATATTAAATAATATTTCAATTACTATCTTGATTTTGTTCTTAGTTTACTTTTAGTATAAAAGAAAATTTACTTTTAATGAATTCGCTAACAATAATATGTCATATTCGTAGTCGACTTACAAATGACAAACAGCATTAAATTACTATATTTAAATTGATTCAAAAATATAAAATTCAATGGTTTCAAGAAACTCCCGACAAAAATACATATAGTTATGTATTTACTTTATTCACAAATGTCACCTGCATTAGCAGAATTTCTCAATGACACATTTTGTGTAGATGTAAAGTGTAGGGAAAAAGTATTATATTATTTTTATTACAACGAAAATGAACATATAATCTTGATTCGTGTTCAGAAAAATACACATTTCTAAAAACAAAAAAGTCAGACATGGTAACAAAAATAAAATTGTTATAATCAAGGTTCCAAAAACATTTATTTGAAAAATATATTTCAGAACCTCGCTAAGATCGCCACATTAATGTTTAAAAGAGTTAATTTCTATAAACGAAAAATGAAATTCAAAATTGCAATATCATTATTACTATCACACCAATTCATTTAATGTTCCCCGTTAAATTATAGCTGTTGCATTTTTTAAATATACATTTATAATTGTTTCAGAACATTGTAGACTTATTTTCTTCTATTTTCAATTATGGAAATGTTTCTTCAATGATCCAACCAAAAATAAAATTATTATTCATCATTGAGTTTTGTAATAGTAATAATATTCAAAACCATTAATAGAGACGAATTTCTTTTTTTTTTAAAAAAAAAAAAACATACCTTAAATATGAAAAAAAAAAAAAAAACATTCAGTAACAATTCACTTCATGACGAATAAATAATTAAGGAAAAATAATTTTACAGACAAAACCATTTTTAATTTTGTGGAAAACAAATTCTCGAATCTAAACAAATTCTACGAAATACGCATTTGGCAACCCAATTTGTTGCTTAAATAAATTACTTTTAGAATTACACACAGCAGACTCCCGTATAATGCGGTTAATACGTTATATGAAATCGTGTTATACGAGAATTTTCCTTGTATAACACGAATAATAAAAATAACATGTTTTAGATGACTATTGTTATGTCAAATTCTGTTTTCTACGTTTTACCTATTGTGACAAAAAATGAAAGTCCGAAACAGAAGAAATCGCTAGCGATTGAGATAACAAGCTATCCCATGCTCAATTAAGTATACGGGGAATTCCCGTATTTTATTACATAGCGCGTTGTACGAGATTCGCGTTATGTAAAAAAAAAAAAAACGTCGCAATATCTTTAGCCTTCATTGTACACGAGCGTTAGAAAAACGTTGCGTTCAGAGTTAGCGTTAGCGCTTTTAAAACGCTCGCAAATATGAGCGTTTAAAAAGCACTTCTTTTCATCGTCTTACGCAGTTCGGACGCATGAATTCAGAAGGGTTGTTGGCAATAGATGTATGTATTTTAAAAAGGCGAAAAAAAATGAAAAAGTTCTGTGTGCATCCTCTGAATGATCAACGATACTTGGAACGGCAGTTTGTGGCTATGAAGATTGAACGTTGTATCCGGATGTTTTTCAGCTACTCCAGTATGAAAATTGAAACATTTAATGAACTATTGAGAATTGTTACCTACGATATTTTCCCAATTTGGGATTATTTTAAAGTGACTTCCATCTACGTGTCCCCCTTCAAAATTCCATTTGAATAATTTGGCAAACCTTTGTTACATAACAGAGATCTCGATTCCACCTCCAAAATAGAACGTTCAGTATCAAATACCGCCATTTTCGTAAACGCTACCTGCCATTATCTGTTGTACTTGTAATCAGTACCGACGTGCAAGCAAGACTGACCGACAAATTCGGCATCATTCGGCGCTTTTTAAACGTCTATGCGAATGAAAACCGCCTTTTCTATATGTTTTATTTACTTCGACCCAACACGCTCGGCGTTAGAAACGGATCGAGTTCTATATTTTTTTTATCGCGCATTAAATAAACGCCGGCATGTGAAAAGAAACACCGAGTTTTATACGTTCTATTGAAAAGATGAAAAAAAAAAAAAAAAGCGCGCGTTGATGCGTTTTTCTAACGCTCGTGTAAATAAGGTCTTAGCGCATTGTAGGAATTCGCGTTGCAGGAACTCGTGTTATGCGGGAGTTTACTACATATATGATCTTACCTATACAAATACTTCTTAGACATAGAATGGATTTTATCAAGACAAAAAAATTATAACAGTTGTCATGCACATTTTCAAGTTTAAAGGATGTTTCTCTCCTGAAAATAGTTTAATAGCCATTTTCCAATAAAAAATATCTTTTTAAATGATACACTCCAAATACAGCTAAATACATTGTACATATAAATTCAAAATTCCTAGGAATATTGTATTTCTTCTGCACTTCTTGAATGCTTAAAGCTTCTATTTTGTTCAAAATTTTTTTGTCGATGATACGCTTTGAATGCAAAATAGATTGTATTTTCACTTTCACAAATAAAATTATACAAAACACTTGAACGCACTCACAAAATTAATGATGAAAATTAACACATTTTATATACATTTTTTAACTAATTTTAATGATTGTTAGAATATAAAAAATCTTATTCACCACACTCACAATCATTGTATTAAAACTTCAGTTACAAAAATCTTGCAATAATAATTGTTATATGTGCTTAAAAAAGCAATTACAACGGCAACTTTTTTCTAAGAAAAAGTTTGAAATTGTTTTACAATTGTTTTGCTGTACTGTTTTTCCTATTTTTAAAAGTCATGTTGAAAAAATTAAATTTCTAATTATTATCTTTTAAACAATAGGTTAGGGCACTACTTACGAATAATTTTAGACTCAATTTTATAAAAATAATCATTTTACATATTTAACATTGTCTTATAATTTTTTTTTTAATGAAACTACATTAATAAGTATAATAGCGAGAACTTATTACAAAAATTCCCTTCATAAGAAATATAATTTCAAGATACACATAACAAAGCTATTTATATATGCATACATATTCAAACATATATACATATACATACACACATACATACACACACACACGCACCACACGCACGCACGCACACACACATATATATATATATAATAATTATAATCACAATTATTGTTCTAAAATAAGAAGTTAACAGAAGGTGATTATATATACTTTTAAATACCAAAAGAAAATTGAAAAAAAAATTAATATAAAATAAGTAAACTGATTACATTTACTATTGATATTTTAAATTGCACTAATATTTTAAATATGTTTTTATTATATAGTTACAAGTAATTATTAATACATCATGTTAAGTGTTCTGTTTTTATTTTAGTTGCTCCCAGAACTAGCATATTTTTCAACATTCTGAGAAAGAATTCTATGCATGCAAGTACACAATTTATAAAATTTTAATCAACATATACTTTTCATTTATCTGTTTAGATGTTAATATTTTTTTAAATTTTAAACTATTATTTAAATATATCACTATAATAAAATTAATGTATCACATAATCGTGTCTTATGCAATAAAAGCAATTCCACACCATTCACAGTACAATAATAGTTGTTCATATAACGATGATGCCAATATTCGAAATGTAGCTCAAAAAATTAAATGATTGTTTTGTACTTGTCTGCCTGATCCACAGTAAATTTCTATACATGTATACCCAGTTCCACTTACCACTGAGACCCATATAAGCAGTCCATATTTTGTGAGTTCTGTAGATTTTAAACTATTTTCAATTTTTCTAAACGGATAGTAAAAATAGATTCTATTTTGTAGTCTTCTGCTATTTCCATTTATGTGTAAATTTTTTATAATTTTGTTGAATCTATTCCTTCTCATAAATTAAGAAAAATAGGTGTCGCTAGAAATGGATTTATGGGTAAGTATTCTTTTATCTTATTTTTTCATATATATACATATATACATATATATATATATATATATATATCAAAATAAATATTTCAAACAATTGTTTTATTCTTGTACATGACACATTCTTCATTTCCATGTTTCAAGGTATATTTACATTTGTTTATTTTGTAAATAACAAAGATTTATTTCTTCGTGTACTTTTTTGAAAAATCATTCTCAAATATACACTTGATTGTTTTCTACACACTGCAATTGTTTCAAAATGATGGAAATGTACCAGCAATTCCTTTAAATATAAGTAACTTTTTGTGTATAAAAGTAATCTTTCTGTCTAATACAGTTATGAGTCCATTAGTCACTATCTCTGAATCTTCAATATCACTCGAAATATTGTATTTTTTTACATTTTCATGTTCTTTTAAAACATCACTTATCACACTAAATTCACATTCACTTGAAATGTCACTTGGTATATCTGATATATCATCAGACAAAAAAATTACCTTCACTTTAATTTTTTATAAGATATATTTATACCTTTTCAAAATTAGGGCTTACCTCCCAAATTAGCAGGGAAATTATTTCTTTATACATATAGAAGTATTTTTTCTCGATTCAGCAGTGTTATTCTTTTTATGTACTTTGATGTATTTTTTATTATCAGTCAACATAAGACTGTTACCATGACAATATAACAAACAGGCTGAATTATTTTCCTTTTTTGGTAACCATCAGTATATGATTATAACAAAGTGCAAAAATGAGATATCTTGTGATCCTAGTTTCAACATATGTTTTATTAAATATGAAATATCTCATGATCTGTACTTAATGTGTTAATATTAATAATTTGAAATTTACACTATTAAACAAAAAACACACAATATTAAAAAAAATACATTAAAAAATTATTCAAAAAAAATTACATTATTAAAAAAAACCCTGCATTTATTGCACTACTGACCAATTCCTATTAAATGAAAAAAAAAATATCAAATTATGGAAAAAACAAAATTTATCAAGGCGTGCATATTTTTTCCAAATTTTAGAAAATTTTTGAATGAGGGAATAAAATTAAAAATACAAAAACACTCTTTTAGTTCCACCAGACACAGTACAATTTATTTCTCTATTTTTTTATTTTTTTGTGTGACTTTTATTTGGAGTAAAATTCATATTGTTTCAAATTTAATTCGAATATATTGGAAGACATTTTACAGCTATTTTAATACACACAAAATCTAACCATCCAAACAATTATAATCAGTCTAAAATCTATGATCTATTTCATACTTCCCCTTAACATTTCAAACCCTACATGTCATGAATATGTGCATGTCAACAATTAACTTTTTGAAACTGTGGCATGGATATCTGAATTCAGAAAATGAACATTTAAGAACACAGTACAGATTTGTTCATAACTGCTATTTTTCTTGAAACTGTCACTATATAATTTAAACAAACTATTGCCCAGTCTGTATATGTGAAATGTGCTCAGTTTTGTTTTAGTGGGTTTTATCTATTTTCCATTTCTAGTTTTGGCACATGTGGTAAATTTTAAATAACTAAGTTATCTAAAACTTATATGAAGAAAATACATACGCTGAAGCTAGTAATGAAAAATAGAAAGATATGATCTAAAACGATGAAGACCATTAGAGAACATCAACAATGAGATCACAGGTATAAAAACACGATCTTGTGTTTAGTCTTGTATGTTGTTTTTTTTTAAAAAAATACATTGTGTAGTTCATGATGTTAAATGAAACAAATTACGAAAATGAGATGAAAATTAAAAAAAAATAGTCAGTAATTATGAATACAATGTATCCACGACTGAAAAACTGGAAGCGGTACAAAAAAAATTAACTAAAAATAAAATTAATAAACTTATAAAGAAATAAAATGTGCGCAATATTTACATTCATTAATAAAAAATATACCGATTAATAAATATATTCAAAACATTATTTATAATTGATTCATAGCGAATAAAAACAAAACATTTTAACCCTATCAGTGGATCATACATGACATCATTTGTTCAATGTAAAGGAATAAGACATATTTTTTACATTGGAGTTGTAAATCCATACGTTACTTTGTTTTTAAGGCAGGAAACATTAATTTAAATATTATGGTGATTTGGGATGACATTTCTTATTTTTAGTTACTTATAATAATAAATAAAATGCCTTGGATTGAACAGTCAATGTCTGTAATTTAGATAGATATAAAGGGCATATAAACTGTATAAACAAAATAGTAAAATTCATATTATTTTCACAAATAAATAATTTTCTTTCTACAAACCATAAAAAATATTTTTGATCGACAATGTTGAATAAATAATCATTGATCACAATACAGCTGTAAGATTATGCTTATCAATAATGATTTACTAAACAAAAAATTTTTTTTCCATTTGTGGGGAAAGAAAAGAAATTCATTTGTAAAAAAAGTATCGACCATTTTTGTTTCTTACTAATGTGAATTTTAATGACAATCCTATCATACCTGAGCTCTAAAGTATAGAAAAATCTGCATTTTATGATAAAACCATTTAACTGGTCATATTTAGGAAAAATTAAAGATATAATGAAATAATAAATTATCAAAATAAAAATACGCATGTGCAGATACAGATAGTCTGAAAAAAAGACTTATGTAACAGTCATACTATGAACCAATTATCCATATTACTTTAAATCAAATTCTTTAAAAAAATAAGAAACATAACAATCAAATGAAAGTAAATGATGTAAGATTTATGCTTTTGAATAGATTATTGTTATCATGAAGAGTAATAATTATTATCACATAAAAACATTACACATGAATGAAACATTACAAACATTCACATTAAATATGAATGTGAAAATGTTATTTTATTTAAAAATTTTAAAAATATTCTAAATAAATTGTGAAATAAAAATAAATGTTCATATCCAAACTTCACCTCTATATAATAATAATTAAGATTATACTGAAGATATTATAATGCTACATTTTTAATTTACCTACTAAATATTGTGCAAAAAATATATACTTCATATATTTTTATGCACATGCCATAAAACTGTCCAAATATATAACATCTTGTACTATACAATACAGATCTTTTCATATATTTCATTATTGTAAAAAACTGAAATCACCTTACTAAATAAAAAAAAAATATTTAAAAATCATTATGAATTTGTACTGATTATAAATAACAACCTAATACAATATACTACGATATTGTAAGTTAGTAATAATACGTTCATATTGAGATAATATATTACCTAATGATAGCGTGTTACTATTTATCAATAAATGATAAAAAAATGTTTCAAAACAACCATGTGCATAAGAATAAGCTAAACAACTATAAACTTTAAAAACATCTCTCTTATACTGATGATGTAATTTTTCTTGGCATGAAAAAATGGTCGAATTCAAACATTTAATACTACTTTAACATAGTTCTCTTCTACCTTACATATACTGTTAATCACTAGCACAAAACATGAACACATATTTTAATGCAATACAAATTTTCTTCGTAGTACTCCTAAATATATATATATATATACACGTGTGTATGTGTCGTGTGTGGGCATGTGTATGTCTCTCTCTCTCTCTCTACATAAACACACACGCACGCACATACAATATCTCTGTATGTGTAACTACTCTAATATATTAAAGAATTTTGTTTTCATCTAGCATATCTATACTATACGACATTACCATGCATTAAGAACATATTTAAAATGCAACAAAATTTTCAGCCAACTTTATATAAAGATTGATTAATTATTCATAATACAATAACTGTTCATGGTCATTTTTTTACTTATACACATATAAGAGGCTGATTCATAGGAAAAAGATATTTATATTTCTCGCAAGTTTCTATTCGAAAATTTTGTTGTGAAATTCTTTATCTACTGATAAATTCATATAATCAGCCACTGTATAAAAAACAGAAGCTTCACTTAATTGTCCTTAAAAATATTATTTATGAATTTTAAGTGTTTTGATATATGCATTTATGACTGTTTTGCACAAAAAATGCCCTATGTAAATAATGGATCATCAATTATGTGTGTGTGTGTGTGTGTTTGTGTATGTATACGTATATATATAAATATATATTATACATACGCATACATGTGCAAAAATGTATCATACCAAATATTATTAAATATCACAAACTATTAAATAAGTGAAACTACCATTTTTCAGTACTTATTAAGTACTATTTGGAGTACTATATGTATATCAGGCCAATGTTATACGCTTATACTGCCAGTACATTTCATGGTTAGGGGTTGTACATGCCACCAGGCAACACTACTAAGAGGTTGTTTGTGGACCTTTCCCTTACTCCTCTGTTCGCTCGTGTCACGCTCATTTTTTACGTACGCATCAAACTTATAAACAAACTAACCTAAATCTGTAGTCTGTCGTTTTTGTTTAGTACAATAATGTCTTAATAGAAAATATGTATTTTTATATGCGGTTTTCTGCAGAACATATCTGCTGCGTAAACAGAGACTCGACTGTATGTACATTAGTAACAATTAACATTTGTATATTGTTTATATTTCGTATATGACATTTCGACGTGCCCTAAAACCCCAAATATTCATTCATTCATTCGTTCGTATATGAATACAATCTATTAATTCAATGCAATAACATATTGGTTTTGTACATTTACCTATATTATCAAGTAAAATTGAATTGAAATTTTAATTAATAAAAATCCAGGGCCGGTAAGGTAGATTGTACACATTTCTCTGGATTGCTCTTAATTAGGGCACTTAGCACTACATGTCCTGCAATAAACTTTAAATTATTTGGGTAAAATGGGTAACAAGAATTTTTAAAACTCGTGCTCAGAAATAACGATATACTACTGGCGCCGCTACATCAAGTCTACAGACCGTTTCACTGACGGCGAGGCGAAAGTAGAGGCCTGGTGTACATGCATGCATACAGACAGACACACACACACATATATAATATATATATATATATACACACACACACACACACAAACTAATTAATATAGGAAAAGTATGAACATATTGGATGTTTATTCATAAGCAGAAATGCATGTATTGTAGATTTAAATTAATATACGAATTATCTTCTAAATAAACTAAAAACACGAATCTACATCTCCAATCATCCCCATATATTATAAATGGTTTCCTTAAAAGGTGTTAATCTTAATAAGTGTTTTAAAAAAACTTTGAAAATACCACACAGAATATCATTAACATATATTGAAAAAAGTAATAGAAACATGAACAAATTCAATACACTTCAAAAGTTTGATGGGACATCAACAATAATCATGTTTTATAAACGGTAAATTACTGTAACAGTAACACAAAAAATAATTAGAAAAAAATAGAGAATTGTTGGAGATACATTAAAGAACGACATTTAAATATAAGAAGTAGTGATATATACAGAAGATTCAATTTTAAGTGTTAGATTTTTCTGTCCCTCGGTGCTCTAAAAATGATATCACCATCGAAATGCTTATTAATGATTTATTGAATATTTTTAACAAGGAAATTTTTTTTGTGGCTTCTAGGGTGAAAAAAATTCATTTATAAAGGTGAATTTAGCCACAGCGTTAGTCTCCATTACGACTATATGGCAATTAAAACACAACTCTTCGAAAAGATTGTCTACTGCCTTCAAATAATTGGGTCATCCAATACAGTAGTTCATGAACTGGAGAATTGAACAATATGAGTCTAGATAGACAAAAGGAAAGTTGGATGTCCCTTAATGTAACTTACACCTTCTAAAACTGACAACAGTTTTTAGTTCAAAGGGTAAATGTCAAAGTTAAAGCGAGGCCAATCTTTTAGACTTAAAAAAATTAGTATTTTTTAAAATTATAACAGTGCTGTTTTTGTTTATAGCCCATTATGGAATCCGGTTAAAAAGTTAATAGTTAATTTTCAAATAGTTTTGTTTAATGTCTTCATAATTTTTCTATGAAATCTTATTGATAAATTTTGAGAAATTATTGATCCATTTTCCATAAAATTATCGCTTAGTTATCCCATCATAGTAAACACCTCTCTACTTAAACTATCGATGATAATAGATAATAAAGACTCAAAACTTTTGTATCCACTTAAGAGGAAATTCTTTTAGTGTACAAACTGCTTGGACAATTAGACCTCTCGAGATCATTTACTTCCACGTTATTGTTGAAAAGTGTAATAACAAAATAATTGATTTATACCAAATTCTTGAGTTTTAGAAATGACAGCATTACATTGGATTACGTAGTCCAATTACTAATTTATTAGTGCAATTATGATAGTTTTTTTCTTTCTTCTATTTTATGATTATTTTGTTACTCATTATAAGAATATTTTTAATCTTTATAATGTGATAATAAACGCTAACAGTTGAAAAATGTCAATATGGCATTATATATTTTGGTCATTTCTAAATGAATGCAATGATATTTTATGCCAAGAGTAGGTTTACAAACCTATACATAGAACAGAAAACACCTTGGGGAATTTGAATTACGCATTTGTCCAGCTGTAGATCATTACAGCGTGATACCGTGATTCACACGCACAAGCACACGTGTGTTTGTATTTTATGTATACGCATTTATGTATGAATAGATTTATATATATTTACTTTCTTGGAATAATTGGGTTTTGTCTATTATTTTTTATTCTACATATATCAATTAATAAAAACATCAAGTCATAAAAAATCACATAACTTTAAACCCCGATGATAACAATAATAAACATATCAGAAAATAACCAAAAACGAAGTTAAATGATAATTTATAAACTTACTATGAAAAAATAAACTATTATTTTATACCTTCAATTCTGTTAATTCCGTTTCAATCGGTTTAACATTACTCTCGCTGATTATAGCTCGTACATATTTTGTACCGAAGAAGCGTACATCATACTGACCATTCGACTGTTTTATTACTTTCGCTGGCCAATAACAAAATCCTCTTTGTTTTGCCCAAACTAGCAAATGTGGCGGTTTGCACGGAATACAAAACCATCTTTTATTTCGAACACCATTGCTTAGGCGGTAACAATCGATACACTGTCGAATATCTTTTAAATCACGTAGTGCATCGTCTAACATATAATCGACAGCTTTAACTTCTGTAGAATCATCTTTGAAAAAAAGCACATTGTAAATCATTCAGAAAATAAAATCTGTGTGCATGTATATACATTGTGGATGTGTATATGAATACATATATTGTATATACAGAGCAAGTCAAATGTTCAAAGTGACAGAATTTTTTGTCACATTTTCTTTTCAAATGAGTAAAGTATATTAAAACTACAGAAAAACCTCAATACATAGATTTTTTTTACAAACTTCTCTACTTAATGAAAAATAGTTATTGGTAGTTTCAGCTCGAAAATAAAATTTATTGCTTATATTACATTTCATTTAATTTAAGTAGTAAATGTCATTCCTTGAATAATGTTCTGAATTTTTTCACCTTTTTTGAGAAAATGGTTTTGTAGCGTACATACTAAATTAGAATATTCATGAATTACTTATTATCAATTTTTTACAAACTGCATTAGTTCTAGCTTAATAACAAAAGATAAACAGGCGGTAAATGTTAAAAAAAAATTACATCTAATTTCAATTTTGTATCGGACTTTTAACCGGTGAAAAAATACTTACTACATATAAATTATGATAATACATTTATTCGACATTTAGTTTTTTAATTAGAGAGAACCGACAAAAACAAAATGCTTGACAATAGTCATCTACAATAAAAAAAAAGATGATATGTATTTTTAAATCATTCCAAATAACTATATCATATTAAAAAATATGAAAAATAATAGTGTATTTATGATATGTATACTTATGAAAATGTATTGATTATAATAAACACTGTGTTAATATGAATGTGTAAACTTATCATTTAAAATAAAGCTTTGAAATTTGTTATAAATCAGTATTATGAGTTTTAAAATTATTAATGACTAATTAGAAAATCAACTGTCATAAATCTATCAAAAAAAATTGAAAGTATTCTTCGATGTTAACAAGGGCTATATAGCTGAAATAATTATTTTTTTTTAGGAAAAAAAAAACAATTAATAGAAAAGATAAATATTATTTCTTTTTAATGTTAACCTTTTGTCTATACTTAAAAAAATTAAATATTTTGCATTATTAAATATTGAAAAATAAATAATACACTTATTTTATAAAGGTACACATATCACAAAATAAATTTCGATTTCTTTTTTTATATCATAATATATTGCAGGTTTTCTGTTCATTATAATACTTTTTAAGAAATTCTTTCTGTAATGACAAAACTTAAATGAAAATACTGTTTGTTATAAAGAGGTTTCACTGTATATTTAAACTGAGCACTAATAACTATATAGATAGTTTGACATTAACAATTCTTTATTATCATTTTATTTCAAATTTTACTACTTATCAGTTATAATGTACCAAATGGTATTTTTGAATTCTTTGTTCACTTTTATAATCAGAATTTGACAATATAAAATTGATATACTTGCTGTAAATTTGATGACTAAACGTATATACAGAATAATTTAAATTTTTTTTTCTTTAATTCAATTTATTTTTTGTTGTTTTTTGAATTCTACAGAATGCATGACAGAATTATCAAAAAATAGCTAGATACTTCTACCATGTACCTATATTAACAAAATATTTTTAATATTAAGAATACTATATAATTCATTCTTTTATCTTACGTAATTTACTTATATAAGGCAAAAACGAGCATAATTCAAACTGATATTTTACATACTTCCATGATATACTGCAACATTATGACGAATCGATAAAATATCTACATGTAATTCTGATAGTAGATTATATTCGTATGCGTTGATTTTTTTTTCTATAATTGACACATCCATCGGCTTATACAATAAATACTTCCCTCGCCAAATATCATCACCTTTGACTTGCCAAGGAAATTCAGGAGGTGGTACTATTGTTTGAGTGACACTTGGCGGTACCTGTAATATTTAAAATTTTGTTCATTCCAAGATGAATTAATATCTACAATTAATGATTGGATCTGATTACTGTTTTAAACAATACTTAAATTATCAAAAAAAAAAAAAACCTTATTCTAATATGCATGCTAAAAATTATCAAATAATAGAAAATATAAATCTGTAACCCTTGAAATACATTTAAATCGTATTTCAATATGAAAAATTTTTCTTAAAATATTCTTTATTATATAAAAGACTAACTAATGAAAATGAAAAAAAAAAAATATTTGAACACATTGTATTCCATTTACGTACTTTAGAATATATTATTTTCTAAACACAGATTACTGATCATGCTAGAAAATGGGTTTTCTTTCGATGTGATTCGATTTTATGAACAAACCATTTATGTGAATTTGTTTTTCCATTCTCCACTCTTGCATGTATTACTAAATGTTATATATTACAATATTATTATTTTATTATATTTCAAGGAAATGTAACAATAAATATTTATAGATAAAAATAATTTCTTTTCTATCTATTTGCATTTATTATTCAAAGTAATGAATTTATATTATCAACATTATTCAACATTACTTATAAGAATTAATTTTAAGTATCATGTAAAATACACCAATGGTTAATATAGTTAAAGAAATAAATATTTTAAAATTATAATATATGCAGCAAACAATGTGTTATTAAAGCATCGAAACAGACTATACTATTAGTTCTTAATACGGGCGGTATCGTGACATATTGTTTACGAGACAGTGATTGTTACTTAACGGACACTACTTCCAACAAATGGTTTTACTAAAATTTTGCAGCAAGCAATTTTAATTCTAGAAAGTTTAAAGCCAAATATAATAAAATTAACCGAATTATACGAAACAAAAGAATATCATTAAATTTATCATTTAAAAATGAATACCCAATAAAAAAAAATGTTAAAACAATTTGTAAAATTTTCTGTTTGCGGTAGTCATTGTAATTTGAGAAGACATAGTTACACACATAGACAATATTTACATACGTTATTTTTCATTGTCTTATTACAATGAGAATACTTATTATAAACATGGATTAAATGACCCAATAAATGTTAGGACATGAAATTAACATCATGTTAACAAAGGGAATGACATACAATGCTGGTTATAAAAAAATTGCATCATTTACCTTGCTAAGATCGAGAATCATTGCTCTACATCAATGCCTGCCCCATTCATAAACCAAGATATTTTTCAAAGTAATACTTTTTAATTATTATTTTTAGTAATAAATTTGTTAAAATATTTTACTGATATTTCAAATAAATTCACATCTCTTATATCACGATCTTTTTAGTTAAATTTCTTATAAATGATTACTCAATACCTTGCTGTATACATTAATACATGACTTTAAAAAGAATTTATTTACTTCCACTCATATTTAAAATCTGATACAATCTACAACTATTTTATATCACAACTAAGTTATTTAAAGATTAACAAATTAAAAACTATATCCATATTATCAATTAAAGCACGTCTTACAATTAACATTAATTACAATGATGCAATAGATACTTTCGCAGAAAAAAAGTAAGAAACTCTATTTTTTGTTAAAAAATTCTATATTCCTTTCGTATACTAAGTGGCACAAATATTAATAAATATGCTACTTTCTATCACTTTAAATACATTGTTTTATATTACTCTTCTTATTCACAATTAAAACTTTTTTACCATTTTGTAAATTTTACTTAAAGAGGGAAATAAAAACAACTATGCAAAATAGTTCCAGAACTAAATGAGCTTAGTTTTTTGTTTCTAATCAATCACAATTACTTTGAAAACTTTTAGTAAGTAAATAATAAATTCGTAGATAAATTTTAAACAAAATAACATTTTTGGCTTTTAGGAATTCGATCATCACCCTTATCGCCCGACAATTTTTTACATGTTCGACTCATCTTAAGATAAGATGATAACATTGTAAGAAATAAGAGTATATAAAATGATAGTTTCTTCTTGATCTATGAAACACCATTAGAATAGCACGGTGAAAAGTTATATGGACATGCCTTGTATAATTGTGAACAATGACTTGTGACCAACACAACTAACATCATTAATAATAATTGAACATTTTGATCAGACAGTTTGTGTAATGTTAAGATACTAATTTATTTGTAAAAGTGAATTTAGTCACAGTATCAAATTATAATTGTTAGAATTGAATCATTCACATTGAAAAAAATTAGAAGAGCTATTTATTCGACAATCAACAATTAAAAGTCTAAGACAATAACGATATCATTTTATAATTTCTTCTGCGGATTCAATAATTTACACAAATATATATAGATATGACTAGCTGTAAATTAATTTTTTACTTACTACTTTTTTCACCAGAACTTTTTTTTATTAAAAATATTCAATAATTGATATAAGGTGATGCCATCATCCTAAGAGCATGAAGGTACAGAAAAGTTGAACTTTTGTGAACCTTAATATACTGAAGATGACAAAATTATTGAAATGTACATGAACAACAATCAAAAAGAATCAATTACTAATCACAAAAAGTTTCTATGATTTTCGAGGTGATTAAAATATTCAGTTGTGAAAATGAATTTAACCACAGTGCCAAAAACTATACTGTTAGAGATGACATTTGTAAAAAAAAAATAATGTTAGTAGTGATCAACACTATAGCAGTAATATGCTTTATGTCAATTCATATTTTTTTAGTTAAAACTTACAAAATAATATATTTTAAACCGATTGTATTCATTTAGATATACATAAATAAAAAAATTGAAATTACCCAGTTTCTTATTCGACCTAAGATAAAATTAAATAAGTAACTCAGTTCTTTCGAATCAACTTTTGTGTACTTATCTTCTGACATAATTTGACAAGCTTTACATTTAGTTACAATTTCTGAATTGCTATCATTATTAGTGGTATTGTCACTAACTTCATTCTCAGATGATAGCACATTTTTGGATGTTTTATTTTCTGAAATATAAAATGTATATTTAAAATATCAATTCAATAATTGGCAATATCAATAATACTAATTTCTATTTTAATAATGAGTTTTAAATAAATTTAATAAGTTACGAATGTAGCTATTTCAGTAAAGATTTGTATTTTAGTTTACTCATGATTTCTGTCACCATTTTAATTTTCAACCAGAAACTTTTAAGGTTTACTAACACTAAGGTTTACTATAATACAGTAACTAAGGTTTACTATAATACAGTAATGAGTGTACTATAAACTGAACAATATTTATATAGAATATATATATATATATATATATATATATATATATATATATATATATATATATATATATATATTCAAGAATTATAAGCAGACTGGAAATAAAAGTATCTTAAGGTCTGTTGTCATTTTTGCAAGAGTTTAGTATTATACCTAAAAAAAATAAGCAGTCACTTTAACAATGATTCAACACAAACTACGTACAAAGTCAATATATGGAAAGTTGTCTCAATCCCACTCTGTTATATTTTGAAGATGGAACCTAATAGTGGTAATGATGTTACATAAACCAAAAATTTTTTAGTGCAGTAAATCAATAGTTAAATGTCTATGAGTGATCATCAATCAGTATTTTACTATTTAAAAACACATTAGTGATAAATTATTTGGTGTTGTGTAGGTCCTTAGAAGTCTTATTGTTTTTTTTTTTTTTTTTACTACAAGCTATTTTAATTCCCAAATTCATATCTTAATTTTAAATAATCTAAAATTCAATTTTATAAACTTATACATCAACTGAACTTACTTTGTCAGTCTTTTCTTATGGCAGACAAAGAGGGTAAAAATAAACTCTTCAATGGAAAATTTAAACAAAAGAAGTGTATACTATGAAGTTTTTCTAGATACATATACTAAATTTTAACTTCTAAGCCACTTGGTACAGATATAACTAAAGTTCATATGCTATTTGCGAACTCGTATACATTTTTGCTCACATTTAACAACTTAAAACTTGTTATTCCCAAAACTTAGATAGAATTTATAAAAAGCTAAACATTTAATGTTTCTAATGTTGGTATTTATAAATAAGAATTAATCTTTATAATGAATGAATGAATATATATATATATATATATAAATCCATCATGTCTGTTCTATACTTTGTCAATAGTATATACCTTTTTAAATACTCAAGTTAAACAACATTCTCAAGTTAAAATAAAGCTACACATCAAACCACTTGTCATATATAGTTACTTTGCGCTGTATATTTATCTTTTGGGATTTACGATCTACGTTATCTTACAAAAATTACAGAAATGCCATTTTAATGTTACTGGGTCATTAAAAATAGCTTTTGAAATTATTTAACTGTTATATGCGGTTTCAAATTCCAACAATCATATTATTTATGTTTCCTTAATATTGTTATTGTTTCTTTATGGATCACTATATTTCCAATGTTTGCTGTAATTGATTTCAAGATTTATCCTGTGCTCGGGTAGTTAAGCGTTGAAAACGATCATAATAAACAAAAGTTCATGTATATCTTTACGAGCATACATCGCATCAAAAACAATAATATGGTACGTTCTCTGATAAAATGTATAACAGTTAAATTGATTTCAATTATTTTAACTTCCAGAAGTCAATGTGTAAATTAAAAAAAATAGTTAACTGTTCGATAAACAATTAAAAATTACTTCGTTTTAAGAGTTCTCTTTCTTCAGGATCAGTTGAATGTCTGGTTTTTGTAACCCATTTTGGCACAAACACCATCTTTAGATGGGTGGCACACATCAGGATGGCAGTCTTACTGAAACCAGTCACAGACAGCAAGACATTTATCTGATCCTAAAGAACAAGACTTCCAGTACAACGTATCAATAAAATCACGCGTATAAAATCTTACAATTATAATTAAAACTTAATTAATTCCAGACTTTCTAAAAAGTATATTGTGAATGGAAAAGATAAAATTTATTTTAATAAGAATACAAATAAAATGTAGACTATACTTTTCCTACTGATCAACACACCATTATTATCTAATTCACTCGATACTGCATTTAGTAATTTACCACTTTCTGTTATCGAATTACTGCCATTTAAAGTACTTTCAGCTTTTTCTTCAGTTTTTAGTTCTGGATTTCTATTTTCTTTCTCTGTATCTGTAGACTAAAACATAATGTTCATGTAACATTTATAATAAAATATTGTACATTTATCTTTTTTTAAATGTAAACTTAAATTGATTTCTTTTAACTCTTTTTCTTTGATTACACATAATAATATACAAAAATACTTTAGTACCATTGCATAATAAATTGAAATAAGAAAAATAAAATACTTATACATATTTAAACAAATATATTCTTACGTTTTCATTTTTAGAAAAATTTTCACCACTATCACTATTCTTCTCACTATTAGCATTCAAAACATCACCCTTCTCAACAATAACAGACTTCCTTTTTAATGGGATCTCTAGAGTTATTTCTGAGTTTTCATTTGTGTCAATATTGTTCGACTTTGTACTACAGGTGATATGAAAAACACGATGACAAAATTCACAAAACACCACATCGCCAGCTAAATGACATTCAAAACAGTACCAATCATGGCCATCGTCTATAGGCTAAAAAACATTAGTTTTTTTTATCCTGTTTTTACATAATTTTCATATCGATGCAAAAAAGAGAGATAAAAGTATTACTTATATAATTTGAATTTTTCTTTCTTACTGATTTGAACTAGAAAAGATTTTAACTTTCATTTAATACCACTCAAAATATTGTATATTTAATATTAACTTATTATAATAATACAATTTGACTGTCTTTAAAAGTTACTTAAAAATATGACATAATAAAAAATAATTATTAAGCAGTTCTCAAAAAAAAAATGTTTAATACATTTGTATAAATTTTTTTTTTCATTTGTATTATACATTTTATTGCATTTAGCATAGCTTTTTGAGAATTTATTATAAATTTACTTCGTACTTTGTATTCTTTTAATAAAAAAATGTTTTTTTTTTTTAATAAAATTAAGCTTATGTAAAGTAAAATTAAAAAGGAAATAAGTAATTTACACTCGAAAGAAAAAGTTAAAACATTTTGTACATTTTTGGTGAAGCTTCAAAGATTCAAAACATATAATTTTTTTCACTGCGTATCCATGAATCAATATACAAATTTGCATAATGCTTTTGTGGAATATTTTATACAATTTAAATTATTTAAAATGTTTCAGGACTCACATGGTTTTTCAAGGCTGGCAACTTATAACTTTGCATACTAATTCCTTTCCTCGGGATCAATCTGTAACGATACATCAATCTCAAATTATTTAAATAAACATATGTCTTTTTCAAATTACATAACTAAAAACAATTTAAAAATAAAAATAACATTTAAATATTCTATTTTACCTAACCAACTGTTCTTTTAAGCAAGCTTCAATACTCGTAATCGCTCGATCATACGGAATCGACTTCACTCGCCCTAAAAAACGCGAAAGCCTCGCAATGTTGACCATTTGACGTTGATGTGAAATAAAACGTATACCATCCCATACTGCTTGTACAACTATCGGATCGACTGATCTTCGTGCTACCATTTTTTGTGATGAGAATGAAATGTGACAAACTGTAAACACATATATTTCCTGTTTTTGTATAATTGAGTATATTTTCTAATATTTACAATTAAAACAAATAATAATAATAATAATCAAAAAATACAACAATATGCAACAATACTAACAATTTTATCATTAATTTTTGTGTAGACTCTCATGGAAAATTTATTTTGAGTTTATATATATATATATATATATGTATATATACACATACATACATACACACACACAATTCTGTATGCATAGAGTAATTAAAATAAATGTACATATACTTTATACTTCAAATACTATAACAATTTTATAAAATAAAAATCGTGAATGTATGAATATATATATATATATATATATATATATATATATATAAACATAAAAGTTTGATTTTCTTAAATGTTATAAAATACTACATCATAATTATTTGTTAAAAATTGATTTTAGTTTCTTCTTTTTTGAATTACGTTTATACTTTGAATCATTTTATATAGAATTATTATTATTATTATGTGTGTGTGTGTATATATATACACACACATAGAGAGAGAGAATGACAGATACATTTATGGAAATAATAATTACAACAAATAAATACATACAAAAAATTATATATGAATAACTGGCACATATTTGTTTTTTTTTTTTTCAGTATGCAGGCATCATACCATCATAACTTAATAATCATAATTAAACTTGTATACTGTTCATAATACATTTTTATTTAGAAAACATCAACCTGCATGATTTACTTTATGAACAGTTACATAATTATCTACAGAGTGTATCCAGGTGATAAATTTATTTAAGTAAACACATTAGGAGTTTTATAAATTAATACTTGTTTAATATTTAAAATAATTTATGTGCACTGATCACAACTGAAAACAAAACGAACATAAATTACATTATCAACAATTTCAATACAAGTATTATATTCAACTCATTTCAAATTTAGTAATCTCAATAAACATCACTAATTTATTTTTAGAACAGTATGAAAATAGTTTTTGAACTTTTCAATTGGACTTATTTAATATAATTGTTTTATTTAATAATTTTAGGTTTTCAACAAAGAAGATATCGAATACTTTTAATACAAACCAATGCAGTTCTGAGACCATTACAGTACAATGTTTGAACTTTACGTAATATTAGGAATAATACTTATATTGTGCGGAACAATGACGAGTGCATACATAACATATCGCATTATGAAAATGACAACATCACAAAACTCTATGTTTATTTTATCAGAAATGATCGAATATATTGCACTTGGACTTTTCTACCTTATTTGTACCATTCAATTTAATTTAGAAAAACCGGTGAAAAACGATATAATGAGCACAAATTATACCACACAGTGTGATGTATATCTAAATATCAGTAACTTTTGCTTCAACGGGACATGTACGATTACAAATAACTGTGAAGATATTAACAAAACAGATATACCTCCGACAAATCAAAACCATGTTCCAGAATATGAAATTTCAAATAACGAGTTTACACAAGACTCTGAAAACTACTATAACGATGAATCTCCGAGCAGTTTTATTAATTTACAAATAAAAACAGCGACCGACAGAACGTACAAAAGCCTAATAATAGAACGTATTTATCCTCGTCCATCGTTTAAAAAAATCATCGCGATCGACGAGTCCGATCCTAATAAAATAAACAATATCGACGGACATTTTACGAAAAATCAAAACGAAACAAGAACTGAATTTAACGAAAACGTCATTAAAATCGGGTCTGAAATCAATTCGATAGAAACTAAAAATGAAAGTTCGCCGGATCAAAACGTCACATACTGTAATCACTGCAAAGAAATTTTAATGAAATACGCCATGTACGTAGCGTCGCTAGCTTTTACATTCGTCAACTTGTTAGTATCGGGCATACAGATCAAGCATGACATAAAAGTAAACTTAAAAAAATTAAAACAAATGCAAAAAACAGATCATCCAGCACCGAATAACTCTGACGGAAACTCAAAAAGTGCTATTGTTCTCGTCAAATCTAAAAATGTAATGAGATCTTTATCGAATCTCTCAAGCAAGGTAATAAATAATTACAATGAATCGAACGATATAGAAAAGATTAAACAAGTCGGTAATAGAACGCAAAATTTAAACGCGGGAAAAAAAAATTTTAACGAAGATAATTTACGATCGGCCGAAAGTAACCGTACTTCGAGCGATATCGATCGTTTACGAGTACCGGAAATAAATACGAATGAATACGTAATGAAAAACGGTATCGCTACCGACGTCTTTGCCGACGAAAAAAACTCTTTTAAAGGATTCGAATCTAAATATACACCGGATCTGAAAAAAGTTTATACGAATATAGTAAGTCAATGGTTTATACCTATATTATGGACATCGATGTTGTTTATACTGCCTATAAATACAGAATTGAAATTACATGCGACTAAAAACATAACGCATTTTAATAATACGAGCACCGTTTCACAAAAAACTACAATTTATGTCGAAACAATACAGACCCCTACCGACATAGATCGAAACATATCACAGGTAGTTGCGAATATATACGAATTAATCGATCGGGTAAATAAGTACGATCGTAATTCGACAGAAATCGATTACATCGAACACGATAAATCTAACGACGATTTCGACGAAATTATGAAAAAATATAAAAAACGAAAAATGAAACTTTTACATAACTTAAACTACTGCAATATAAATTACATATACCTTACGATATACGTAGTCGTCACAGCTATAATAATATACTTAATACCTATTTTATACATAAGCGCTATATTAGTTAATATAAAAAACAAACTCGATAATATAAAACAATTTGAAACCCAAAACAACTTCATGAACGAACAAATTAAAGATTTGAAATCATCACTAATTTTCGGAACCATTCTGATGGCTCCGAATTTACTAGATTTAATAGTGAAATCGACACTCGGATACGAGCCCAATAAATGGTCAGATTTACTGATGATTATAGCAAATATTTATTACGTAATAAAAGCTGAAAAAAATATTAAAATTGAAAATATGTTAAAAACAAAATCGAGAAAAATCAATCCACAAATTTAAATATAGGTATTTTGAAAAATATCTTTATGGATATATATGTATATCATTTTATTTTATTTTCTGTATAAAATGTATAAAATAAATTAATAAGCTCATTACAACTCTATTTCAATTGTATATTTTCAGTAACCTGTCTTAACTTTATTTTTGACTCGAATTTAAAGTATTATTTTATCAACATAATACATAAATTGTCAGCAATTCAGTATTTTTGTTTATGAAAAGATTTAACCGATGGAAATTATTAGAGACTACGAGCATTATTTTACATAGACTTTTATCGAAACATGTAAAAAATTATAAATTGTCTATATATACCATATTTTTTGGGAATAACGCAGAGTTATTTTAGAATTTATGTTTGCTGTTTTGATTACTAATTTTAATACTTGCATTACAGGATTTTTTCATAGACCAGATTTTAACCTAATTTTATCAATGCAAGACTATTGCAGACACCCTGTTTTATAAGTGTAATTATTTTTCAGTTCTCGATCACCCAGTTTAATCAACCGATCCAAACGTTAATTTTCAACTTGGGGATTTTACTCCCTTCCTAACGCACAGAATTTCATATTCTGACTTTGATTGCTGTCTTATATATTTGTTGAATGACTGACAAACACCATCACTATTCAACAGTCTCATTTCGTCTAAAGAGGAACTCATTCATTATATTCTTCACATAGCACATGGCTCGGAGCTTCGATCGACTCATTTTAAATGAGAAATATGAATTTTCAAATAAACTTTTAACGAGTCGCTCTTCTATTAATTGCTTCGTTACAGCGATTACACAATTTTCATTTTCAATGTCTTTATTTAATTTAATTTCTTTTGTTTTTCTTGTTAGTAAACTATATTAATAAATTCTTCTGTCATTAAATTCCTAATCTTAGACCAAATACACCTATTAACAAAACCGAATTAAAAGAAAAATGCCCAATTTCAGGTTGCTATATCGAATGTTTATTTTCAATTTCAAAAAATTAATTGATTTATAATCTGTGATCTCAGTCTCCAATACCAATGTTAATCACAGTAAATTAAAACAAAATCAATCAAATTTGGAACTGTGGTTTTCACAAATTTTCAATGTTTGTTCTTTTTATACCAAAATTAAAATATTTTTCTCCACACAACATCCAAATGATCAATACTGTTTTTTTAAATATATATGATATATATATATATATATATATAGAAAATTTCCTCCTCCAATTTCTGATTCATAGAGGTGGAATTTTTGATTTAGTTTTTTCACACCAATTCATTGGCCTCTGTAATATTTTCAAATTTCAGTTTTTTAAGTGATTTATAATTATATAAAATCAACACGACAAATGTAGATTCATATACTATTAGAATTATTTATATATATATACACACACACACACACACACAATAGATATCGATAGAAGGGTATACATTGAAAAAGAAGCTATCTGGCTGATAATAAATAACTTTTGTTTTTGTTCTTTAAGTTTTATTTTCATATAAACAGTTAAAAACTAAATCCTAATGTAATATATAACTATCACTGCTTGCAATGTCTTGTTGCTAATTATGAAGCAGCTGATTCCTTTTGGTTTTGAACTGAAACATGTTTGACAATCTTGATCTTAATCATTAGTGGTGATATGTTTGCAGTGAACACATTTTGGAGTACACAAAAAAGATGACAGTTGATCGATGATGTTTTTAGAAAACAGATCAGTCAAGTTACATCACTTTTACTGAATGTGGTTTTACATTATCTTAAAGCAGCACATCAGTTTAATTTACAAGAGATGCTTTTTTAAATTTTTTGTCGGATCCACTACAACTACTGGATAGAAATCCACAGTAACAATTTCACTGAAATTTACTACCTCAATATAAATAATACTTTGACAATTTTACTGCACGTATAATAGTATTATTCTGATACGGGTGGTTTTTAAATTTATCTGCCACGATTGATTCTTATCGACTCCTTTTCTTTTGCACGTGATGTTTTCATGCGATTCATTTTTCATAATCAATAATAATTTTATCAAAAATCGGTTTATGTTTCCACAGTGTGATACAAATGATCAAAGTGCTTACTCTTAATCAGAAATCAAGATGTTTTGAAAACAGTCTGTTTATTAAGCCAAAAACACAACTGTGGTACATTCCACCGACACCATCGAACTATTCGTTCCGATTTTTCTTATGCCGAGTAGAGTTCGAATGAAAAATGAATAAAATTACTACAGACTATCCACTAAACACAGAAAAGATGATATAAAAAGTGGGTCAGTAACAATAAAATGAGAAAAATCTGTAGGACAACAATAAGATTATAGAAGAACTGAGAAGTTACAGAGACAAATACAGTGAATAATGAGAGTGACATAAGTTTTATACCAGATAGAAAAATCTAAATCCAAAAAATATTGTATTGTAATTAAAGAAAATATCATCATATGAATCCAAGACATTTGTTACCTTACCTCCACTAAGGAGTACAATAATCATTTAACATTATTTCAGTTTATTTATTTTTCCTGTATAATAAAGAGAATACTCAATATAGTACAATGGTATTTTGTAAATAACAATCTAGTATTATTAAAAAAATATTAACTTTTAAAATTAGAATTCCGAACTTAAATCACTTACTTTTTTTCTTTGTATCGTTATCTTACCCTAATCTCTTTTACATATATCGAATGATAAAGTACAAAATATATAATAAAAAATCGCAATTACACTTCTAAAACCACTGTTTTCCGATATATAAAATTCTTCAGATCTACTAGTCAAATCTTGTTTTCTTTTAGTCTGACATAACAGTACGAAGTTGCGAAAAACAATATCGAAAGTAAACCTTCGACACGTTCAACGCAGCGCACGTCGTCGTGCGCTCGATGATAAGTCGTCGTGCGATTACGTCGGATTTATTCTCGTCTGTTTCACTGCTCGTTTTCATTATCGGTAATTTGCCGTCGATTTAGCGCATTACATTTTATTAGAGTTTCCATTAAATAACGTTCTTATAAATTACAATAGAAAACTTATGCGGCGTGCACCGCTAGCGGGTCACGTCACCTGATGATGTAAAGTAATCGTAACCCACCGGTGATGCACACCGCCTAATAGAAGCAGATCGTGACCCACCGATGATGCGTGCCACCCGATAGAAGCACAGATCGTCACTCGCCGGTAGATCACGTCGGGTCGAACATATTAAAGTTACGATACATTTACGAAAAACACTTATATTATTTTATATTTTTTCACCTTTCTATTCATTTTCTTTACAGAATTTCTTCATTTCCTTACACATTTTCAAATACACTAATAAAAAAACAAACATATAGAACTAAAATTGAACTTGAAGTCTCAGACGGTGACATAGAAGTGTTATCGATTATATTAAGGATATGAGATTCAAGTTCATATCAAAAACAAAATGTTTTAATTAATAATTTACACAGATTAATCTAATACTTCGACAGAACATTTCTTTGATAATAACAAATTGTCAGCTTCTCAAATTTACTGTAAACATTACAATACATAACCTAACATTTCATTTGAATCGTACATTTGTACAAATTACAAATTCTTCAGATAAGCTGAAAGGAAAAAATTCGTAACGAAATAGTTTTTGTATTAACGCGTGCGGCGTCAGAAACACGCGAACCCACCTTCAAGTATATTTAATAAAAATACGTACCAGCGTTACCGCAGCCGACTCCTGTTTATAAATATATACAAAATGTCATGTAGTGCAATCAGTTGCCGTAACAATTCAAATTTAACAAAACATCGGTCACAACAATATATTCCATTATCATAGTTTTAAAAATTTAACAGTGAATAACACAAACAAGCCTATCAAACATACACCGAGCCGGAATACAAAACTGCAACCCCGCTTGTCGCGACCGCACTTCAATACAACGACGTCATCGACGTACAGGCATTAATTTATTTGCGTGGTGGATCTGTACAGAAAAAAAATATTGATAAATCTGATCACACGTGTCCACTATTTTAATCTATGGAAATATTTATTTATAAATATATAGATATAAGAAACATACATGTGCCAATTAATAATTTTGAACACGAACTATTAAGGACCATTGACCCGTGTTCATATTCTTAGTTCGATTTTATGAACATTGTGCGGATTTTAAATGTGCAGTAAAAAGTCTTAATCGCACGTGTAACCGTAGATAAAATCGAATATTTATCGTGGTTTGAGGGCCATATAAGAACATTGGACTGCGGTTTCGGACCAGTTCAGTAAACCTAACTGGATTTGTTATTCATATTATTTCTAAACATGATAGTATAAAGTTTTTTTCTATACAAACAATATTATTTGATAAAGTTAAACATTTGATGAAACTGAATATGGACATACATGAATGACACCTAAAATTTCGCGGGTCATTTTAAAGATGCGGTACTATTTTCTTTACCTTCAGAGAGATACTTTATCTATGCTTCAGAGATTTGAACGAAAATCGATGGAACTGCTTTAGACAGTGAGACTGATACAGCCGCACAAAGAAAATGTTTCATAAATATTTTATGTAAAACAAATCCTTATGTAAATAAAATGCAACATTTATTTACTATTAACTTATAGTTTATTGTAATATATAAATTAAAGTTATTCATTCTATATAACAAAAAATATGAAATAAAACAATTCTAAACATAATTTTACATCATAGTGAAAATTATACACTAGAACAGAGATGGCGAACCTATGACACGCGTGTCACGAAGTGTTTTTTTTTTTTTTTTTGCTTTATTCACTGAGCAAACAATAAGTCGTTCAAATAACTGAACTAGTGAATTATTTAAATGAACTAGTTCATTTTATTGAACGGTCGAAAGAGGAGTCATCCATCTTCAGGAACTTTCAGAGAAAATGCGAAGTCTGCGGCCACCGATATTTTTGAGGCTCTTCAAAATTCCAAACTATGGGAAAAAATATAAAATGTTTATGCTTGTTCAATGATATTTAATATTTATTCGAGTATACATGTTATTTGACGGAAACTTTTCGAACTTTAGCTCTAGCAAATACAGTTATTATTTCAAAATAATCTAAAGTATGGAGTATCTGGTAATTTATGTTTAGCGTCGCCAGTCAATTTAATCGCTCTTGTGTCGTTGTCGACCGTACAAATTTTTTAATCCTTTTCGAAACAATAAATTATTGTCCTTTTGCTACACTCACAGGTGAGGTTAAAAAAATTCGAAGCATAATCGCTGTATTAGGTTATATGTTTAGGAATCCCACGTCGATAATTCGTTCAAATAATTCGGCCGGTTTCGCGCGTAGTTTAAAATTGTTTTTATAACCACGCTTCAGTGCTATTAATTCTTCTCCAATTTTTTCACTTGTTTTATTTTCATATTTCTTTACAAGAATTTTGCGTTTGAAACTATATTTTCCTGGTCCGTTTCATTAAATGTCCATAAAACTTCAAAAAATTGCAAATAGAAGAAATGGCTTCGAATGAACGCTTACGTCCATTTATTATTGAATTGAGAATTTTGTCAGAAACGTTCATATGAAAATATTCTTCAGCAGATGTAATCTTCAATTCGGCGATTTATTCCAAATTCTGCAATGATTTACTTTCGGCTGCATTTTTTTTTTTTTTTACAATCAACAAGAATTGATTTTCAGGTTTTCTTAACACTAGATTTACGGAACCGGCCAATTTGACGGATTTCAGATTTCATATCTAAAATGTGGAAACTTCTTTTTTGAAACGTAACGTTAACTTTTATTGATATAATGATACGAATACGTATCTCGACCAATTCGTCCTCCGGTTTTCTACTTTCGCGTAACTGTATATAGTATACCTATTTATCCGGACACCCGTCAAATTGAGGTGTTGACAAATGTCGTGACGAGCGTCCTAAAAGTCTCTAATTATCAAATCGTAAATAAATTATCGAATCGATTTGATGGTGTAGAGGAGAGAAATGCAACGAAAATGTGAAAACGAATATCGTATTCCGTCCCTTCGAAATGAAGTAGCGTGTATGCCGAACAGTTTTCGGTTGAATGGGAAGAATCGAGCTCACAGATTTTTCTTCGTTTTTCCAGTCATCTACGATTGGAATTCTATTTTTACATACAGTTGGAATTCACTTGTAAAAAGTTACTCGCAAAGAAACAACTCTAGTTGAAACTATACGTGCAAATAAAAAAGAAATACCAGAAACTGCAATAGCTAAGAAAAATAACACGGTCCGGTTTTCCACGTGATTTTATAAATGTGAAAATTATGTTCTGACAATTTACAAAAGCAAGCCAATGGATAATGTACTATGATTCAGTACAAGACATAAATTTGTAAAAAATGCGAACAATAATAAACGTGTCCCGGAGACAATCACATTATACAAGACCGAGTTTGGAGTGGATAGACGGCAGATCAAATGGCACGAAAATATAATGTCAAAGCAGGATCTCGTAAATGGCTCCTTCGAGTATCTTATAACATCTTTAACACGTTTAGCAGCTAACGATGCGTGGATAATGTACAAGGAGACTACCGGATTAAATACATCGAGAAAAGATTTCATTTTTCAATTATCTGAAGAATTAGCGAGAGACCACAGAGATGAATTAGAGAGGGACTAGAGCGATGAGCGTAAGACTTCTTCCGGTCCGTTGTCGGATGGAAAATTCCAGTAATAATCGGAAGTCCTCCCGAATAAATTTTTTGTAAAAAAATAGATCCGATAGTATGCTGGCTAATGAAGCCGGCTAGCAATTTCTTCTTATATGAGATAGACTTTTCGTGAGGCGGTACGGGCTGATATAACTGTTTACGACCATTGTTAACGATATAATCAAATTTATCTATTAAATATGAAAACGGGAGTCTGCTCTCATTCACAATGTAACATGTTGCACGATGAATCGATTGCTTTTTAATACTTCAACACAAACAATATCTATTACAGATTTCGGCATTTTTAAGCTTTCACGAAATTAAACTGAAATTAATGGAAACGCACGATTCGATCAACTATCTCCGATACCTGTTCGAATTTCGAATCGCTTAATTTTCAAAAAGAGTTTCAATTAGCCAGGATTATTTTTGTCGCGTGTTCCAATATCTGGAACAATTTAAGTTTCAGCAGTCAGTTCGCTTTCCGGAATCACTTTTTCACTATTTCGATAACTGTCTGCATATTGTGAATATGTTTCTCCATCATTACCTAAATCTTGTAATTCTGTTTCAACTCTAGCGGTATGACTATCTTCATTTAACACGTCTCTCGTTTTAATTTTGTCTGCATTTTGTAATTCTGTTTGATTTTCACTATGTTGAGGTTCTGTCTCGATACTACTGTTTTCTTTTTCAAATATTGACTTTGGCACTCCTGCAGCCATATCAATACGAAGAGAACTCATTATCGTGTTTGAATTTTTCTTAGTAGATTCCTTCGTTTTTTTTCTTTTGCCTTTTGCTAGCACCACTTTCGAAATGCCTCTTCATTTTACATATCCTATTAAGATTTTTGTCAATTAATAATAAAATATCTATTTATAAAATATAAACATCTCAGCAAAACTCAATCACAATAATTTTATTTTTAACATTAACAATTTTTATAAGTAAGTGAACCGAGGAATGTAGAGGAATGTATGTGAGGAGAGAAATGCAGTTACCGGAATATAAAGAATTTAATTCTATAGAAAATATTTGCTGTCCAAAATAGAGTTATGAAAACACAAATTAAATTTTGCTATTCGGAACTAAATTGTTATCAGAACAGTGTCGTCTGGATTTTTTTTAAAGAAGCACGTTATAGTCCACAGCACGCGACCCCTTCTGTTTATTGTTCGCCACACATTTGAAACTTTTCCGAAACGCGTTTTTTTTTGTCGGACACGGCAATGTTCGATGATAAAATAAACTCATCTTACATTTTTTCATTTATTTATTATCGATTTTAATTCTACAATTTTTTTTAAAAAAAAAAAAACGATCAAGAATCTAATCAAATTCACGATACGTTTATCAGTATTTTTCAGTTCATCGTAAATGTGCAGTCTCAATCCGTTAATAAAATCAGTTAAAATTACAATTTATCGATTTGCCGTTTGATACTTACGACGTATGGCGACACTGGCGAACCTCAATTATATTTATTCACGATCGATTCTATTTGGTCCATTGAAGGTAAAATGTCGTTAAAATAAAATTTATTTTCTTCACAATTAACGAATCTGAAAATGTATCGGAGAAAATGGCGCACGCCAAAATCCGTTGGAAATGTCATTGCTAGAGCCGTTCCTTTTAGTTTCGTCTTCCAATATTCATCACTGGGACAAAACAATTGTTCTTCAACTAGAAAAAGAAACGCAAGTATTCGAATTATTTCCTTTTGCTGTCTTTTGTATACAAATCTAAGACATTATTATTTTGTATCTAAATCTATGGTAAAGACGCAAAACGTAAGGCCTTTTCGTATAAATCAACGTCATAATGTGATCTGCGGACTTTTGACACTGCGATCAATTCGCATGGTTCTAATACAGTATTATAATATGTTTCAACGGAATTTCTACGGCCTGACTGAATAAAAATTGTAAAAAGAAGTTAGTTGAAATGAACTAAAGTCGATTGTGATCATCTCACGGTTACAAAACCAGTCAGGTCATTCAGTATTGGGTTGGGTGTGAGAGTGAATACAGATAAATATTGTGTGTGTGTATGTGTGTTGTGAGTGCGTGTGGCTACCTATCCCCACAGGATATTTGCCTCCTTCAAAATGCATCTCCATTCATTCCTATCATTCGCTTTTTCTCGCCACCGTGGAATTCCTAAGAACCTTATATCCTCTTTTACTCCGTGCTAGTCTAGCATGTCATTTCAGCTGTAGAGGTAATTGCAGTAGACTGATCCTGTAATATTTGAACATCGAACAGGCTGCTGAAGTGTCGCTTCCATCTCTTCAGAACTTGACTCACTTAGTCGACATTCCGAGCCTTTTGTACTCTCCTTTATATACTTGTAAAACTTCCGGGTTTGACCGGTGCTGTTATATGTTTCAATATCTTGTAGATTTTCTTGCAATTGTAGGTGTTTCTTTGTCCTGTGCAACTTAAAGGCTTCGTTCCTCGTCCTCGTATCGTTCTCCATGCTTTTATTACAAATACAACATAAAAACAATATCTGATCGTTATTGTCTATAGCCGAAGGACGTCCACGACCCTCCTTATCGTCGAGGCTTTCGTTTTTATCACGACATTTTCGGAACCGGTGTCGAGCTGTGTTACGGCCCGTCGTGGCTACAAGACGACCCAAAATTTTGGCCTGACCAAACGTTTCTTAACACCATAACGACAGATGAAAAATGATGCGCCGAAAATTCGAGCAGTTTTCGTGGCTTCGGTCTCGCGGCAACTTGCACACGTTGCAGCAGCGAGCCAAGTGGCAAACTCGTCAGCCAAACATTCAAGTTGGAGATTTAGTGCTCCTCAGGAACGACAATCTTCTTCCGTCTAAGTGGAATTTGGCACGCGTCTCGGAATGTTTTCCCGACCGTGAGTGTCTTGTGAGAACCGCGAACACAGAATACATAAGACCAATCGTCGAACTCTGCAAATTACCGGTTCAAACGGTCAAGGAATCTTCCGCTACCGAGTCACTTGCCTCGAATCACTAATTGTACTAATCACAGCTGTGATTTTCGTAACGTAACTACTATATGTTTGTAAATATTCTCTTCTGTAATGTAATTAGCACGTAAGTACTCGCACAAAGCAATCCGATCTCCGGGTTCGAATTTTTTGTACTTTCTCAGTGCCATTTGTGAAATGTGTACCTGCCAAAGAAAACAAAACAATCACGTGGGCTGGTGAAGTGCCGAGTGTCAAATATGTTAACCGAAACTTTTGTTCATTTTGAAGCTCGCAGTGTTTTAAGGCGGGAGGTGTTACGAAATTGTTAGTTTTAAGACGAAACAATCGAGACTAATTCCGCCCTGTGTTTGAAACAACGTATGTGACAGACGTAGTGGCAGCAAATAGTGTAGTCGTCGCACACTTAAGTACAGTGATTTATTGCACACAAGATAGAATACATAAACATTTAAAAACCAAATATATATAGGTTATCCGTTCCTGTTGGGATCGTACCACAGGTCACGTACCTAAATAGTGTACAGTGTATTACAGGACAGAATACAGACAGTGGATTAGAACGCAATGGTAGTAGTTAGGTGCTAGCCGTGTATCAGTGCACCGCGGCGGATCAAAAATATAAATATTCAAATACAGTCCACTCGTTATCCTTGCTATTCCGATTATTATTGTTATTAGAATTCGTTGCGAGCTGTGTGTTCACTAATTGACTCTTCGTCGAAAACGAATTCGATATTTCGAGCAGTTTCTGTTCCGTTACGTTCCGATTTAAACCCATGCAATAAAATCGTGCGAATTTGCTATTTATCCACGACTACTTTAACGAGTCATATCCAACAATACTGAAGAATGAAAACAATAGAGATAAGCTGAAATCGGCAGTGATAATTTCATTGTTTATAATGATGTATTGCACGACTACGACAAACCGCCAACCGACCGAACGAAACCGCAATTATTTTTACACGAATAAAAGAATCTAGTGAATACAGTGCACAGAAGAGTCAGCATTAGAGTGCAGTGTGAGACACGTCCTCAGTAAACTCTCCGTTTAACTATACATTCGTGTAATAAATTCAATGTGTATTATTCATATCGGTTATTTGTGAACCATTATCGTATCAGAGAACAATGTGTAAAATCCAACGAAACGTACAAAAATACGAAATTATGCTCTCTGTAAATTGTATCGTTCGACTGTACGCCTCCTTTTCGATTCGAATAAATGTACAATTTCAAATACATTATTTTCCCAAACAACTGCGGACTATTAAACGTATACAAATCGGAGCCTTTGAATTCTCTAAGACAGCAATTGAAACGTAGCATCTCGTTTTCAGTCGATTAAAAAAAAAAAAAAAAAAACGTTTTCTGGACAGCAAAAGTGAATATTTAATTTGTCAATTTCTTGTTCAATTTGTAGACTTTTTGACAACAGTGTCCGCAAATAATTTACTCGTACGAGATTTTATTAATTTCTATTATAATTAACAAATATCACTCGTCCTTTAAATAACGTCTTAATAGTTTATTCATACATAAGAGTATATTTACCGAAAACGATTGCTCGGTCTCCGAAGATATTTATATCTCTCCCAAATTTAGTCAAATGTAATAAATTTATTACGGAGTTATTCTTTCTTCCTTTTATGACATCTCCGTATGGCACCTAAAAAAAAAGATTTAATAACAATTAACGGTCCCCATCGAATAACTAGCTAGGCGCTCGGTTCGTGCATAAGTGGTCAGGGTGTGTGTGGGGGGGGGATGTAAAAAATGCGTCAAAATGAGGAATAGAGAATGTCATGACGCACACGCTTTACATTTACTATTTTTTGATCCGACTCGTAGTTTTTGAGAAAAAAAATAAAAACTTTAATTTTTCTCTAGCGAAATTAATGTTTTTCAAAACATAAATCGCTATAACTCGGTCAATTTTCAATCAATTCACGCGCATTTTTAAAAAAGTTATTCAGAATACACTGGCGATATTTATCAATTTCGTCCGATAATGAAAAATTTATAAACTTTAATAATATTTAATTGAATAATGATACCGAGTGAAATTCGTGTTTTGCCCACTCCACCGATGGAAAGTGTGCTGTGAATTTTTGGTCTGAGAAAACATCCAGTAGCAAAAGTTTTTCGTTAATGTCTGTAGAAGATTTCTAAATAATTTCACACAGCTACAACGAAATCTTGTGCCTCTTTAGAGCTCTTAATCTAAAACCCCGCTCGGGCGTTCGCTATGACACACTAAATTCTCAACACTCGCAGTGTTGAGAATTTCGGGTATTGACATAAGGGTTAAAGGGCCAAAACTTGTGATCATATGATGAGAGCGTTACTTTGTTATATTCTAATCTTTGAAATAAAACAATAATAATAATACATTAAAAACACATATCATTATAAGATATACAATAAGCCACACACACACGAACACACTACAACCTACAGCGCCGACCAACAGCCATTGAAAAAAATTACTAAAATAATGATAATTTCTATAAATAAAATATTATTTACACTTTTTATAACGCTCTCATTTTTCTGTTTTACGTCTTATTGTTATTTTATATATGAATATTATAATTAATAATATTATATAGTGTCTCAACTGATTAAAAAAAAGAATAAGAAACAGAGGAGTAATCCTAGATCGTTTATGACTAATTCTACACAAATAAAACCGTTACACATAGGCAGATAGTGGCTGAGAAACCGACCAGCCGTTTTGTCGACGATAAAGTCGCCATTGAACTGCACACAAGCAAAAATCAAAATGTATCAATAGTACTTTTTGAACGTTCCTGAATAGAAAAACGTTTACTACTGTATGTTCAGTAAAAAAAAAAAAAAAAACGAGAAAATGTTTTCAGTTACAGAATTACAACTGTGCATGGTTATGAATATTTTTTATATGTTTTATACTTGTAGAAAAAGATATAGCGTATCATTTATGAAAATAATTAAAAACTATTTCAATCGTTCACCGTTACTATTTCTGGTATTTTCGTACCATTGAACAACAACGATTAAAGAACATAGGATTTTTTATTGCTAGTTAACAGTTGTTAACGGTTGGTTTAATAGAGATATTCGGTTTTATTGTTAATAGCTAATAATTCACTTACGAACTCGTGTTCCTTTTAATATGTAATCGTGCAATCTGGTATTACGTGATTTATTTCATGAACGACACATATTGCCGTTTGATTTTTTTAATTGAATTGGTGCAATATTAATGCACCAGTTGAATGCAACTCGATATTAACTGAGATATTACAACTTTAGAAAAACTTGCGATGGAATAAAAAATACCACTTACTATTCCAGTCAAATTCGTTAGACGTTTTGGACTAAACGTCAACCTAGTCACATCCAAACAAATGGGCAGAACGTGTCTGGAGATTATTATATCTTTCTCTAGAATTAAAATTACGACCTTTAAATATAATCCGATTTCCACTACATCATCGATCTGAAAAGAAATGGAAAAATAAACTTTCCGTGTATATGTATGTATGTATGTATGTATGTATGTATGTATGTATGTATGTATGTATGTATGTATGTATGTATGTATGTATGTATGTATGTATGTATGTATGTATGTATGTATGTATGTATGTATGTATGTATGTATGTATGTATGTATGTATGTATGTATGTATGTATGTATGTATGTATGTATGTATGTATGTATGTATGTATGTATGTATGTATGTATGTATGTATGTATGTATGTATGTATGTATGTATGTATGTATGTATGTATGTATGTATGTATGTATGTATGTATGTATGTATGTATGTATGTATGTATGTATGTATGTATGTATGTATGTATGTATGTATGTATGTATGTATGTATGTATGTATGTATGTATGTATGTATGTATGTATGTATGTATGTATGTATGTATGTATGTATGTATGTATGTATGTATGTATGTATGTATGTATGTATGTATGTATGTATGTATGTATGTATGTATGTATGTATGTATGTATGTATGTATGTATGTATGTATGTATGTATGTATGTATGTATGTATGTATGTATGTATGTATGTATGTATGTATGTATGTATATATATATATATATATATATATATATATATATATATATATATATATATATATATATATATATATCAATACGAAGGTGACGCTGAATAGTCTCTGCATAAATAGAAAGGAATGTAATAAGAAACGATTTTCCTTATATAATCTCTTTTAACCTCAATACATTTTTTACACCATTTAATTAGCAATTCTATACCCGCTATAAAAATAATCATCCGTTTTCGTGTTAAAGTGGCCAGTTACCGCTATTATCAGTTCATCGTCATCATTAAAACACTGTCGACGTAAATATTTTTTCAAATTATCAAATAGGTAACAATCGCTACGGGTCATGTTTGGAAACAGTAACGGTGTGAGTTGGCTCATTGTCGGCCACAAACGCACCGCTTTCATTAAATTTTCATATTTCGAAAATATTGCTTCGAAGTTTATGCAAAAACGTTATGTAGTGACTCCAACATAAATATATGTGTAAATTAGCGCGCTGCACTTCAAAATCACATTGTAATTATTGTAAATATGTATTTATTCTTTTGTCGATATTTTGATTATTGAAATTAATTATTGTACATATATCAACAAAATAATAAATGACGAGACACAAAGAGAGGGACTGGACGAGCGCTCGTAGGCCTGCTTCGATTAAGCCCGCCTTTCCCGTGAGTGTACAAGCCGGGAAGTAGTCATCGCCGATGCGTAATACCTGGTGAGAAACACCGCTCTGCATCCAGCGGGACCTCCGGCTACCTACGATCGACGAGTTTGTCGGCGAGTAGGCCCGCCGGCTGTACAGTCGATCGGAGGCCAGCGATGACGCCCCAGTCCGTCGACTAGGCAAAAACGACCTCGTCGCCGAACACTGTCGCTTCAAGCGGCCTAGCCAGCTGAAAATGTAATGCGAGGTGACGGGTGGTCTGCGAAACGGCGCACCTGCCACGACACCAGAGTCGATGAGAGGTTTGTCTTCACCGGCCGACCTGGAGCTCCGCTGACTCCACCAGGAGGCGACACTCTCGGAAGTCTACGAAAATCGCTCCGCCACTTTAAGAAAAGTATTCCCTATCGTGCAACCCTCTAGGAATATGAGCATCGCGAGCAGTGAGCGTATACGATCGGTGTTTATGTAACGCAAGGGCCCTTCTGACCCGAGCCACAGCTGTAGTAGTAGTAGTAGCATAAATCAGTCGACTTCGGACTCACACGCGGTGTGCATCTCTTCGCTATCTGTCTGTCTCGAGGTGTTGCCCTCAATTTTAAAATAGCACTATAGTTTTCTTCAATACCGGTGATTCGTCCTGTATAACGAACGATCGTCACGGCTCTACGGACCGACGATGACACCAGGTTCTCAATACTCAATTTGGAGAAAAAGACGGCGAGCGTCTCGTTGATGTGGGCAGAACCGTTAGGTAATACAACGGCGAGTTGTTGTTATTTCAAATCACATAAAGATTAAATTTTCTCAAATCTTTAATGGCTTCGTTCATTATATTTCAGCCATTGACGAATCAACAGATGTAAAATCTACTGCCTAAATGGATATATTTGTTCATGGCACCACGCTGGATTTATAAATTTTCAAGGAACTTCTTGAATTACGTCCATTGCGAGGCCAAACAAAACGATTGAATTTATTACAGGATTTACATTATAGCTTACAGAAACATAATTAAGAACTCACAAAACTTATGGGAATATCGAGCGATCGATGCATCTACTATGTTTAGTCGAGAAAATGGAATAGTATATCTTCTTTCCAAACGCATGGTAAGATTGCGCATTCAAACAAAAGTAAAGAAATATCATTGCATTGTACATCGGCAGAACTCAACGGGGAAGAATCTGTCGAACATAATATTATGAAAGGAGTTGTAGGCGCAATTGATTTTATACGATCACGTCTGCTTAACCATTGCCAATTCAAAGTTTTCCTGGGAAAAGTCGATGCAGAATATAGTGACGTACTTCTTCTGAAAACCGGTGACAAAGCCGAGGAAAGGTGTCGCAACGTTTTTTAGTTCTACTTGACGAGAACGTGTCACCTTCCATACTGGCATACAATATTTTAAAAGTACAAGCAATGTAGTGCTTCTTATGCGAGTAATATTGAGGAACTACGATAATTATTTAAAGAAATTTTTTCAGATTTGAAAGTTGACGAGATGTTTTTTAAAACTTTTGCAATCCTTTCTAAATCTTATATGAGGAAACACAACCCGTATTACAACTTGAACTCGTCGACCTGCAGTGGAACGAAGAACCGAGTATAAAATTCAAAGAAGTAAATTACACGAAATTTCTATCAGTGACTCCCAAAAGGATCTTATATAAATTTAAGAGAAAATGTCGTCTCCTGTTCATGTTTGTTGTATGGAAGCACTGAAGTTTGTGACAAGTCTTTTCATTAATGAAACGAAACATGTCTATTCACAGAAATCGTCTCTCGAATGAAAAACATGGGGCAATTTTGCGATTAAATACAACGAGCATAAGATGTAACCAATTTGGTATTAAAAATTCAAACCCGACGTTCTCACTGGTCAATTTTTAGAATTAGTAATTGTTATCATCCATGGAATATTGATTATGGAAATCTATTTTTTTAGGTCTGTTTAAATGCGTTTCCGTTTCTTAATATAGTATTTTATAACGATATTTATGGTATAGAATTACCATTACTGATGTGGTAATATATGTTCTTATTACAAATTAATAAAAACTGTTATAAAATGAAAATTATTGTCCTTTAAAAATTATTTACTGAAGGCAAAAATCATGCAGAATAGAAAACTAACAACAAAAGAAAGGAACAATGCGTGAACTTTCAAAAAGAACTCTCCTACAGATTATGTACGATGGAATGAATAAAGTATGTAAAAGACGATGATCACTACTTAATTGTGCTGTTCAAAAAGAACAATGCGTTCGATTTTGTACTGGTCTTTGCCGTACACAAAGTATGGAAAATACGTAATCGAGCCCATAGCTACAAAAGATAAAACTATACATCATGAACATGATTCACGTTCTAAAAGAGAATCAATCGGGTGAAGTCGTCGGATTCGCCACCGCCAAAACAGATAAAGATAACACGATCCCGAAAACGAATAGGTAATTATTTTTTGTGGATTCACATTATCGTTAGCCTTTGCGACAGCGACTGGGATGAAACAGAAGCATGGTTTCAAAGAATCGAATCACTGATCTTACAACATTTACCCGGTCGAAGGCGATTTACTTATTCACAGAATTTAAATCAGCGTTGCGTAGAAAGACTAAGAGCGATGAAAAAGTGGATTCGACAGTATTATTTGAAAAATGTTAAGACTCTAGAGACTTCTATTACGAGTCTTACGAGTGTCAAAAAAATGGTGAAATTTACGAAAAGAAAAATGTTCGTATTAACTTCTCACCACTGTATCACCATCAGACCGGAAACTTTTCAACATTACTACGTATTTTTCATTTTACACGCCTGTCTCTCAAATAACGACTTCATCACAGTAATCAATCTTATTAAGTTTATATTTAAATCGTTCGTATACAGTACTCCTTCATTACGACATGGTAATTTTCCGTCAAACTGCAGACTTTCATTTCATTGTATTTTTGTTTTACAAAAATCAACTTTTGTAAACACTTTCTATGTGTTCTTTGAATTTTCCTTTTTTCTACTTCTAGACACAATCATTCAATCTACAATATCAGATAATTTAGAAAATGACTACTTATTTCCTATATTCTTTCACCCATTTCAAGTCCAAGTGATCGATATTTTTTATTAATATACAAAAGTGTAGGTATTGTAAAGAATTTAAACTTAATAACGAAGGTTTACTTCGTTGCTATGTAAAGTATACTGCTGACAATCATAATCGAATAATCCAGAAATGAAAAAACGGAGTATTTTTTTACAATTTAGTCCTCGCAAATTTGAATTCTGAAACAACAGACACTCACCAGCACCAAGAATGTTTCTGCGCCATATAATAGTATTTTTAATTAACACAAATTAATGATAACTTACAACAACTTCCTGCGCATGCTTGTCCAGGCTGCTGTTCCAATTATAATTTCCAACTCTGACTACATACAAGGTTGAATTATCTTTGGTGCCATTAACGTTTTTCAACCAGTATTCGTCTGAAACATTAATAAAGCTACTGAAATAAATGTACACGACACGGATGTAGATAGTCATCGAATAAGATATTTTTAAATAATATTTATAAAAGATAAGTATGAAATTTAAATCAAATTCTTGTATTTATTTATCTTCATTCGTTACTTATTCAAATGCCAAACAAAGAAAATTGTGTATATAACTCATAATTTTTTTCCTAAATCAAAATAGATACTCTCATATTTATTTTACATGAGAGTATTCGATAGTTACATAGGCAAATAAAAATATTAAATTATGAATAAAACTATACGTAACAATCGGTATCATAATAAGGTCGAGGAGAGTGAGGTATTCGCCTCAAGTACGATTCGAGATGATATCAGGGATGGTAGAGCAAAAAAGGAAAAGACAACATACAAGAAATTAAATAGGAAAGGGCCGACATTTTGTATTCTTGTATTCGAACATAGAAAGGGTTAGTTCCGGGTCTGGTGAAAAATCTACGATAAAATTAATATCTTTCTTTTTTAATACTTTTCGGATATCTTTCATTATTCACAGAAAACCGCAAAGTCATCTCGTTGAGCATGAAATATATTATCATATCCGAGGGCGACGGCGAACGCGTCGGTGTAGCACCCGTGTTCGGATCCATATATCCTCGGAAACGCAACCAAAATAACCTTGCATTCGACAGGACCGTGACTGTACGACCGAACGAGACCGGTTACCCAGGCTCAGTGCTCGGTAAACAGTCTCGCTTCAAGAACTCCGCACGGTATGTGCTCACGAAAGCTCAGACTCGGCGGCTTATAACCGCTGCTGAACGGAAGGAGACGTCGAAGGATAAGATGGGTAAAGTAAAAACTATTCATGAGTCAGTAGGGAATTTCATTCACTTTGATATAAAAAATTGTGTATCGACGAGAGTGCCACAAAGTCAGCTTTGAAATCTCATTTTAAATGCCACATCGTACTCCATTCGTACTTTGACACGACGAGGATTCCAAACGTATAACAGAAATGATAAAAGGAGTATTGAAGTGAAATCTAAAAAGACCGGCGTGTGTGCGCTCGTGCACACACGACAGGAGTGAAACTTCAACGCAGTCTCTCACCGTTCTCTCTTTCTCTCTCGCTCATGCAGTCGTATAATAGTGAAATATATTGTAAAATGGGCGAAAACTTCTGCAGCCGTTAATTTAAAATGCAAATAAAAATTGTTGTGTGGCAGCCGAGTGCAGTGTTTGTGTGTGTGCCACTCCATCCAAATGAAAGACAAACTTGAAAGTCCACGGGGTAAAAAAAATCGAATCGAGTTCATCGTTTCAATAACGTGCACACAACAATATACGCGCATTTATAATTTTTATTGCAAATGAAGAATCGTCAGAAGTGTCGTCACTTTCAAACATGAATAAATCAGCGTACTCCCTTCCGATAAATCTTCGCTACACCGCTGAACAGTTGTCATTGTTTTGTGAAATTACTATAAACATAATTACATTTTCGTTGATTGCGCACGTTTCATATCGATCACGGATTTAAATTCGCATCTGATCGAACAAGTCATTAAATATCAAAATGTGTACCGTGAAAAGAGAATGCATATTTTTTTGCTTGTTTTCGGAAAAAAGGAAAGAGTACTGAACTTAAAATTAACCAAACTACGTAGCCGTTTAGTATCAGGAGTAGCGTGCATCGATCGGTCTAAAATACTCACCCGTTAGTATAGTTCTTGATGAAATAATCGAGCCACTGCCAATATATTCCTCGGTAGAATTATTAATTGCGTAGATGTTAGCATGCCAAGGGAATTTGTTCGGTTTGGCAGTAAAGTTCGCGGAAATCGATGAATTGAAACGTGACGAGTCAAGTCGACTAACACCGCAACCTAAAATCAGAGGAGAAAAATGTTGTACAATAGCGTTTAAGTAGATAGTTAAACGGCCGAGTATTAAACGACCACCGACTTCAATGAAAGTTATGGAGGAAACGCCAAAAGTCGTTTTCAAATACGAACTTTTCTCGAATGAAAATAAAGCGCCATAGAAACATATTGAGTGAAGAAACACGGTCTTCAGAAACAAACGTTCACAACTTTTTAATACAAGCTCGACATTTTCTATAGCGAATCTTATTACATTACTCTCCCTTCTTTTATTTCCACACACCAATGAACTCAACTCGTTAAGTACGAAGACTATAAAAAGTATATTCGAGTAATATGTTCATCTATACTTTACGTAGATACACTTAAACTAGTTCCATTATTGAAAAAAGAAATATATTTGGAAACCGTAGCTGTTCTATCTAAAAAAGCACGCATGATACGGAGTGTTTAACATTTTTTCCATTAACACATTACACAAATTACGATTTAGGTCTTGTGTTTCTATTTGATCGATAACTAAACTTATTCTATCGTTGAATCGACTCGATAAGTAAACTGAACACACCGCCTATGAGATAATATAATTTAAATTCTTCGTATTTTATACCCACAAGTATGTAAAAAATTATCGATTGTCATAGTAAAAAATATAATACGAGCAGTTGCATCTATTATTTGTGTGTGTGTGTGATTTATAAACAAAACAAGAAGTGTGTAGAATTTCGTTAACATTATGTAAGAAAAAAAAGCGTTGTAATTTATCGAAAGAAGCGCGGGTTATTACCGTGTGCGGTCATTCTGTTATCTTATGTCGTTCGGTGTACGAGTTAAACTGGATTTCTGAAGTGTTTTCTTTGAAAGAATCCACTTGATACAATAAGAACTGTATAGTACATTCATTTCATACCTATGCAATACGGCTTTCCTTTGGGATAAGACCAGGTGCCGTCGGCACAAAATATCTCTTTCGTGCCGTACAAGTCGTGCCAAGCGTCGCAGGTGTACTTTATTCTCGTTCCTTCCACGACAATGTCGCCTGGACGATAATTAAAGTCGATTGTCTTGAGATGAGGAGTGAAGTCCGGCACCGCGCACTCGCTTATTTCATATAACCTACAACGGACGACAGCGTACAGATCAGTCGAAAAGTCTCACAGTGACGATAAACATTCGAATATCATAATTTCTACAGCTGCATTTAAATTGTTTCCTCCATGAAAGTTCTACACTAGTGACACAGTGTAGTGCTACGATTACTGTATACCAGTTAGTAATTATCAGTCTATTAACGGTACACGCCGAATATCGGTTACAGCCAGAGATAATATTTTAAGAAAACAGTTGTGTTTTTATATTAGAAACAGGCGATTTTTTCACATCTATCTGAAATATAAAAAAAACGAGAATATGTTCATACAGTGGATTGATGAAATTGAAAGGGGGCAGAGGCTATACGCCGTCTATCGTTCAGTGAGTTCCATTAGAGAAAACTAGGAAAATTTCAAACGGAATTTCCAATCGAATGTCAAAGCATTCCAATGGACAGCTGATTAATTACCAGTTATTAGGGTTTCGATGTCGGTGGAAGTTAGATGAGCACCGAATGAGACGCACTACGCCTCCGCACAAACCGCCTGCCCCAAATTTCTAACGCGTTCCTCTATGAACGACACTGTTCAACCCGATCGGCGTAATGCCTCAAAAATTAATCGTTCGAACGACTCAAAAATGTGCCCACGCATATAACAGAAATTAGTACGATGCTCTCTTCTCTTCTGTTCTGAAGTGAATGAATCGTAATGCAAGGAAAATCGGCAGAGAATTTCAAGGATGAACACATACTAATAGCTACAGATTTTCATTTTCCCGCTTTTTTTATTATCTTCCGACACAGTTGCGTTCGGTGTTGACAAATGGAAAACTAACAGTACGATTCTATTAAATATGCGAATTTGCATCAAGTTGAATTCGTGCCCGCAATGCTATCGCTACATTAAGATTTCCCTCTTCAGTTCGGATGCCTGTGCAGGATTTCAGGTGAATACAAATACCAAAAGTTATATCCGAAAGGCGATGAAACGACGGATTCCCACTAGGGAAAAACGAATCGCACCGAATTGTTAACCGGCTAACTAATATAAAAAATCAATTTATAATTAAATAAACACGTCTCGAATTACATGGATGTTGTGTTCTTACTCGATATCGTTCTTTTCCAAAACTCGAGCGATGAATTTCAATTCGGAATCCAGCAAAACGTAAACGCCCATGTTTTGAAGTTCGTCGGTCGTGCCCAAACCGGCCATGTAGTAACGTGAGTCCGAAGCGAAACGCACTGGCACCACTAGGGCTCCGGACGCCGTCGCTTAAAAGAACAATGACGTCGATGTATTAGAACGTACACAGACGGGAACAAAACGAAATGGAATGCGAAAAGTCTATTTTTCCTGAATCTAAATCTGCAGTTCTGTGTCAAAATATTCTAAACGGATGTAGAATGTCATCTACTAAGTGATTTGTTGTGGACGAAAGAATTCATATTTGAAAATGTTCCACAGACAAACATTCGCGTCGGTCAAACGAATTCGTGTTCGAATTTTATTCCTATTAAATTTCAGTTCACCGATTTCTCAATTTAGCAAATTATAAAAAAAATACCGTTTTTATCAACCGACTTTTAGCACCGACCGTAATTTGAAAAAGTATGAAACATCTACTACGCACATCATTCGCTTCAAATGCCAATTGCATGCAGGAAGAAGATCAACGTTAGAAAATCTAAACTGAAAACAGTATGATATCTCACAGTGCGGATGTGATTGAATCGACTTCTTCAAATGAAACACTTTCGACTTTTTCAGAAAACTGCAGTTAATTTTATGCTAAACTAAAAGGCGCATTCGTTTGTCTGCGATTGTCGGTTCCACCGATTAATGAAAATTTTACCTTTGACGTCGGTCGGAATGCTGCCGTTTTTCAAATCATCACCTTCGACGTTCCTCCTTTCGTACAGCATCGTTTTTAAATCAGTCCCGTCGTCACTCCAGAATGGAACCTGGAACGATTAACAGTTGAAGAAAGGAAACGTTTCGTTCCCGCTCAGCCATCGGAGTAATGTTTCGTATTCAAATGGCTTCGCGTTTATGTTATAATGTGCGCTTCTTCACGCTAGAAAGATATTTCATTATCTCTGTATTAAAAGTTGAACAATAAATATTTTTCTTTTATTAAATATACTATCAAAGAGTACATACGGATTTAATTCATTATGACTATTCTTTAACATCGTTAATTGCAGTGTGCATGTCCATCAATGTAGCAACTACAGAGATGGCACCTGCACGTGCCAAATATGTAAAGGAAGAATACTTGAGTATTCATTATTGATCGACTGAATTTTAAATGTTGTCGGGACATTTTCACATGAATGTAAAGTGTGTGTAGTGGATGACTACAGAGAGAGGCTTATTTATAAGGACGCCGCCCCGTCGGAGTGAATGAAAACGAATCCGAAAACCATAAAAACATATATACAACTGGTACGAGATCGAAAATTAATCCGTAGCCCCCTACAAGAAACATCACTTCGAGAAACAACCGCAGCGCTGTTATCTATCCGTCGACGATGCGCTCTCACCGCGATGAAAATCTCGACCGAATCGACCGTTTTCTATATTTCCTTAATTGAACGAATAATTTTCTATCGCACTCACCTCGAGTTTATCTTCTTCCGTCAAACGTATTCTGGTCGGACTGAAGCAAACCGGAAGCACGGACGAGGTGACATTGAAGCGTGTCTTTAACACTACAATATCAAAATAGTCGTACGTGAAGACTTTAAATACCTGAAAGAAAATTTAAGAAATTCACCTCCAATCGGTTATTTTCAAACACATATTCTACTTTTATATACATAGTGATTTAGTAAGCATAGACAGATGATACCATTAATAAGTTACTACAGTATTTTCTCCGAGTAGAACGTCGAGCAAGAGCAAAATACGCTTAATGCTCTATCCATTCCATCCGGAGTGTGATATGTATACATACATGCACGCATACGCACACGAATTAAGTCCAGGGAGTCACCTACTTTCTTTTTACATTCAAAATACGCTACTTTTGAGTCAACGTAACGCTGGAAGCGATTAAAAAATGTCAAAGTAGTCGCTGTACTCCGTTTTCGAAACCGCGGTCGAAGCCCTTCAGATCTCCCGAATGGTGTCGTAACGATTTCCTTTCATCGCCAACTTGAGTTTTAGGAACAATAAGAAGTGACATGCAGCGCACTCAGGCGAATAGTGTGTTGTTTGAGACCTGCGCTACCTTTTCTGGTCAAGAAATCGTGTGAAATCTTGGATTCATGCGACGGTGCATTATTTTGTACAGAAGCGATTTTTCATTTTTCTTCGCTTAAAACATAATTTATGTTTTGTTCTAATGTGTTTTTTCGACGAGCGTAAATAAAGTACTGTCACATTTAACTTCAGAACTAAGACATTCTACCGACTTAAAATGTTATGTGACATTTAATATCAAATTTCATAACGCTTTCTCTCATCAAAATGTGCCACTGCAGGATTTTTTTAAAAAAAATCAGTCGCACCACACACTGGACAGAATGCACACAAACATACATATATGTGTATATATATATATATATATATATATATATATATATATATATATATATACATATAACAATAAATAAAAATAGCCTTCGTCTTACTCATCACCAAATGTTGTATTCCTTGATTGGTATTTATATGTTATTATGTCTATATTCATATAGATCTAAGCTCTGTTAAATGCGGCAAGTGCTCTATTAAAATACAATTTCATTCTCGGACGACGATGGCCGATAGGGATCCTCGGCGTTTCGATCACACTTTAACACACATCTTCAATATTCTACATTGAGTGTGCGACGCGAATATACCCAGACTTTGGTCTGTGCCATTGAATCATTATTTATGAATACTTTTCCTAACCGGAATATCGTGAGCTCGGTTGGAATATTATAACGATCGAAATTTTCAACTAGTTTTCTAAACGTTGCCAAAATTGAAGACTGCTTTTCATAAAATCTTTTTGAAATAAGTACTCGTACGTCTTGCCTAGCTTAATAACATTCCACGAACAAGTTTTCCATGTCTATTCTCTTCAAATGTCAAACCAACCAGCCAACTCAAATTGACGACTAAACCTATCCTTGACATACAACATATGTATATGACATATATATATATATATATATATATATATATATATATATATATATATATATATATATATATATATATGTATTGACAAAAATCCGGAATTTTTATAGCACTTTTTAATTTCTATGGCGAAATAAATGTATTGTTTTTTCCTATAAATTTGTGTATTCTTCTTGTACATTGTTCTTATTTGGTCTCGCCAAATCAATAAGGTACACTGATTTATTAGTTTTATTAACCCAGTAACTGCCACGATCCCCATTTGGGGATTTTGGAATTTTGCGTACACCACTTGGCGCGAAAAATATATCAGGTGCGTTTGACAGTTTAATTTCATTATATATATATATATATATATATATATATATATATATATATATATATATATCAGTCAATATTGTTTACAGCAGATGGTGTGTATTTTGTGTTTCGTTCCTTTACAACAAGTGAACAAATTAGAAATTCGTCTGTAAGTTGAACACAACAAAATTATCATATCTGAAGCATGATGTTTTTGGTTCGGTTTTTATATTATAATAAAATACCGTACACAAATATGTAATTTAGAGGTTATGGTAACTATCTGTTACTTACTCGGTCTTCTGTTTTTTACAAAAATGATTTCGTTGATCATTCCATTACGATACCCATTTGGGGATTGTGGCTGATATCAAGTATTTTGCAAATGGTTCGGTACTACGGTCATCATTATTTCGAGCAGTTCATTGGGGGAAAGCCAATTCGATTTGGATTCAAACAATGGACAATGTGCTGTACAGAAACGGGATACTGTTATCGCACTGAGCCGTGTACAGGGAAAAGAAATGATGACCGCGAATTACAAGGCCTGGGTGCATCCGTTACAATGAAGAACGTAGCGCTTCTTGAAATTCCTTCAAATCATGTATTTTACTTTGATGATTTCCTCTACTAGTTTTGAACTAATGAAAACGTTAAAGGAGAAAAACATAGCGGCTACGGGAACAGCTCGATCGAATCGTCTAAACAACTGTCCTATAAAATCGGACTACGAATTCGAGAATGAATTTCGCGGCAGTTTACATTACAGATTCGATGTGAATAATGAAACGTTTTGTGTGGTGTGGAAAAACAACTGTAGCGGCCAAGCTACAAACACCAATAAGACGATATACTGTACGGGTGTGTGCGAGAGTGTCGTTACGGTAGTATGTTTAAGCGACAATCGGATGTTAATTGTTGAATATTTTGATTTTAAAGATTGTTTGTTGTACGAATGAAAAATATGTTTGTGTAGTGAATTAGGGACTGACAAGGAGTGGGGAGACTGTATTGAAAAAGCAGGATCATTACTTGCTTCGGGATCAATGAGTTCGGACGTAGGACAGACAAAGAAAAACAAGTTTCATTTGTTTTTCGTTCGGTTGAAAGATTAACGAAAGCTAATACAGTGCATTATCATAAACTTCAATGGCGTTTAATTTAACCTGACTTCTCCTGCCACTGCCTCTGTGCACTCCCACACAACAAATGTGTGAAAGTCTTGTCAAATCATCAAGGTATACGACCCGTAAACAATGTAACTGGATGGTCCAAGTCTGAGGAAAAAAACAAATCAAAATAAATCAGCCCTATTGCATAAGTAACTATGATAAGTTTATGGGAGGTGTTGACGAACTGGACTGGAATATTAACAGATACAGGATAAAAATTCGTGGAAAAATGTGGCATTTTACTATTTCTACAAACGTAATCGACACAGCTGTTGTAAACGCCCACGTACTGTGTTGCCATGCAAACAAAATCATGCCGTTATTAGAATTTAGACGAAATATCGCCCGAGCATATTTGCAGCGAGCGTCTCTTTCTAATCGTAAAAATCTCGGTAGACCCTCTCTACAAAAACAAGCTTCAAAACGTGTCCGCGAAACCGTAAGGAAAGACCCAAGAGGGCATTGCTTACAAGGAACTTTCGAAGGAAAACAAAGAAAATGCGCAGCGTGCAGAACAAATGTAAGAAAAGAATGTGGTAAATGTAACGTCGGGTTACATGTCGACCGTACGGAAAAATGGCATAAGTGACAGCTATCTTTGTGTATATAAAACAATTCGTACAATAAAAAAGTATTTTCTTATTAGTTTTTTTGTCAAGCAACCTGTCACAATCGCCATTTGCGACTTTTTAAAAAATATAAAATATTTTCACGAAAAAACATAATTCGAATATAATTATATTGTTACACAACTTTTTGTGCATATACGTAACTTTTCCTGTCAAAAATTTCCAAAAAAAAAAAAAATTCGGCAGTTAATGCGTTAACGAGTGTAATAACCGGCCCGACTGTGATGTATTCTGTCCCTGCGCTTTCGAGTACTACGTACGCCTGAGGTTATGTATTAAACATACCTAAGCAAGGTGTATTATCGACACGCAACTAATGTTCGAACGCCAGATTTTGATTTACTATTTTAGAGATTCAGCTGTATTCGTGTTCGTAGGTTGTTTATGATAATTAAGTGCAAGAACCAGTCGTTGCTATGTGCTATACACTTTGTGATTTTTTGTGGCAACATTTACATATAATTTGAAACTGTATCATCTGTTAGTAAGTATTTCTTTCAGTTTTTGACGCTGGCAACATGATCCAAAGAGGCACACTCGATTTAGTTTGTCTCAGATTGAATATCTGACTCACTAAATCAGTGGTGTAGCGTTAATTTATCCGTGCGTGGCTTATTTACTTAGTGTAGACATCTAACCATGAAACCATTTCTTTATTCAGTATTCACTCTTGTGAAATTTCTGGCAAATGTATTTTGTTGAGATTAAGTGGTGTACGGAACGGACATCAAATAGAATATGTGACATTAGTGACACTGTATATGTATCAATTGATTTACAATGTGATTGTCGTTTATTTGTGTTTTAGTACTATATTTTTACATGAATTTATATTGTATCCTATGTAACTTCTGGAAACCAAGATATTTATAGGTTTTACTCTCACTCTCTCTCATCGAGTGAAACAATGCAAAGCAGAACGGAAACGATCTACCGGCAATAGCCTAAAGATCCTCTCTTCCGACTTTGCCCGAAATATCATCTAAGCTCAAAGCACTCCAACTACAGTAGACCCGTGCCCATTGTGAGAGTGATTGCTATTATTATTGTTATTGAAACATTATTAAATTAAACGGAATATAGTGTTTAAATTCGTTTAAAATAATATATATATATATATATATATATATATATATATATATATATATATATATATATATATATATATATATATATATAAGCGTACATCTAAATACAACAATAATTACACTTACAGTTGATTTTTGTTGATGCTCATCAGTCAATAAATTAAAATTTTTATTAGCACTTCCGGCAATGATGACATATTGCAATATTTCTTTCTGACTGACACAACTAGGACCTGCAAATCACAAGTTGAAAATGCCAAATGCCTTTTTGCAAATATCTACAAGACATTTCAATAAAAAATTTATTCATAAACACAAAACGGTTCTTAAATACACATTAACAAAAAAAAAAAAACTTCCAACGATTAATTATTAAAAATGCAGCAAAAATTATCATTGATATTTTGCTGACAAGACATGTTGGGGGCCATAGAGCCCTAGAAATTTTTACCTATATGAAAGAACATAATAACTGTTTAATCGACAATTATTTGATCTTGTGGCTAGGCCTGTTCATCTAATGACACTGCTGTAGCCGTTAAAATACGGATGCAAATAAAAATACTTTTTGCTTGGATATTTCGTCAAAAATATAAACAATTGTTAACTGTTCTTGGACACGTGTTGATTAGAAGGAACATAGATAAAATAATATTTAATAAATATATGATAGAATAGTAAAAGGTAAATAGTAAAATAATTTCATGACAGTAAAGTTATTACCAAAGGTGGAATTACAAAAACATGCATAGCGATGATGTGCAAATGTACATATGCACCGTGTGCTTTCTGCATTCTCGCAGAACGTCGTCCAAAATAGTGAAAATTCGAGATGTATGTAAGAGTGGTAAACTCAAACGTACAGAAGTATATAATATGCACAATCGTCTACTTACCAGCGAGAACGATAAAGAGAGAAATTATTGTACCGGCACATTTTAATCGATAACTGTCAGATGTTTTCTTATAAATTCCTACATTCCATGGAAATTCTCTAGAAACGGCTGCTGTTATGTAATTAGTCTCCTCATATCGTCCATTAACGCCGCAGACTAGAAGACATTCAAAAATAGTTAATAGTTTTCTAATCGAACTTTATGTCGAGTTAATAAAAAAATAATGTAACTATTCATATACCGATTCGAATCGATGATAAGTTAAAAGAAATCTCTATTAAGTTTTAAAGCTTATTAGTTAATTTCATTCGTCGTTGAAATACCAGTAATTCACACTCGAAACATTACAAACATTTAAAAGTTCACGACTAAAATTAAGTGCGTTTTTATGTGATCATGTTCACATGTTGTCCTAATGGTCCTAATGGTCCTAATGGTGTTCGTCCTCTTGGATCAACTGAAAGCCTATTTCCCCACTACTAGTTTCTGCACACGAGCCGTTCTCAAGTAGATAATCGAGGCGAAATAGATATTAAAGTCTGTCATATTTGACTGAAGATGATGCACGTACCGAAACTAGTAGCGGAGATCAGACATTCAGTTGAGCCAAGAGGATGAAATCCATCTCATGAAAACCAAACTAAATCACTTTATACAAATGATTCAAAATCAATTAATCAAATGTATTTATTATAATGTTTGATTTCGCTAATGTATTACCGTTTACTTTCATGACAAGCAAAAACTAAAATAATTAGTTCCATTATAAATTTGAACAGAACTGATGAAAATAAACAAAAATTGGACATTTCGTTATGGTTATTTTAATTAGAATTTGATTCAGTGTCTTATATTAGAGTCTTATGAAGTATCGAAAGTATTCTCGCTAAAAAAAACTAAAATAATTCATCATGTTTTCAAGCCTTTGTATTTCACATACATTGTCCTGGCACGAAGCGATCGCTGTTAAGCCAAAGAAATTTGTGGGAGCAGACATTTTAACGGCGAAGAAGAAACAAAAACAACAAACAAATGAAAGTAAAAAGGGATTTCAAGATGTCTGATAAAAAATGATAAACAAAATTAGAAGTCAGCGAGACCAGAAATGAAAGAAAAAACACGTTTCCGTAAACAACGGCACGCGCTGGAGATAAATATGCTCCGGCATTAGAAACGGACTATCGTCGATGATAAAATATATATTAAGGTCAACTGATAAATTCATTACTGACTCGGTTTACATTTAGGAACATTCCTCGTCCACTCTCCATCTCGACATGTGGTCTGGTTATATGCAGGTTCTTCCAATTCATAATTTATGTCCTTACAACGAAGCAACGCTCTCGTTTCATGCAATATCATATCATCATCATGATGCTTCACATTCACATTCTCAGACACATATTCAATATCCAAGTCGGTTGAGTTAAGTCTCGGACAGGTTTCTGCAATGAGAATAATTACGTCATTAAATAGAGACCATCGTTTATCATACAGTAAAGCAAAGCAGATATAACTGTACCTATACGAATACAGCTGGAAAATATACTCACTGAAGCATGCGGGTAAGTAATTGTTGACGTTCCATATTCTTTCTTTGCATGTTACGACCTCCTTTCCGTGTATTCGATATTCAGGATTGCACGAGTATCTGAGTTTTGCATACTGCGGCACCAGAACTCCAGGGCCAAGTTCAGTGCCACTCGGGATGTCAGCGTCTATGGTGTATTTACCGAACCCCGGGTTATCCGGTAAAATACAACCGTAGTCATAAGGAGACCTAAAATAACAACAGAACATAATTTTAAAGTCAAGTATTACATATTCAATATAATGTATCAATTATATGATATGATACGAGCATTACCGCATTACTTAATTGTAAACATCGGAAAATAGAACATTTTCGTTCGGTTAGTTTTTAAAACTTACTAGGAATTAAAGCATTTTTTTATTTTAATATCTGCTTCGGGCATTCCTTTCTGTTAGGTCTAATAAATTCATATGATCTAATACTTTTCATTTTTCTTATCAAAGATATTATTACTTTCTATATCATATCTTTGCGCGATGTTTATATAATATTTTTTTAGTGGATGTTTTTTTCTTATTAAATATCAATATGATAATCTCTCACAAACGCGCGTATACGATCGAACTGTTCAACTGAACTTCGCATCGCCACTTACCAAGTTTCATATCTGTATTTCGTGTGATTGACCCACTGGATGTGCGCCGCTACAGTTGTGAACGTCGTGTACTGGTAAGAGTCGCATGTCCCACTGTTAAATGGACCCGTGCTGACGACTCCGATCAACATATATCTCTGTTCAGTGCTGTTTACCATTCTAGGATATACTAAACCGCCGCCGCTGTCCCCCTCGCATACGCTCGTACCTGAATAAAAATTCAAATTCATAATCACCAGATCTAATTGAAAATCGGTGAAATTAAAAAAACTCAAATTAACGTAACAATTATGTCATAGTTTATGTATGACAAACAGGGGAAAATTAGAAGCCTAACCGACACTCACGTAAAAACCTGTCGTTAAGGGCAAACGTACTATGTCCCTTAAAGCACGCTTGTCTGAGAGGATTACAAACTTATTTCTTTTAAAGGAAGACAGTGATTACATTGTTTTTAGCAAATACCGTGGTGTTTCCTCTATGCATATAAAAGAATAACATCAAATTGTTTCTAAAAAATAAGACTGATCTCGGGTTTCGTACGTTTCTTCCTATATAAATTCATTTGAAGTTCATTTATTTCGTGAAATAATTTAAGATGTTGACCACACAAATTTTGGTTGAAATTGATAAAAAGTATACAAATGTGGCAAAGTAACCGATAATAACCGAGAATTTCAGCAACCAACGCCAATTATTGTATTGTAAATTATGTCTTACGGAAGGTGATCTGAAAATTAACTCTATTACAATACCGAACTAAGTATTTAAAATGAAATTTCTAGAAAATAGTCGACCGTAGTACACCGCTCTCGTTTGTATTCATTATTATACATTCATGTAATTTGAAAAACGAAAGTTTTTACGATCGAAATTTTAAAATAATTAACCATCTAAGCGGTCAACTTCTCAAAAACTCAGTGTTGTAGTTACAATTGTTTAATTATACCAATTTACCTACGGTGGACACGACGCAATGAAATGAAATATGGAACTGTACATGAAACTGAATAAAGTATGAAACTTGTTTTACGTTGCTAGAAGTGTATCGACTGTGATAACTGTGATTATGTTCGAAAATAAATACGCTATTTTGAAGATTATATTCTACATTTCTGTCTCTCTCTCACGTACTCTCTCAAACTATTTCAGAGTTATGAGTCCCGGTGCAAATTTTTCGACAGACTCTCGCAAATATTAGTGCAATCTTACAGAAACGAAACCAAAATAATACCTCATTTTCAGAAATAAAACACACTCAAAACATAGAACAGCTCGTAATACTGTAATATTTTCCAGCACGTTCGATAATGCACGATTTTTACATAAAATCATATGCAAAATAGATGCTAACAGACAGTTTCTAATTTAACACAAAATTTCAGAGAAAAAAACTCGTAATTTTCACCGACTTTGTATACACTTTTTTAAAGTGTCTATTTGTCGTTGAGCAAATGATTTATGAAACAAAAAATCGTATTAACAAACAACACTGGCACTCCATAAAATTAGGAATTAATGTCGCCTTCTTATGGCGTTTGTGAAATCTAGTCTCGCTCACCGTTCGTATAACCGGCACACACTTTATCCAGAGTCACTTGTCCAACGAAATCACTCGGAACGATCTGCAAACAATCGTCGAAGCTGTGAAGCGGCAACGTCGCGTACTGCAACAAATCACTGCGGTTTCCGTGTTCGGACGTTAAACCCCAGCCAGGGATCTGAAAAGCAAAGTTTTTCGTATAAATTTTAAAACTAAATCATCCACGAATCTAAAGTAGAGATTTCAACTGAATCCACCGTTAATCAACACAAAGATTACGATAAAAATCACGAGGAACGGATCTTTTAATTATATAGGTTTAGATTATAATAGGTGGAGAAAATGTCGGTGAATCCCTTCGTCGTCAACGACTTTCAAACGAGAAGAGAATCTTCAAATGGCGCGTCGTCGTAATGCAACGTCCACAATTCATTTTTCCACGTTTCAGACTGCTCTTCCAGACTAAATCGCGTGACCGTTTCCCAGTATCTTGAAATAAGAATACTGATTTACTGTCTGAGCTGTCCGCACGCGTTCACGATGACCCTAACACATTGTTGACCGGTCACGAGGTTACTCGTGTTCTTATGCACGACCGCTGTTGACCGGCGACGAGTACACTCGTATTTACACTTGCATTCGCTTGTGCAACTTTTAAAGGCCAAAGCGACATAAGTTTGTATGAAAGCGTTCCTAATCGTGTTGGATCGTGCCTGCTTTATTATAATAGGTATTCTTTTTCTACATATTCAGTTTTTCAATTGCAATTTTAGTATTAAAAAAAAATCAAAAATGACGCGTCGCGACGATGAATAATTTTCCAAAGAATTATCGCAGATACTTTGTCCGATCGCCCGAGTGACTTTGAAATGTAAAGTGGTCGACCGGAAGACGACAGACTATCGGAATCAGAAGTCAGTGATGAGTCTGACATTAGACCACCGCAGAGGCAAAACAGAAATATGATAGAATCCGATTATGAAAGAGATTTGTATGAAGAGTGGACAGAAAATAACGTTTCACCAACTTTGGTAGATTATATAAAGATTTCGGGCATAACTGTTCAACTCAGCGATCCACGAAGTATCAGTGAAGTGACGGATTTTCACTTTTTGATAACGATTTCATTACTCTAATTGTTTTTCAAACCGATTTATACTAAATGGAACATTTTCATAATGATACAAATAAGTTTCTCGGTTTATTGATATTGATAGGACGGCCGAAAAAGTCACATCGGAGAGATTACTGGTCAACTGATCTGTTATTAAATGACCTACATTTCCTAAAACTATAACTAGAGTAAGGTTCGAGCCAATTCTTATATTATTTCATCTTAGCGATAATTCACAAGATACATTTAATGAAGACATACTTTACAAAATTAGACGTCTTTTGGATTGCTTTATTGGAAAAAAAACGGGTGTCGGTTCTCATGTAAACACGACAGAAGTGAAACTTCAGTATTTTTATTTAGATGCAAGGAAGGGAGAGGAGGTTTGTTGTAAATTACAAATTCAATAATACAAACATGATATTCTATAATTAAATAGGAAAGAAGGGTGCATTGCAATAAATTACTTGTTAAATAATATAAAGGAGATATGTTATAATGCAAAACATAATTTTATTCTGATTCGTTTCGCATCTAAAAATGAGACGATCGGTTTATGGTAACTAAAATACGGTATAAAAAATTTTGACTCAAATTTATCGAGAAATCTCGAAAATACTCCATCGATTGTAGTTCGTGATCTCATAGTTGCTCCATTAGGGCTATTTACAATATTTAAATACAATTTTACATGGAAAAAATCAATTTATGGTAGGGAAGCGTCAGAAGAAAAGTTAACGTTAAAATCATCGCAATTTTGTCATAAATGCCATCGACTAGATTGGCTTCCTCGACGGCCTAGATTAATAAAGAGTACTGTGCATGAATCTGATAATATCTTCGATTTGGTTTTCTGATTTGGTGAAATATAGATGGCAATCATCAAGATGACCGTTCCGTTTCCCGCAACACGTTGAGCGGCACATATGTCTCCGACAGCTGTGGTTGTTACTCCTATCGATTGTGTTTGTTGAAAATTGCAATCCGTGTGGGCAGTAACAACATTAGCTGTGTCACTAGATCTGTGATAAATCGCCACTCCTCCAGATCGAACGGTCGGACGTTTATGTTGAACAACACAATTGAAGTTAGGGATATCGATTCGATCCTCAGTCTTTAGCCGAGTATCAGAAAAAACAATAGGCTTGACTGCTGGATAACTGTATTAGAGAGACTGGCTGAGTGAGCCAGTGAGAAAACTTTGACAATTTAAGGAAGGAATTGACAGCCTTCTTTTGCTGCGGATGATATCTAGTAACACATACTCTATTGTCACCAGTCGATTAATGGATTATATACAAAATTCAATGAAGTAGCCACTCGTCGACCGTGCTAAAACCTGGCTACATTGTCACGAGTTACAATGGTACAGTCCTAGTATATTTGTGACGCGTGATAATGGTACGTACAATAACTGCTGACAGTCTGTTTTGCCCCATCACCGTCCGCATTCCTCAGCTCAGTACTCCACGCGTTGTCTCTCTCTCTCGCACTCATGCGGTCATATACTCACTATCTCTCTCGTTCGCGGCTACGTTCATGGTAACGTTTTTTCTTCTCCCCGACATCCGAGCACAAAACAATTTATAAACGAAAAAGAAAATGAAAAACACCATCAAAATCCACTAACTAGAAATCTGTCAGCTTATTAAAAATCACTTAAATAAAATTAATGTGTGACAAAGTGTAAAAAAGAATAAATAAACACATTGAAAATATAGTAACATAATTATCCAAGACCAAATATAACACGGTCGCACGGCTCGTGAAACGAACAAGTGTTATTGCAGACTGACTCAATTAAAACCAACACGCCGGCATAGCGTTATTTAACACATTGCGGACGGATCACGAGAATTCCCGTGTTTTCTGTTCTAGAGTTTGTGGCCAATCATGAGAATCCTCGTCTCTGCGTTGTTGTCATTTAGAGTGGAGCAGTGTAACGGAAAACGCATTCGCTGAGGGGGTATAAGTTCCATATGGAATTAAAAGTGATTAGTCTCGTGTTCTTAGTAATGAAACTAACTTGATTTTTATATCTTTAACTAGAAGTTCGAATGATTCCAACAATTCATGGTGCGTCCTCTTGTGCAACGGGAAAGACAAATTGTCACACTGGAGAGGAAATAAAAAAGCCAGTGTCCGTTGAGCAGTATAATAGCTATATGAGAGCTGTTGATCTCGCCGACCAATATCTCTCGACATGTAGTATCGCTAGGAAAACAATGAAATGGACAAAGGAAGTAGTGCTTTACTTGATTGATTGTGGACTATTCAATTCATTCAGGATTTATCAAGCGCTCAGTCCACAAAGCCAAATAAGATATGAGGATTTTATTTTCACTGTAGCAACAGAGTGGATCTCAGCCGAATCAGATAAACCAGCAGATCCAAAATTCAGCAATCCTGGTCCGTCGAATGTCAGAAGTACGAGAGCTCTCCAGAAAGATCATCCGCAAAGATTTTCAGGCAACGTGAAGCAGCACGTCCCTGTACTAATTCCATCTTCAGACAAAAAGAAATATCCTACTAAAGTTTGCAAAGTATGTAAAAAGTAACGGTAAGAGATGAGAAACACGCTTTGTTTAGTTCCACTTCATATTACAGAGTGTCTTACAAAGTATCATACTTCAAAAATATATTAGCTTGCGAGAATATGTAATAGATAACTTCAAAATGCAATGGGTGTTTAATTTTAAAGCGTGGCTTTAAAATTTATGCAAAACCTTTTTTGTATTCGTTCACCAAAAACATAGCTGGCCATTGAGTAAAGCTACTGGTCCGCAATGTAAAAAAATGTCCGATTATGTATGGCACAGCATACAGCTGCACAAATTAATCAGTATATCTACAATATTATAATCGTATCTAACGAATCGAATGTCCTCGGTTAACACCGAAACGAGTAGCTCTCGATAGACGGACATTCCCTTTGGCGTACGCCAACGCACTGAAGTATTATTAAAATTATTTCCTCCTTTTCTAATTAAATATCGTTTAAGTCACCGAACCACAACGAGATCAGTTTCAATGCACGGTCCCTTACTTTGAAGTAGTGCATACAAGACAAACGTGCAAACTCATCGAATAGTTCAAAACAAATGTCTTCGAATAATACGAACGTACGCCCGCCCACAATTTCCAAGCACAGAAACCTCACATAGTCAATTAAACGTCCGATACGTCAAGGATGCAATTAAAAAACGTAGCGAATCGTTTTCCTCGAGATGTAAGTACAATATTATAGGAATACATCATCATAGTGGTACGAAACGCATAAACGTCAACGAACAAAAAACACTCACTATTCTGAAATTTCCAATCGATTATCTGCGATGTCTCGTTTATCGCTTAACAAGTCCACAATTAAATGGATAATTCGTCACAAAAATAACGTTACAATGCATAAGAACGATACGAATTCTCGACTTGTGGTTGCGAAATCGTGTGATCGAGCCTCACGTGCGCTCGATCCGCACTCACGAACACGCGCACATGCTCACGCGATCCCGCATCCTGAACGAAATCGATTCCGTGACGCCATCGGAAGATTCTAGAAGTTTCTCGAAGCTCCTCTAGACCTTCGATACCCCTACCACGACTCTTCACACCTAGAGAGCACGTGAGGCGCAACTGTCGTACATAAAAGTAATATGGGAGCGTGGGCGGCAGCGCACGTCGATGCAACGACAGACCACTCGATACCGTTCGTAATTCTCGAACGAGGTTCGTGACAATTGATCGAATGCAGCCCCGTGTTCATAAACTGCGCTCGTTCGCACGTCGGTATTCTCTCCCACCGAATTTCACTATACTCTCGATTTGATTTTCATAAAGAGGAAACACATTTGTGATTATTAGTCTCGACTATTCGATTATATATCCGATACATTAAACACACGCGCGCATATAAAATACACTTTCGCGTGACGTCGCGTCGGACCTTTCCGGCGTTTTCTGTCACCGAATCGAGCCAGAGCCGTCCAAGTCCGTTTGTCTAACGCTCAACGTTCGTCGAGGAATCTGTCCAAGACGATGTTCTCAAGTACGCGTAATTTACATTCAATTCCTGATGCATTTAACATTTCCTCGAAATGTGCCCTGAACGAAAGTACCTGTTATTGCCACGCGCTCGCTCCTTTGGTATTTAGGGCATCGAATTAATTTATACGCCCGATACACACACGTTTCTCGTCGTGTCATTCTACACTGCTCGTATATCGATTAAACCTTCTGAATTATCGTTTCACGAAAACATATCGTTAATTAATAATTATCAGCGAAACTGTTATACGCTAAATAAGTTAACTAATGAATAAAGTAACAAGAATCGTCGCATGACGTTTGCAGAAATAAACGGCAAATACACTCACATTAACAGAACGACGGTTTAAACTTTCCGCTCGAATGAATTCCGAATTATTATAAATTTCACATGTTAAATTCATTAATCTTTCTAATGTTCTAATCGAATGCCTCACCCACCGCACCAGATGAAGCAATGAATTGTTAATGTAATGTAATTTATCGAAACTGTTTGCATATTTATTTATATATATAGACGTTTCGTAATTATTATTTAATACAATGTATTATACTTTTTATATTGATTTATAGCAAATGTTTTTTTTTTTGAACTACTGCCATTGCTCACTGAATTAACTACATATAGTCCCTTTATCTCTGAAATTAAATGTGTTGTTACTTCTGTATTAAATTCATTACACGAAATACGGCTTACTTAATAAGTGTTTGAAGTGTTTCGTTTTTATTCTTACTACGACATATTTTCGATCCGAATTTAATCAATCAACGTCAGAGTTTTACCTTAGTTCAACAACATTGCGCAAAACACACGAGCTACACGACCTTAAACTGTACTACGCACATTAAAATATGTAAAATTTTGTACATACGTTTCCCTTATTGATCTCTGTCACATCGAAAATCGTTGAAGTGTAGTCGACGCATATCGGCTGAACTAAATCGGATAATATGAAGACTCGATTCAGGACGAGAATCGCTATGTCTGCAGCAAAACCGGTCGACGATCCTTTGTATTTATTCCTTATCAGTATCTCGACGACCTAAAACAATAATAATGGTTATGAAATATTTCAAAACAAACACAATATAATTAAGTCGTTGTTTTGCGCTTTCTCACAAATGAAAAGCATACGAACGTGTGTTCGATCGATGTGATGGTTTATAAAATTCGACTTTTAATTTAAAATTGAGATACAGGCTGGCGACAAACATTTCTATGTAAAAAAAGAATGATGATTTTTTAATAAACCGAGCAACGTCAATTTACCAATCTCTAATACACTTATAAACATTTAAATAGTAATTGAATGTATCGATGATCAGCACACATTGAACTATATACTAATTCATTACACTGAATAATGTTCGACCGCTGCGCGACTTCACTGCTCATATTTAACTCTTTCAAATGTCAACACGATTGCATACGAATCGAGATAAATTTCCGTATACAGACTACGCTGATCGATCGCTCGAAAGTTTGGAAAAATCGACTTTATAGAAATCCACTCACGTCCCTGTGCTGTGCGAATTTGTCGTCTTCACTATTCCATTCCCTGTAGATTTTTCCAGCAGCGACCGCGTATGACCTCGGGTCCAGTCTCTCAAAACAATGTGCAGCTGAAATCGAATGACACTAATTAGGCACTGCTACGAATCGTTAAATTTTTCCCAAAACTAAATAATAAAAGAGTTACTGCTGCACGTTTAATATGAAAACCGTATTAAGATATGAATATTTTTAATGTACACTTGAAATTTGAAATGGAAACCGCCATATTTCAGCACTCCAATATAATCTGATAAATTTTGATAGGATATCTCGTAACTAAATAAATAAAAACATTTTACACATTTTCTCGTTGTAATTTCTACGATATAACTTCTTCCATCTGAGTTATTATTTCCATGCGGCTATTTAAAATTATTATTATTATAATTTCAATGCGAATACAAACCTGTTATGACGAGTTTCGGACTCAATATCGAACCGCCGCATATGTGAATGTGTTTCTCGTTTCTCTTGATGTACAAACCAATGTGCCAAGGGAAATCGCCCAGTTCAGCCCTCTTCCCTTTTACTACGAACGGTGTCCATTTTGTCAATTTTATGCCACATACTGAAAAATAATACAAACTCGTCTCTCTGTTTGAAAATGCACATGAAAACAATACTATTAAAAAATAATGTCAGCGAGAATAACATTGTGATGTAACACAGATAGCACCATTGAATAATATAATTGGATGATTTTCGTTTTATGCTGACATTATCGTCAAGTGGTATTATAATAATTATAAATGACACTACGGCAAACATCTACAGTCCCCTTCATTATTATAAATGCTTTATTCGAACTAATGTTTATTACAAATATTTAATATACGCATTACGTATTGATTATAAAGATATAATTATGTCGATTACTTATGAAAATGTTAACATACTTGGATTAATTGCAACATTAAAATATTTCAACATTGAATATTATCATTAGAGGCAGTCATCAATGGGGTTCTTGTATATGTGTACCTACCATATATATATAAATAGATTTTTCGAAAATCTATGTAATTATTTCATAAAGTAGAAAATTGATGTAAATGAAAATATTATGAATTAAGCGCACGACAAATGTTTTGTAATTTTAAAATTAATTCGAAAACGTTATTTTATACATTAAACAGTATATAAAATAACACAATTTCTATAGTGGTAAAATTATATTTATTTATGAGATGGTAATCAATTTGGTATTTTCACGATGAATTTTTGCATCCAGAACATAAAGTCAGAACAATGAAAGGAATCTAAGAAATTATTTTTTTAAAAATTTTTAAAAACATCTTTAACTACGAGTAGATTAATTAAATCTCAACAGTAAAATTAATCAGATTAAATTAGTTAGATCAACATTGTTTCGACACACTTTCGAAAGACGACCGAACGGACAATCAGAATAATATGTTATGCATTTAATCTCTACTGCAGTTGTGGATCTCACTAAATGATTTCCAAACTCAGACCGCGTTCATTTACAAAAATATTACTAAATGAATACGTTTATTATTCTACATTGTAATGAAAACCAGTTTTTGCTGAATTATTAGAAACTTAATGGTAAAAAAGAAAACGTTTTTTTCTCCTATATAATGTCTCGTATAAAGCTTGGTTCTACTAATGGGCTTAATTATTCGGCCTCGATAGATGAAGAGCAATAATCAGTAAACATAGTTCTTTTTTTGTTTAAATCACCGATCTATGTTAACAGTATTTATTATTCTGAATGTATGTAATTTACAGTTTGTACTCAAATTTATGTTGAATCAATTGAAGAGCAAACAGGAAAAAAAATAAAATGAAAATAGTAAACACTTGAAATTAATAAACTGCTCACCCGGTTCACAGGTAAACAAGAACCCACGGTTCCACGATCCATTTCGGCAGCTCAACTCTTCATATGGCAAGAAATCACGATAATAAGAATGTTTGCATTTCACCCTTGCAACAGTGCCATTCGCCATCGGCTCATCGCATGACGTTACATTTCCTTCGTAGAAGCAATCGATTTGCAATGATGTTGAGAAGAGTTCAGGACAGAATCCTGAAAATCGATAAGATATTATATGAAACAATGAATTAATTGCTTTATGTTTTATTCCAACGGCACGTAAATAGTAAAAGAGAAATTGAAATGTACAACTCGAATCCAACTCACAAGTAAATGCAATCATGAGACCCATAAAATATATTTTATTGAACGTCTACGTTCCGATTTCTTGCACATCTGACTACTTTCTCTATGAAAAAGCAGAAAGAAAAAATCCTCTTCAAGCATATCTTACAATACTTATAAAAAAGTTATATTTCAGACGAATTTCATAAAACAGTGTACCATAAATAATTCATATGTTCTGTAAAATATTTACATTGTCGATCAAACACTGACATCAATGACCGTTTGGTAAATCCGTACGAAAAATGTGTGCTGGCTGTACGTAAGCTATTGGTATTATTATTATCGGTACACTTTAAATGTTTGCCGTCCACTCTCTGTCTGAGACCGTGTGTATGATGTAATATGTATGATGTAATCACTTTGATCTCTTAATTCGGACTCGTACGTAATATTATAAAAATACATTGTAGAAAAAAGCGGAGCCAACAATGCGAGGTAGTTGAACGAATGTGTTAAAGAATTTGTATTTAAGACAAATATGCTCCTGTCGTGACAACTAAATGAAAAATTATTTTTTTCCGTCGAGCCAACTACGCTGCGTAGATGTATTTAATAACATGCCTGCATAAATTGACAGCTCAGCGATCGGACTAAAAAAAATTGGCAGGTAGTGTCGAGTCACTGAGGTTTTTGGCGGCAAACGTCTTACCTAAGCGGTGTTGTCGGGACGTGGTGTTTGTAGGGTTGGTAAGAACGAAGAAACGAGCTTCGCGTATCCGATCAAGTCAACTGTACACGATAACAACGGACGTTGAAAAATTCTGTGGATTCCATCAATACACTACTGACTACAACAACGACGGCGGTGACGACAAAATGGAGTCTTTCATGGTGTGTACGTGTAACATTCAAAGTGTGGTGGCACACGACTTGGACTTGAGCAGCGACCCAGTCACTTCACGCTCCGACTACTTGGCACTCGCGGAGACTTGGATAGGTAAAGATAAAATCGTTGACATACCCGGCCTTAAACACATTAAGTTCAAAGAGTGCAACGGCGGTGACCCACAGCCCAGTACGAGTCGTGGCATTGGCTAGAAGCGTAGCACGGCACGGTGTCACGGCAGTCTTCAAGAATCAGAAAACGTGCAGGGCTCATGTCGCTAGACCCGTTCGACGTCGGCCGATACTCAAGTATTCTGCATTCAATTGCTTACGGGATGTTCATGTTGACGAAGGTGTGCTAGTGGAAGTTGAAATCCCTAACCGATTTGAATTCGTTCTAGTGTCAGTCTATATTCATCCAACACGCACCACTCAACTATATCGAGATGTTTCTTTTTCAACTAATGCCTGACTACACAGAGCATGTCAGAACAATAGTTAACGACTGGCAGTGCGACCCCAAAAATACCGCTTCTGCTCACCGGGGACTTTAACATTGTTGAGTTGAACGATCGCTTCGAACAGTTTCTGAACGACAAGTTTAGATCGATCTCGGCCACGGATCCAACAGACTTCACAACTTTAAAGAATACCACTTGTAGACTTAACGTTCTCTAGAGATATAAGTGTAGTATGTGAGTCTTACATATCGTACCACTCGTGCCATTGTCCTGTCTTTAACAAAATTTTAAAAATTAAAGTAAAAAATATTCGCTGCCAACATTTTGTTTAATAAAATCGCAAAAAATGAACACAATTTCCAATATTCCAATAGGAACATACACAAGTTACAGAAAATTCAATTTATTATTTAATTCTTAAAAAAAATATCACAAAATTATTAATTGTACGTTGAAATCATCAGCGGCAAAACAACAGCACCTCTATTCAATTAGCTACCGTTTCAATTAGTATAATATAGGATAAACTATTCTCTTATTTCACAAACGATAAGTCGCTATCGTTCTGCCGGTTCTGTGGAAACTATCCATCGGGACAGCAGATCCTGGAAATCGAGCAGCAGCATCATCAATAAATCATTCGGATGCATAAAAAAGTTCTCTTTAAATTAGCGATTCCGAATAACAGTGAATTAGGCTTGAATACCTTCGGCACGTCTATACGACGACGAGCGGCTGATATTGGTCTATCGTCGTACAAAAGCGCGAAAAGCCATTAATTCTACCAAAAATAATAAACAAACAAGACTGGAGTTTACGGATCTGTACATTAAATGAGATGTTTGCAAATCGAAACCGATATGTTTTTTTACGGTATGTTCGAGTTTAATTGGAAGGGTTTGGACTGGCCGAAACGTATTCGGTGGTTGAACGGAGAAAGATTAAATACGCACTATTCCGAATGTGCAGAGAAGCACGGAGAAGGTAATGTTGTGGTTCGGGGATATTTTCCTGGCCGAAAAATCAGACTAGTCCACATAATAAATGGATAAGATCACTAAAAAATACGCTCTTCAAAGTGTTATGCTGCCTCGTTCCGACGACAAGACGCAATTAAAGTAAACACAGCAACACGACAACGGCCCAAAGAACATTTCCGAAAGCTTTAAAGCGCGGTCTAATTTGAACAAATTGGATGTATTGAGTGACAATGGCAGTTACATAGAAAATTTATGATTGTAAATTCTAGATTGTCGAATTCAGTACGACGACTGCAAGAATGAAGAAACCGTCGCTAGAAATGTGTTTTAAAACGTGTTTTAGTTTCATTCGACACTTTAAATGTGACACTGTTTTGCATCACGAACATCATGTACAAGCACTGATCAAATATCGGATGTACTAAATATCTGGAAACGATAACTTGAACGCACTGATTTTTTTCAACGAATCGCGCGGTTAACCGCTCTCTTATCGAGGTTACCTTTTTTCTTGACTGTTATCAGCAAAACAGATTTCGAACAAACAGCTAGACAGACGGCGCATTTAAAATTTAATATCGCAATATATAAGAAAGCGTCAATCGGTTTTGTACAACAGAAACATTAACCCTGCTATTGTTTTTGTAATTTCTAATACCGAATGCAGCGTGCTAATATGGAAACTCGTGTTTCGGTCTGTTTCAATTTATACAGTCTTAAAAATACGCTCGTTCTCTTCTATAATGCCCGTATATAAAATACATTTGATCGACTTTAATTTATGCTTTAATATTTCAGTTTTATATTCACTACGAAATTCATAATTTCATTATTTATCTTAATCATAACTCTTAAACAACTATTCGAATCGAAACTTAACATCAATATAGAAAAGTGAAATAATATCTGTGGTTTATTATGCCGGTGAGTACAGATCATCGATAGGTGACGATAATTCGAATCTGTTAACGCAACGAACATTATTTGTGTTTACAAGTAGGCGAAACCACTTTCGCGTTGCACTCACCCTCCCCGTACATCGGAGGAGGGGCTTCACTCCCGTTCGTTAACGCTCGCCGTCCACTAACAAACAACAGAAATTAACAAACGAGACGCATAAATAATTGCGTGAATTGTAAAATATTTATGGAAAAGTTTATAAAAATTGTCAACAAAATACAATGTTAAAATGTGGAGCATTTTTTTTACATTCATGTCAATTCAAACCTGTTCATGCAACGAAAATTATTTATATTTATGATTGCATCCCTACATCCATGATATATTTTGTGTTCATTGGCAGTTGGAAATTATTTTTAAAATTATGACATTTAGCTTAACCGTGGATAACCTTCCACAAGCACTTTTTCGGATTTTTAAGATTTTTTTTACAAATGTTTCATTACAATCTATCTTCTGCTCATATATATATATATATAATAGGGGGCTTCGCACCCTACTCGTTTCGCCCGTCAACCGACGGGCTGGCTGCCCCCGCCCACTTGTCATGTTCTTGTGATTCTTCCACATTATATTTTAGTTCTTTACTATTAACTGTTACTTTACCATTGATATAGGTATCACGTTTAACACTTACAAAAGTATGTTCAAAATCGTAATAAGATTAAATATTCATATTTTTCAAATAAAGAATAGATATCTACGTCATTTATTCATTTTTAATTACAGGTTAATTTGTATCGAGCGATAACATCGTTGACATTCGAACATTTTCATTTTTCCAAGTCGACACCGACGCCTTGTAATGATCGAAAAAACTGTCATAATAATTAATAATATTAATAAGTTTAGCAGTAATAATCGTCAAAAAAGAGACAAAATGAATTCATTATTCGAGTTCCAAGCAGTTCGGACATAATTTATGTATTATATTCTGAATTTTAAACGTTTCATACTTTTTATATGCATTTTAAATACTATTGTCTGTGCATTGCGTACTACATAAAAATATGTTTATTTGTTTTTCGAAACAATGTACAAAATGTACAAAAAATTAAAAAAATGTTCAAAAATCTTTCCAAACATACCATAAATATTTGTCATAAATACCATAACTATTGTCTACGAGTAAAAGACCAGATACACTCCCGATTTTAGAGAAAAGAATATCCGTATGGTTTGAACCATGTAAATGAAAATGTAAGAGTGAGTGGAAAAAAACGATCAGAAAGACCGGAATAAATCGAATCGAACTTAATTTTGAACATAAAAAAACGTGTGTGATGCCACACATATTTTACGAAACCGAGCGAAGTATCCGATTATACTGGTCCATATTTACCGAAATAATTATCAGTGATAAACGACATGTTGATGATCTACACTCAACTCGAATCCAAACTGTGCGATGCAAATACACACAGATACACTATGCTGAAACGTTGAGCGTACGAAGGAAATTGCAGTTCGATTAAAACTCGCACAGTTCAAAATTCGTGAGTAACACTCCCGTTAACCGAATGGGGCCCTTAGTTCTGAACAAGAAATAAGATTTCCCGCCCGAACAAGATCTAATAACAGTTTCAAAAAAATCATCCTACCTGACGTAAGCGAATCCGTTATCAGAGATGTAGTAACAACAAACAGGTAACTGTAAATACGCACGGAGGAACACATTTCTTTAAAAAATTGTAGTAATAAGAACGATTCACCGTGTTACGTAACACAACACAACACAAGATATGTTAGAATAGCAAACAGACACAGAACTGGACACGAGCGACGTCAATCACGGCATCGCTTCGTCTGAACGGTAATGCACGATTTTCATTACGTTCGCCTTGTCGACGACATCGGTCATCTTTCGTTTCATAATCGTCGTTGACATTTGAACATTTTCATTTTTCCAAGTCGACGCGCGGTCCTTTTTAATGTTCGAAAAAATTATCATAATAATTAATAATATCAAAAAAATTAATAGTAATAATCGACGAACTAATGAATTCATAATTCCAGTTTCATCACTGCAGATATAAATCGTCTAGTATATATTTTCTTTTTCTATTTATTGAGTGCATATATTCTGAATTTTAATACCTCTTTCTCTGCACGAAATATACAAAAAAAAATATAATTTTCCATAACGAAAAGAATTGTGCTGTAAGATCTTCCCATACATACATTATGACTGTCTGTCGTACTCTTATGAATAAAAGACTTGATACATTCCCGGTTTTAGAGACAAATTTACCAGTATGGTTTTAAACCACATAAATAAAAACGTAAGACTGAATAAAAGAAGACAGACATAAATAAAATCAACCCGGATTTGATTTGATGACCGATAAACACGTGTGACATAACTCGTATTTTACAGATCTGAGCGAAGGACAAATTGCATTGGTTCATATTAAACGGAATAATTATAAGTGAACAGAGTAGTATGCCGATAATTGAAGTACTCGAATGCAAAGTGTATAATTCAAAGTCATACAAGTAAACTATGCTAAAAAATGAGCGAATGAGTGAAGTGCAGTTCGATTAAAATTGTACAGTTTAAAAATTCACCAATAACACACTCCCGCTAAATGTACGAGGGCCTCGATTCTGATTAAGAAAATGTTCCTCTAGCTAAATAAGATTTAATAACAGTTTCAAAAAAATCATCCTACCTGACGTAAGCGAATCCGTTATCAGATATGTAGTAACAACAAACAGGTAACTGTAACTACGCACGGAAGAACACATTTCTTTAACAAATTGTAGTAATAAGAACGATTCACCGTGTAACGTAACACAACACAACACAAGATACGTCAGAATAGTAAACCGACCGAGAACTGGACACGAGCGTCGTCAATCACGGCATCGCTTCGTCTGAACAATAAGATGCGATTTTCCCTTTCCTTACCTTGTTAATTAGTCATCTTCCTTTACATAAATTTAGCACGTTATCCTTGAAACAGATAGATTTATCGGTTATAGACATAGTGTGAAATGCTGTGTAAGGCCTTATTCGCACGAGCGTTAAAAAAGCGTTGCGTTCAGAATTAATTTTAAAACGCGCGCAAATATAATGTTCATATGAGCGTTTAAAAGTCACTTCTTTTCATCTGAATTTCATTCTTCGGTACATTTTTATTGTTTTTTTTTTTTTTTTTGTTTGCAACAACATCACCTTTTATCACTTTTTATTTTTTTATCATTTAAAAACACATGTATGTTTTTATATTCGTAAGAGAACACTGAAATAAATCGACTGCAGCCACGCAAATTTGAAACAACAGGGCCATTTGGTGATATTTTTCCAGAAATTCACGAAATTTCACAATCGAATCTACATTTCGCGAGATCGACGGATGCCCGGTAGTGCGATTTTGAATGTCCTCGTGGTCTATCCTTGAAATATTTAAATCATTCATACACACTAGTATGACTTAAATTGTCATAACCTTACACAACTTTTAACATTTCATAAGTTTCAAATTCAATATTCGCTCGCTGTTCTACGATGACTGACAGAAACATAATGTATGTGATAGCTTCTTGCGCAGAAACTTTATCAGGTGTGATTTTTGGCCGACACGTGGTAATCATCGTACCGGTTATCGTAAAAATGACATTTATCTATTAAACAATCTGGCAAAAATTAAACTTACGGTAATCACAAAAACGACCTCGTTATTACGACATGTAGCAGGCGGTGGACTTATCGGTCGCTGGATTGTTTCTGTAGGTCAAGTTTTGTTTCTTATTTTTTATCAAATTATCTTTCAATTTCACTGCAAAAAAGTACGTGGTCATTACATTGTGTAACATTATAAAATTGAAATGTTTCGGAATCACGCATTTGTTTCTAATACAGTGATATTTTTCAAACTACCGCCATCTCTAGGTCAGGCCGGGTACTTCTGGGACCACCCTCGTATTATTAGCTTGATCTTGGACCAAATTTATGTTATTTTAAAAATTTTATATTTTTTTCATTAAAAAACCACAAGAAAAAGACTATAAAACGCGATAGTTGAGGAATATTCGCCGTTATTTTGTCAATTTTTTATGAAATCAATTAAAAATGGATTAAGACATTGGCTGTAACGATACTAAGATCGTATTTGCTTTTTTTAACTTATTTTCACTAGAGATAACCCTTACGCCAGAGCTGAAAATTTTTTGAGAACCCCTACTTTGGTGATGGATTTTTGTTGACAAATGAAAAAAGAATATTTTTCGCCCATTAAAGTTAAAAGTATAAACAATAGAATAAAAAAAATATTTTTTTACCATTTTTTCATTAAAAAAAATTCAAAAATCAACCTTTCCTCCTGCTTCCAAGTCAGACCGGACCCTTAAGATCTTCACCAAACTATCTCAATTTTCAAGTTTTTTCTTCTTCGGTTACAAAACCACATCGGTAAAATACGTGCAAAAATATAAGATTGTAACTGTAATGGTTACAGTGCATTATAGTAAATGATAATTCTGAAATATGCGAACAACCTGTCAGAAATGGTTCATTTTTAAACATTTTTACAAACTAGTCTGATCTTTGAAGGACACTCAACTAAATATTACTTCTTTGAATTTTATAGCAGAGTTTTTGTCAAAATATAAGACAAATATTTTCATTGAGGATTTATTTTTGATCTACAACTTATAATAAAATGGTTACTTTTTATATATTTCTTCTTTCTAATATTTAAATACTTTAAATGTGTTAATAGACGAAGATGCAAACATCTGTTATTGTTATTAGGTGTAAACGTTCTTATTAAATGTAATTTAAAGAATCAAAAGTATGAATATACTTTTGAGACGATTTGAATTTAGTTTTATACATATATATATATATATACATATATATATATATATATATATATATATATATATATATATATATATATAATGTACATTGTATTTCAACCCTTATAATTTTTGTTAGCGATAATAGACATTAGCTCGTTCATAATGCTACGTAAACTTCTGTAAAAGAACTTTCCAGTATTGCAATCACTAAAAGAGAATAGTCCGTCAATGTAGAACCGCATCTGACCGTTCGTCATGACTTTAAGTGCACTTCCACTTCCTCTTGCTTGTTTCCAATAATCGTTATCTGGGCAGTATGTACTGTTGACAACTAGAATTACAAAAAAAATATTGTAGTATTTTAAATTTATTTGCAAGTCACATCATTTAGTTTGTTCATTTGTCGACATTGCGCCATTGAAAATAATTTATAATTATTGACTCCCTATAATTGATTTCAATAACAACCCAAACCATAAAACAGAACACAACATTCCATAAATATACGAGGGGAATTCAAAATTTCTCTTTCTTCTTTTCTTTTTTTTCTTATTTCTTTATTTTTCCGAAAATACAATTCTCCGAACGTACACCTTTTTGAAATCGTTCTTCAATATTAACGATCTTGCCCGACATGACATAGCCTAATCTCACTTGGGGTGACCGTACGTGACCACGAGAATGATTTCTTCAAATGGTTCCATTCTGAACAAATTGCTATCATGAAAAGGTGCACGATCGGACAACTTACAAAAATAATTGAATTTTATTTTGAAAATCACCGTTCAATTATTTTGGCACATCGAGCATATCGTTGTTATTTTAACCCTGCGGAGATCGCGGCTGATCTGACAGAAACGGACAAATTGTTTTATTAAATATATTTACACATATCAAGTGTATAGATTGGAGCTTAGGCCGGTCAAAGTAATTTAGGAAACCTCGAGCATGCTTCTTAAGTAATGCTGACACGCTATGATGGCGTTAGTTGTTCGATTTATAAGTCATTTTGTATATCGTTATTAAAATCGCCATACTTTTACTATATTTGGAAAAATAAAAAAGATGAAAATATTTCAAAACAAAAAAATATTACAAAACGCTTCAACCCAAAACCTTGAAACCCTCTCGTTCTTCTTGCGCCATCTTGTCTATATATACATACATATACATACATATATATATATATATATATATATATATATATATATATATATATATAAGTGCATTTAACTAGGAATAATGGTTTTAGACTGACTATTTTTTTAAATGCACTGATTTTTTTTAAAATTCATAAAATATACAACTTGTTATGTGCACTTCGTGGTAATTATTTTGAAAAATGTAATAGGGTTCTGTTAAAATCGTGAAACCTTAATGAATATCAAACGTTCTTAAAATTAATTAGACGAATTAAGAATGAAGAATCAAATATACTTCAACTATTACTCAATAAAAATGAACTTCAAAAACATCAAGAGTATCTTCTACAGATATCAACTTACCTACTAAATCTACCAGCTTTCCGTCTACGAATCTCTTATTAAGAACCATAAATTTTGATCTTGGAGTGGCCTCTGGATCTAAATACGTCCAATACGCAGTCTGGAAATAAAAATACGTCCGAGACATCAGAAAATTCTTGTCGATTTTGTTTTTATAATTTACACGAAGCGAGTCAACGACCGAATGAACAAAATATTTTAAAACGACATTGTCAATTTTATATCAGATGAAATCACAAATAATGCATTTTGCATACGGGCACATACATGTTGTGACTCAATTGTCAAAATATTTGGCGTTTTTGCCAGAGACGGATCTATGTGGAAACCAATGAAGCTTTAGCTTCAGTGCCCCGCTCCGTAGGGAGCATCACAATGAACGAAAATTAAAAAAATTATTACAATTTACAAATAAATAAAACATGCTAGAGTCAAAAATTGAAGAATCAATGTTGTACAATTTTGTCGTTTCGAATTCGGTTCTATTTGCAGTGGCTGTAGCAGTCGCAAATAAATAGTGAAGAAACAAATAAAAATTATTCCGATTTAAACAAACGAAACAGAATCAAAATAAAGCTGATTCGATTTAGGCTTCGACATGAAATTATCAAAAAACGCAAAAATTAAAAAAATCGCGTAATTTTTTATTCAGTATTCTAGTTTAATTCAATAGAATTATGTATGAAATATTATATTGTTCATGTGGCCTCTGCGGCTCCTGTCTCATGAAGTAATGCGAATTTTGTTTTCATAGCGACCTGTGAGTTTTTAACACTAGATTTGCGGAACCCGTCACTTTGACGGGGGTTTCTGATTTGATGCTTAAAAATTCCAAACATGTAAATATTATTTTCTAGTTATTACGTATTGGTTTTTTAATGATATAATGTAGTGAATATGTATTTCTCCACTCGTTTTATCGGAAAGGCCTATATTTTATTATTTCTAAACGTCGTATACCTTTTTTTATGAAAATCCGTCAAATTGACGGGTCACTTAATTTACAATCGATCGTTTCAATTGTTGCGGAATAACAAAAATGAAAATGAGTAAGGAAAGACAAAACAAATAACGGCTGTTTGGCAGCGAGTACGTAAACGAACAGCTTTGAACTTTTTGTCTACAAAAAGAGCAAACCTCATCGTATCACGAACGATCATCTCAACCGTGCAGTTTGCAGAGAAACGATGTGATATTCGGAAATTTAGTGAGGCTGAATTTGTTATTTATAATACAATTGGAGCAAAGTGAGTGATTATTTCAAAAGTGAATTTTGCGGAAAAGAAAGCGGAGTTTATTTACTAGACAAAGATTTGAATTTTTCAAGGTAGTTTGAAAATCTATCCATAAAGGAATGTTCTTTTACATTTATGTTCTGCCTACTTGGCTACGTATCACGGACAAGTCTCGAAAAGATATTGAATTGATAAAAAAACTGATCAGTGTAGATGGACACCTATCTGGATCGGATTCTGATGTAAATAAGCCCGATAAATTCGGCATTAGTTTTGGTTGGCATCGGACGTCACAAGAAAATATCTTATAAATGGCTTCCCATATTTAGGGAAAGACGAAATACGACCATCAAATAATACCTCTGAGCGAACTCGTCGTACTCAAGCTTGCTCGACCATAGTTAGGCCGTTGAAAAACATTAATACTGACAACTTTCTCACAAGCACTTCCCTCGAAAAAAAGTTGCTTGCAAAAAAAACAACTCTTCTGGGGACTATACGTGCAAATAGAAGAGAATTGTCAAAAATTGCAAAGGTTAAGAAGGATAATACGATCCGATTTTCCACAAAACTTTATAAATCAGATGAGTGCGTTCTCACAGTTTGCAAATCCAAGCCAAACAAAAAGGTATTATTGCTCAATTCTAAACATAAAAATGTCGAAATAGAAGGTAATGCTAAACGTGTCCCTGAAACAGTCACATTTTACAAAAAAAAACAAGTTTGGGATGGATGTTGTAGACCAAATGGCTAGAAAATATAGCGTGAAAGCAGGGTTCCGTAGATGGTCCCTTCAATTGTTTTCTAACATTTTAGATTTTGCAGCCATCAATGCCAGGATATTGTACAAAGAGACCACTGGACTAGACATATCTAGAATGAATTTTATTTTTCAACTGGCTGAAGAACTAGGCAGTGATCTTCGCGACGAACAAAATACTAGTTCCAATCCATTGCCAGTTATACAAAATCTTAATGTACGAAAGTCTTGCCGAATCGGATTATGTAAGAAATACAAGTCTAATAATATTTTTGTATTGAGTGTAACGAGTATGTATGAGGAGAATGTACATTCAAAATGGAGTTTATATATAAAAATGTACTGAATGAAACTGTTAATGAAAACCTATCGATTTAAGATGAAAAGAATCACAGAAAATTGCATTTGATTTATCCGTCAAAAGGACGGATTTCAGTAAAAATAGGTATACAGTCGATACCCGTAGATGCTTATAATCATCTAAACAGGATATGATTATGATTTATTTACATTATTGGTAAAGCACAAAGTTACTTTGACCTGTGATGAATTGTTTATCTTAATTTGTAGTTTTTACATTGTTTACAGTACTGTTGTACAATAACATTCTTATTGTCTAGACATGATATGGTTTGTGATGGAAAAATACAGATTTACTTATTCTATGGTACAGCTTAATTAAATTACTATAGTGTAGGATGATCTAACATATAACTTGCGCTCATCATAATTTTCGATTACATCGTGGTACGACGCAGGCTCTTTGTTGTCTATTTTGACAAAGGCTCTTTGTTGGCTATTCTACTTCCTATTTCATCTCTGCAATCGTGTACGATTTGTTCTCAGCCTTTTATCTCTGTTGAACATAAATCAAGTACTACTTATAAACCTTAGTTTTTCTCAGGTATTGCACCATCTTCCTTTTCTGTATACACTTGAATGCTTCAGATATATATATATATATATATATATATATATATATATATATATATATATATATATATATATATATGTATGTGTGTATTTATGCTATTGCAAAGCATCCAAAATTTTATTCTATACTTTGATCGTTTATTCAGCATATATTGCCTCGAAATCCAATCAACTGCTCGTCAATCGTTACTGTTTCACCGAGATTGCGTTATTTTGTCAATATCTCAACCCATTTGTCCCACAACTTCCAAATTAGGATCATCTCATCCGTATTCCCACAAGCAGCTCGTGTGTTATGATCGTCAAATCTTATGACACTTGAAATAACATTGAATCGTTTCAACGACGGTAGCACGGAAAATATATCGACCTTTTTGCACGTTCCACAAGTTTCTACTTGCTTCATTATGTGATTTTTATATACCAGCTAATATCAAAATACCAGTGAATGCTTCAGTTCCATGTTATCCAAACGTATTCCGTTTTCCTTATATTCTCGTTGTCCTTCCAAGTTTGTATTATCGATTATAATTTGATCAATCTTTTTTGTAATGAGCAATTGAAAAGCTGAAATTTCATTAGATATACGGGTAACTGCGTATCCGGTAGAGTTCCTGGAGTTAGTTCCATTACATTTGAGGGCGAAGCTCGACCGATCCGAGTAAGCGGATCAAAATACCATTGAATATTTTTATCTTCGGATAAGTATGACGCTATCGATACTTTTGAGTAAACGTCGTCCTCACTGTCAAGGATTTTCATCGAATTCCACATGATCTGAAGTATCTGAGCACGTATCGTCCCCAGATGACAATACAGCCTCGAAAGCTATTTCATCTCCGTTCATCCGCGACATCTTATAAAGATTTAATATTTTTTTATAAATAGCGGCAAAATCCAAATTAAAAAAAACCATTTACCTTTACATAAAACAGGCGTTTACCTGATTCATAAAATAACAGTCACAAGTTTACAAAACAACAATCGATATTCTAAAATTCGTTGAACTCTAAACGTAGCGTGAAAAATTTCCACGAGAAGCGCTAAACAGTTTTTCATTAGATGCTTGATGTACCGATGTACCTATGCGTATGTATTCTTTCAGTTTATGATTTTGAAAACGTACGATTACTACGATTATATAACCATGTAAAAATCCAACGCAAATGTAAAACAAAATTATAATTCGGAGATTTCCCGAATTAGATTTACGAACAGGAACATTTCACATTCAAAATAATATAAATAACGGCAAATTAAATGCGATAAATTAATGTGGGGCATTTAGGATCCAAGGATCTTTAGTGTTACTTATTTTATAGCGGTCCAACTATTAATCATAACTTATTGAATTAGTTTGTAATATTTTTTTTAAATCATATCAGGGAAAGTCAATAAGTTACATATTTGTAATTTTTATATTTTGGTAGGTATTTGGGACGAAATTTTCCTCTGGGCCGAAACAGAACCGTGGAATGGATGAAGGTCGAGAGATCGAGCGGAAAATTAATCCAAACTTGATTTTTTCAAACTCTACTTATCAGATATTCGTTTAAATGAAGGCCAATGTGTAATTATTATGAAAACAGATCCGAATATGAAATCATCAATAATTATTCGATACAAATTACTTACATAAATAGGGAACGGCGCCTTCACTGATTTACTGATAATACCACGAGTATCGAGACAGACAGGTGCCACGTCTCTAGTAACTTCTAAACGTTTATTTAAAATAAGAGCAGCGACTGGCGATATTATTCCACTGAATATTATTTCGTGGATCTGAAAAGAATGAATATAAATATGTAAACAATATTGATTTTGTATATTCTTCTTGTTTCTTTTGTGAGATTCTTAAAAAGTAAACATGTATAAAAAAAGATCAATATAGGAAAAAACATACACATTTTTATAAATAGATTATTTTTTCGTCGTCCCAAGCTGCACAATAAATTATTATTAATGATTTTCGATTATTCCTCAGACACATTTGAACGACAATGCCATCACACTCAAAGCGTTAAAGTCAGATTTTTCTGTACCTTGGCGCTCCGAGGATAATGATATTGTCATTGAAACGGTCATAGGTATCAATCGAAAAATCATCAATAATCAACCTTTGAACTTTTGAACTAAAGAAATATTTATGGTCGGTGGGACGAGAAAGCATTTTGTTTCTAAAAGTGTGAATTCAGCCACATTTTCAGAATCTTGAAAATATTTCCGTATTGAAAATATATTGCCGATAAGGATATTTAAGGTTTCATATTTAATTAAATTAATATTTTTAGAGTCTAACTAATAATATTTATCGAGAAACGTTTTTTTTTTTTTGAAAATGAAGAAAATAGTTGTGATTTTCCAAACATTTCAATAAAGTTTTTGAGATTGGAGTTTTTTAGTTCACATTCACATTTTTTTCTCTCGCACAATTTATAAAAAAAATTCTAATCAACAAACACTATTAAGTTGAGAGGAAAGTGATTACGATTTTTGTTTTCTGAATACTACACTTAATTTTTTTCAATGAAAGTGTTCTTCCACCGTGTCTATGTTAATATCTTTTTAAAGTGCATTTTTCGGTCTGTAGTTTTGTAAAATCGATTTTGGTTTTATTATTAATTTCGCTTCAAATTGGACTATTGAATTAAAGATGGAAAAGAATCAAATAAGACCAGGTTTGTGTGACTTCCAAACGAGTGGTAAAACATCAAAAACCGTTCATAAACTAAACGATGCTTTTGTTGTGGGTACTGTTAAAGAATGCGCGGTGCAACGGTGGTTCCAAAAATTTTGTGCCGGGGACGAGAGTTCTCTTACTGAGTTCGAAGCACAAACTTGTAGAAACTGAAAAAACAGATAAACGTATACCTGAAACTATTGCCTTTTATAATAGCACTAAATTCGGCGCGGACACGACGGATAAAATGGCCAGAAAATATAGCACAAAATCTAAATCTCGTAGATGGCCTCTCCAAGTATTTTTCAACATTCTTGATTTAACTGCGACAAATGCATGGATTTTATATAAGCAAACAACTGGAGAAAGGATATCGCGACAAGAATTTTTATTTCAGTTGACAGAAGAACTTGCCACCGAATATCGAAATTTACAGAGACAAGAAACGAAAAGTATGGAGAGAACATCAACAGATTCCACTGCAATTTCTAAAGGACGAGAAACATGTCAAATCGGACATTGCAAAAAAAAAAAATAAAACCACGAACATCTGTCGTACATGTAAAGAATATGTTTGTGGAAAGTGTTGTGGAACAGATACCCTCCGTCTGTAAAAAGTGCGTTGTCGAATAAATTTTATGTTAATTTGAAAAACGATATCTAAATCACTGAAGTAAAACATACTTTTTCAATTTCTAGTCTCCTTTCGAAAAATGCTTATGCCTAAAATGCAAAAAAAATAAATGTTTTCTAATTATTACATGACAATTATTTTTTGTTTTATTGTCCGTGCTAAATTCTGTATTATTTATAATCAACCGGAAAAGAATATGACGTTTATTTAAAAAGCGGTCATTGAACCGCCACCGGCAGAAATAGGTATTTACAAAATGTCAGTAGGTTTAGTGTTAACAGTGCCCACACCAAAAGCATCGTTTAGTTTACGAGCAGTTTTTATTGATTTACCACCCGTTTTGAACTCGTACAAAAAATTGCTCTTTTTTGCTTATTTTACACGTTTAATTCAATAGCTCAATTTGAAGGAGAATGAATAATAAAGCAGGGTCGACGTCGCCAAAATACAGACCGAAAAATTTAATTTAAAATTATATTAACATGAAGAAGATGAAATGAGACTTCGATTGAAAAAATTAAAATTAGAATTGAGAAAATGAAAATCGCAATTAATTTTCTACCAATCGAATATATATATATATATATTATTTGTTCTCTAACAACACTAACTACATCATTATCTTTTCCATTTATTTGAGCTCTAACGTTTTTTGGTCTTTTAGAGCAATCTTATACTTCACTGACCTGCAACACTTTTCTTTTCTTTTAACCACTTAATCGCAGGATTTTTTTAAAGCAAGAAAATAACTAACAGGTTTTTTTTAATATTTATGAAAACGGTACAGTTTCTTATATTAATATTAAGAATAAAACTGATTGAAAACTGATCGTGAACGAATGAGAGTCACTTGTGCCTATTTTAAGAACGAGCAGATCGAAGATCGACTCGGGTTATCGCAAAATGGAATGTGCGTCAGACGAGTCACGTTCGTTCTAACGTCGATGAATACCGATTCGTGAGGATTTACTGTGGTAGGTGGTTCTAGATTTAACCCTATTGATATGTTCGGTGTTTTGAATTATGTTTTTTTAAAAAAAGGTTTCATGTAATTTTCAGTTTTATCCTGAACGACTCTATTAAAAAAAAATATCATTAAAATCAAATAAGCAACGCTCGTATTAAATACGATAATAAACAGTAGTCGGAATGTTTTGCATAAATGAAATAGAAACACACCTGCACCATCGCTACAGCGGTATAAATGCTATTTAGATGACATCGGCCATATTAAAATGTCGGGCACACTGTATTAGGTGTGCGACATTTCCTGTATATAAATATATCATAAAGTTCTAATAAATTCTCAAGTTAAAAAGTAATCGCATGCAATTTTACATAGTTGAATGAAAATGTAACTTTTATGAAATGGATAATACGTACTTCTGCATTTTGAGCATTTAAATTCTTGGTGAAATTCCATTCCCTATGTATAACCCCTGCCTGGACTACATAGACGTGCTCGTTGATATATCTTTTCGTCATGAATTCCGTGACGCATTTACCATCTAAAACAAGAACATGAAACGTTTATATTCTGTTCTAGCCCAGCGCATTAAACGAAAACAACAGAAAGAATCGATTCATTTATTTATTCAGTGAAATTAGGTGTTCAGGCATACATCGCATATTTACCCGTCGTTTCTACCCGTAACTTGCTAGCTAGATATGTGTTTTTTCTATTTTTTGTATTTATACGATTATATAAGAGCGGTTACGACGATTTTCATGTTAGTTCGTGTTCAAATTTCAAAGTCGGAAGTCTTATATAAATGAGGTGGAGTGAAAAATTTCGGCCTACCATAAGAAATTAGACTAAGATTCTAAAATCAAAAATTTGACTTCGGCAGACTAAGATTTATTGACGAGGGCAATCGCTATAAGAACAGGATATTACTGTTCTTCTGCTGCAATTTTGTTAAAAAAATAAGAATCGACACTCATATTTTGAGTGTCGATTGGGTAAAGCCGATGAAAAATTCAAAGACAGCTCTGATGACGATGCATCGAAGCCGCAAAGCACAGACCGTGTTTTTCAGGTTAATATGACTCCACATGATGGCCAGACCGGGAACAAGATGTCACGTCGTGTCAGAAAAGACCACATGTTAGCCAGGAAATACCAAGGAGGTCAATTCTTCAACAACGCGCCCTGGAGATGATGACAACAGAGCCAAAGTAACGAGCGGTGGACGTGCGGTGAGTGATGTGGACACACTGCTATCTTATATTATTATTTGCTAAATAAATCCTAATAAAACGCAGCAGCGTTTCATTAAAAACGATTGTGTGCTACCATGTATATATATATATATATATATATATATATATATATATATAAATGTGTGTGTGTGTGCACTGAAATATGTAAGTCTATTGTCTATTTAGATTCGTTAACTTCGAATAAAATGCCATTATAGTTAAAGGCATGCGCATCCTTCCCGTATCAGTAGAAATAAAAAACTAATTTTCAGAAAAAAGTACAAATACTTTCATGAAATGTTAAAATTATCTCATTAAAAGTTGGTCGTTTCCCATGTGTTACTTGTAAATAAAATACATAAATATAACATATTATACATTATTGTATCAAATAACATACCTGTAAGTACAATGTTCGTAGTTACCAAAGTTCCAGTGCAGAAATAATATGGAGGATCGTGCGTTTTGTTGTATAAAGCAACGAGCCATGGAAATTCGCCTTTGTTTGTGAAATGTGGACTGTCAGACACGGAGAGCACGCGTGCAGATTCGAATAAATTGCTGGTCCCACATGCTGTAAGTAAATAATTGAATACTAAAATTAAGAAAGAAACGCATTGGTAAATTGTATGAAAAGTGTTTGTACTTCTCTTAATTGAAAATAAAATCAATTCGTACACGTCGAAAGAGTTCTACTCAAATACAACAAGATACACTTTCTAAAATCTTAAACTATAATCATTTTATATAACGTACAATAAAGTGGTTCTATATTCGCCTTAAGATCTCGTTCTAGTGTAAAAATATTGAAAAGTTTAAAAGAACGGGTACGTGGGTACTCTCCGCCGGTTGAATATCGAGAACAGGTCACGTAGAGAGACTCTGAAAAATGGCTCTACATATTAACGAAACTTTCCCACTCATGCAATTATGAAGATATTTTAACCCGTTAACGCCCAAACCGATTTTTAGACAGCCAAAATCAACGAAGCCTAATTATAGTCCATACCAGGTGTTAAATAAATACTCAAAACTATGTTCAGCTAACTTTTTTGCACTTCTCTTATTAGACAGACGTTTTTTTTTTTATTTTCCCAATTTAGATAATAAAGTTAAACATCTTTCACCGACACAGTCGTGTTTGATACACAAACGTTGTGGCAGTGCGGTAAATACTGGAGGCGCGTCAATGTCCGCAGACGCGACATGCAAGCGCGCGGCGTTATTGTGAATCGGCGTAAATGATACCGTCGCAAACCGAAGGTCACCTTTATATATTACGTAAGTTTTTTGACGGAAAACGACTTACACCGCGGGCTTAATATGGGTGGAGACTATGCGAAAGTCGATGTTACGATTTTGTGTATATTCAACATATCTTAGTAACTTCAAAACTATAACGCATATCCAAATAAGCAATACACGGTTCAATAGAGCAAAGATGTAAGAATGTTAACCTTAAGCGCGTGACGTCACAGGGCGCCACAGCATTGTCGCCAAATTGTAGTGTACGGACTCATCCACGTTAGAGCGTTAAAAGACGCATCAACGCGCACTTTTTTCCATCTTTTCAATAAAACATATCAAACTCGGTGTTTCTTTTCTCATGCCGGCGTTTATTTAACGCGCAGTAAAAAATATAGAACTTGATCCATTTCTAACACCTAGCGTTTTGCGTCGAAGTAAATAGAACATGTGGAAGTGGCGTGTTTTCATTCGCGCAGGCGTTTAAAAAGCGCCGAATGACGTTAGATTTGACAGCCATTCTTACTTGCACCTTGGTACTGATTACAAGGACAACAGAGAACGGCAGATAGCGTTTACGAAAATGGCGGTATTTGATACTGAACGTTTTATTTTGGAGGTGGAATCGAGATCTTTATTATGTAACAAAGGTTGACCAAATTATTCGAACAAAATTCGAAGGAGGACACGTAGACGGAAGTCACTTCAAAAATAATCCCAAATTGGGAAAATATCGTCGATAACAATTCTCAATAATTCATTAAATGTTTCGATTTACAAACAGGAGCAGCTTAAAAACATCCGGATACAACCTTCAATCTTCATAAATAGCCGTAAACTATCCTTTCAGTTATCGTTGATCATTCAGAGGATGCATACAGAATTTTTTCATATTTTTTTTGCCTTCTTAAAATACATACAGCTATTGCCAACACCTCTTCTGAATTTTTGCGTCCGAACTGCGTAAGACGATGAAAATAAATGATTTTTAAACGCTCATGTGAACACTATATTTACCAGCGTTTTAAAAGTGCTAACTCTTACTATGAACGCAACGTTTTCTTAACGCTTGTGCGAATGAGGCCTAATATTATCGGTTTGCCGCGCGAAAAATTAATGTAGCTCAAGAGTGCAAGCGTGTAGGATGTTGTGTGAGGTATCGTTCGGCAGAGCTGGACGAGTGTTATAAAATAAAATACTAACAGTGACAATAGTGAGAGCAATTGAAAAGATACACACTGATAAAGCGTTGAAACTGGACTGATTTTCTCTAAAATTTTAAAATATCCAAATATCTTCAAAACAAGAAGGTAAATAAGTATCGTAAACGTTTAAAAAGTGAAAGAAGACTTAATAAGGAATAGAAAGAGGCCCCTATGACAGCAGCAGAACGAGTGCGGAGAATGAGGCAGCGTCGACAAGTTGAGACGAACAACAGTCACGCGAACGCTGCAACGCCTGATGCAAGTTCACGGGGCGATAGATGTCGACAGTGAGATGGAAGCGACGGAATGCGACGAAACAGAAGCAGATGTAACGTTTGAGAATGGTTATTTAGCGTTTAAAACCCACTGGCCTCTGGAGACGGAGCGCTTAGAAAAGATATTTTTTGGCAACAAGTCGGGTTCTGTTTGTGACCGCATACGCTTCCAAAATAATTTAAAACGGCCGAATATAGCTATATTGTAATTCTTATAGCAGGAATTTACAGAAGAAGACGTTCAACAGTTCAGTCTCCGACAACGCCGCTTACGTAAGACGTTTTGCGCCAAAAACCTCAGCGGTAGTAACTCCGACACTACTTACCAATTTTTTTTAACTTACTTAAGCAATGTGGTACATCATCCACGTTAAGCCATTTACTGTCAGTGCAAAAAATGGAAGAAGAATTGTACGTCTCATGTTCACTCAATCTGCACGTATACGAAATTGTACTAGCTTCAAGTACGACGTCTCCTGCACGTGGATTCGGATCATTAGTATCCACGTTTGGAGGTGGTCTAGGCATCACGCACTCAGACATTATTGCCGATCTACAAAATCAAACAAAAGTTTTACACCGGCGTATTAAGTGTATATAGAAATGCTGCAAAAAATATAATGAAATGACTGAACATTCTTAGACATATTTTTCATTCTGAATCTATTCACTTGATTCTGAACTGTTTCCCCATACCACATATTCACCAAACCTGGCTTTCTCCGACTTCTATCTTTCTCTCCACAATTGAAAACATTTCTTTCTGGGAATAGATTTAACACAGATGAGGAGGTAATAGACGAAGTAGACGCTTATTTTAAAGAGCTTGAAAAATCACACTTTAACACCGGCATACAGCACAAGAGCAACGTTGGATGAAATGTATCGACCTTAAGGGAGATTATGTTAATAAATAAAACAAATATTGCTCTAAATATTTTCTTTCTATATTCACTTGTACGAAATTTCGAAACCCTCTGGTAAAATAGTATGAGGAAATCTAAATAGAGAATTGTTTAAAGAAGTATCGAATCAACACTTGAGCATATAGAAGGGGAAACAGTACAGTTATATATTATATGTTAAGGGCCGGAGTAGATAATTTACAAATTATTTACAAAATAATAATTCGTTCTATTTATTTAGGCATACTATTAGATCGGTAGGAAAATAATTGCGGTTCATGAACTTCAAATTCATATAAATTATTCCCTAATAATAGAGAATTTAAAAAAAGTGATTCAAAGTTATTTTTTGTATGGACCTTAAGGGAGATTATGTTGAAAAATAAAAATAATTTTACTGCTCTAATTATTGTCTTCCTATTCACTTGTACTAATTTTTTGAAACCCCCTCGTATGTCACAATACCACTGGCTATTATTATTAATATAAATATGATGGAACAAGCTTGTAGGTTATTGCGTTTCTACTAAAGTATTGATTATTTGAAGAAAAAGTAGTTTTTTTTTAATAAGATTTGTTACAGATTCTCAGTCCACGTCGTTTAATGAACTTTTTATGATAATTTTTCATGTTTATAATAATATAATAAATGACTTAAACTTCACAGTCAGTTCTAACAGTGGCTACATTCACTCGCACAAACGATTCATTTTTCCATCCCATAGCCTACAAAAACGTTTTCTGAACAAATGATCAATAAATGAGTATTGGTCATTTTTGATAATTGCTTGTATTGAGTTCATCATCTTTAAAAGTTCATATTTTATTATTAGAATTTTCTGTACCTTTACCATTCTGTGGATGATAGTACCGCCATCAAAATATGCATAAGCAACAATCAAAAATGATCGATGATGATTTATTGAACATTTTTGATTCGAAAAAAATATTCGTGGTTTGTAGTGCGAAGAAAGAATTCATTTTTGAAAGTGAATTGAAATTATTTATTTTTTAAATAATATTCTTTAATGAAAATAATTCAGAACTGATCTATGCGTACTTCAAAATTACATTATGATAATTACAATTAGTAAAATAACCTAAGAGAATCATATTAAATCACTAGCATCCTCAATATGAATAAAATTCACGATCGACGTCCATTACGTTGTCTTTACTTTTTGTCTCATTTTATTAACTCGCTTATTAATTCAACTATTTTCAAATGAACCGTATGTAATATGATTAAACAGTTTGTTTCGTGCAAAGAAAAAGAATCTCTAGAATGCTTTACTTACTTCACGTTATACTTCCTCACTGCATTTTGAATGAACGTCGTATCTCTGAAAAATGTTATCTTCAAGCTTGCATTGTTTTCATACTGTTCTACGCTTTGATAACCGAGAACATAATAACGTTTGCCCTTATTCGTGTCACTCAGACGAACCAGTCTTCCGAAAATCACATCTAAAAGTCGAACGTGCATTATACAAACGTATTTAAACTTCAAACATTTTCTCGAATTATTGTCTATCTTATCATAAACGTAATAAATATAGACTTGTGATTCTTTTTTAAAAACTCTGAACAGACGATGAAGAGAAACGAAAATATTCTTTTCTACAGATCTATCTCTTTTCTAGTAAAAATAAATAGGGAAATACGAAAGGTTATGTTTATAAACAAGTAAATATTCTTATAATATTAGGAGTTTGCATTGAAAGCCGCTGTTTTTTGCGTTTTTTTTTCGATCATTTATTTCAATAACAAAATGCGTGAATACGTTAATCAAAGTATTTGACCTCGGAAGATATGAGTTTTTCTCACTTTTCTGGCAGAAGATGAATTTCGCGACGAAAGAACGGTCTGTCTCTTGAGCCAAGCCATTCAGCAACCCAATTCTCTACTTCTCCGTAGTTATGAAAATGTGTATCTTCCAAAGCGCATTGCATCGATCGGAACAGATGGTACTCGCTTGGGACCAAGTCCGGAAATAGCACTGGGCGCAGGAGAACCTCCCATTCGAGCTCCATCAGTGTTCGTTTCACGGCTATAGCAAGATGGGGCCGAGCGTTGTCATGGAGAAGAATCACTTTTTGATGCAATTGATGGTCGTTTTTGCATCAAATTATCATTCAAACGCTCCAACTGTTATCGATAACGTTCGGCGGTGATTGTTTCCTTCGGTTTCAACAGTAACCCTCCCATATCCCTTACACGAAACCCTTCATATTCCACTGAATAGAGGCATTGCTTTGCGACCGTGGATGTTTCGCTTTGGTGTCGACCGTGATGCTCGGCTAGGATCAACTTATGACTTCTTGCGTTTCGTGTCGTTGAAATAGATTCATTTTTCATCGCCGATCACGATACGCCGTAAGAAACTCTTCTTTTTATGCCTTGCATGCAAAGAAATCGAGATGTTTAAGCGATAATTCATGTGGCAATCATCTCCATTCTTTCTGGATCTTTCCCATTGCTCGTGAACATCAAGAAAAAATGATGATTTTTATAGCTCTTAGTTTTTTGAGAAGGAAGGCATAACGGTTAAAATAACTTTCCGCCGGTATGTAGAAATTCTACGGAACTTCTTGGAACCAAAACTCACCGAACTTGGAAATCAGAATATGGGATTTCAACAGCATGAGGCCACTTCTCATGCAGCTAGCAGATCAATAGAAGTTTTTAAGAGAACTGTTTTCTGCGCTCTCGATCTCATTACACGGTAATGTTGGGTCGGCTGCACGTTCACGTAATCTCGCCACTTGGGACTTTTTCTTTGAGTCCACCTAAACGCTGAGTTCTACAAACATCGACCGACAACCATTCTGTCGATAACACTGGAAATTAGCCGCCGAGTGATGAGAAACTTCAAAAATCGATTACAGATGTGTATCGCGAATGAAGGCCACCATCTGGACGATATCATATTCTTAGCGAATGGATAATAAACTGTATTCCATGCACTTTCAGATTGTGTGATAAAATTTTGAATAGCATTTACTATGCACTTTTTGTCAATCTTTAAAATCTGGAAGTTTTTTTTGCCACGCCATTTATTCTTTTCAACAAAGTTCTGATAAAGATAGTTAACTGTCCATAGATATTACTTTCGGTATTTCCATCACTGTTTAACTTATTTACACCTAAAATTTGATAGATCTACAGGAAATAATATTTGAATTTTTCTTCTGCGCGGAATTTTCGAACGAAATAACGTATTAAAAGTATTAACGGTTTTTAGCGTATTTACTCACTTGTCCGATTCATTTTCAGAACATTTACAGCACAGTAAAGATGACGTGGATCACAATTGGGCGTTTCTTCGACAATCTTAGTCTTCAATCTATAATCTCCTTCCTCCCAGTACGGAACCTGAAACAGAGACGGAAAAGTTGAATTTTTGTTCTAAAATCAACTCTTGATACTTTTGAGTTCTTATGTTTGTTCAAACTATATCTGTGCCTTACCACACAAATCTTTTTTGAATTTCAAAAAATGGCAGTTTAATATGTTGAATGTATTTGTTATCAAGAATAGATGATTATTACTCTTTGTGCAGCAAACTGTCAATACTGACATAAATATTAGGTTGGTAGAAAAATAATTTTCGTTGATGACCTTCAAATTCGTATACATTTTTTGGTTTTAAGTGATTCAGAAGTGTTGGACGACTAAAGCCTATCTTTTATGAAAGTTCTTGAATTGTCGTGCGTGGTTCTGATTCACCTACCGTCTTCAGTTGGTCGTTGTGAACTAAAGAAAGACTCCCGCGACCTTTTTCATCTTCAGTGCTTTTGTCCCCAGCGCGAAATTTGTAGAGCCGCTATTACACCGTTCGTTCCTTAACAGTCCCCACACCGAAAGCATCTTTTAGTTTAATAAAAAATATTTTTAATTTATCAAGATAATTGTGGGATGAAACAATATCTGGATGAGGTTCAATATAAATAGTATTTTTTCTGCTAAATTTTATCGAGATTTTATCATCCGAAATCAAAAAAAAAAAAATCATCACACACAGTGACTCATGCGAATGTCAAATTAAAAACAAACGTATCTGCAAATTATTCATGTTTTTAGTAAAAGCAATAAATCTGAAGGAAATCCATCATGTTCTTTGAAGTAGGTCATACCTACATGGAATGTGACAGTGACTGAAATTATAGAAAAAAATAAAAACAAAAATCCTCAAGTATTTGTACCTGATCACTGCTGGACCTTATAAAAAAAAACTCTTCGACACAATTTCGAGTTCATAACATGACTAATGAAAATGTCTTTTCGTTTGGAAAATTAAATGAGACGATAAGAGATGAAAACTAAAATGAAAGTAAAAAAAAAACATTAAAATTCAGAGAAATTTTAAGTATGACGAAGACTGAATCATTTTCCTATGAATTCAAATATACGCTAAATGATTTTAATTCATTTTCAAACACTACTACCTCTGGTTGTTTTGGTTGTTTTTCAGCACGAACTATCTTTGAGCAATACACAAAGCATCATAAAACAAAACTGAAGAAAGTAGAAAATTTACAATCCATTCTTTCATATATACCTCCACTATATCATCGTTTTTTTTATATTATTAGGTTGGTAGAAAAATAATTGCGACATATGACATTCAAATCCATACAAATTTTTCTCAGCGAATAAGCTTTTTCGATTTTCCTAGCTGTTTTCAGTGGTCGAGAACCGTTGACCGATTAACTCGAATTGTTATAGATGGCTCTGATTCAAATAACGCCTTCAGTTGGCCGTTATGAATTGAAGACGGTCTCCCGCGACCTTTTTCATCTTCAAGACTCTCGTCCTCAGCACACAATGTTTGGAACCACCATTGAACTGTATGTTCCTTAACAGCACCCACACAAAAAGCATCGTTTAGTTTACGAGCAGTCTCTGCTACTTTACCACCCGTTTTGGACTCATACAAAAAATGTGACCTTATTTGCTTCTTTTTCAATAGCTCGATTTGGATCAATATAAAAATTCGAATTTGGATCAATATATAGAAATCGAAGTCGATATAACCAAAATAAAAGCTGAATGATGCACTTTAAAATGATATTAACATGAACACGATGAAATGACACTCTCAATGAGAGAACTCAAGGCTAGAATTCGGAAAACAAAAACCGAAATTATTTTTCTACCAATCTAATAGCATCACAAACTGACAAAAACGTCTATCAAATTCAATATTTGACGAAGAGAGTTGTCTTCCATTATGATGACGCTAGACCCCACTTGAATGCAAACGTAAGGAAAGCTCAGAGAGCTAAACTGGGATCTTTTATTGGACCATAAGGTTTCTAGCGTTTTGAAAGCGCTAACGCTTACTCTGAACGTAACGTTTTTTTTAACGCTCGTGCGAAAAAGGCCTTAGCGTTAGCGCTTTTAAAACGCTCGCAGATATAGTGTTCATTTGTGCGTTTAAAAATCACTTCTTTTCATCATCTTCGGACGCGTGAATTCAGAAGAGTTGTTGGGAATAGCTGTATGTATTTTAAGAAGGCGACAAAAAAATGAAAAAGGTCTGTGTCCATCCTTTGAATGATCGACGATACTTGGAAAAACAGTTTATGGCTATTTATGAAGATTTAGTGTTGTATCCGGATGTTTTTCAGCTGCTCCAGTACGAAAATCGAAACATATAATGAACTATTGAGAATTGTTATCTACGATATTTTCCCAATTTGGGATTCTTTTCGAAGTGACTTTCATCTAGGTGTCATCCTTAGAATTTTGTTTGAATGATTCGGTAAACTTTTGTTATATAAAAGAAATCTCGATTCCGCCTCCAAATAAAACGTCCAGTATCCAATACCGCTATTTTCATAAACGCTGCCTGCTGTTATCTGTTGTACTTGTCATCAGTACCGACGTGCAAGCAAGACTGATTGGCAAATTCGGCGTCATTCGGCGCTTTTTAAGTGACTATGCGAATTAAAACAGCCCACTTCCATACGTTCTATTTACTTCAACGCAAAATGCTTGGCGTTAGAAATGGATCAAGCTCTATATTTTTAACCGCGCGTTAAATAAACGCCGGCATGTAAAAAGAAATACTGAGTTTCCATAGGTTTTATTGAAGAGATGAAAAAAGCGCGCGTTGATAAGTTTTTTTGACGCTCGTGCGAATAAGGCCTCACACTGATAATATTCACGTTTCATTCACATAATAAATGTCGAGAGATTCCGATATTGTAATATAATATTTGGCATTAAGTTATGTATCTTTATAAGTGAGAGAAAACGTTGAATAGCGTATACGATATAATTGTATTCTATAAAATTACCATCTACATATTTACCTCTATCAGAGATTTTGATGAACGTACATCCGGTTGAACTAAGCATACAGGCCGGATAAATTTCGATAAAAGCAATCGACGTTTCAGAACTAGTAATTCACTCGACAAGATTGTCTTTTGATCTTCTCTGATCAACTTGAAAATCTGAAACATTACATTCATTCATGAACAAGAAGATATTTTCACAATTTAACAGATTTCTTTGGGAAAATTTTACGTTTTAAATTATTCTCCACACTTCGGAACATACTAAAACTAAGCACGGATCAGTGACTAAATAATTGTGCAATTAAAAAATGGCACGGTTAAAAAGTTTTTGCCATTTTGGTCATATCAAAGTCGCGACTAAATAGTTTCTTCTGTTCAGTTTTCATTAGTCCCAATGAATTTTTGTTGAGTAGTTGATAGTAAAGTAAGCTGTTTTTCACTTATAACAATAATGTTATTATTCACGATTAGTGTTTTATAGTGTATGACACACGGGTACATCGGAGACCAAAAGTTACTAATTTTGCCACCGCGAACGCTCGCATCGCATTTCCCCTACATGCATACAGAGAGTACCGATTAAATTCATAGCACTCCTTTTATAAAATTCAATATTTCAGCTAAACGAATAATAACACTTACCGGCGATCTTTCAACGTTTTCGTTAGCACGATATGACGAATAGTTTGTGGTCCCAGCAATTACAAGATATCGATGGAGAATATTTGAATCCACACAGTCGGAATCTGAAAAATGAACGTAATCGTCGAAAGATTGCACATCTGAGTTTTTTCCAGGCTGGAAGACGACGTTAACACATTGACGGCGGGGCGTTTGGAGCCGCACTTTACGTGGCGACGGGAAGATTTCGCGTGTTTTGCTTCGATCGCGTTACGTTAGAAAGAACTGCTATAGCTTTTAAAATAAATCATATTTTTCAGATAGATTTTGAGGTATGTGGTAAGTTAATTTATCGCATCATAATCTTCACTTTTTAAAATGCAATTATCAGAGGTTTTCAACTTTTGGTTAAAGATAAAAAAAATTATCTAATTTTTACAGTAACACGTCACAGTTAGTATTTCTTCTCTGTATGATTTTCTTGTTTGTACGATTATCTTATCAAATGCACTGGGATTATTTGATTATGACAAAGATAGAGATGTCTTCCGTCTCTGGTTGCATTCAGAAGAAAAGGACCAAGCGTCGAATCTCTACCATATCGCTCTAATGTACACACAAGCTGCAGTATCAATAATCAAGAGATGAAAAAAAGTTCAAAATATATATAAATTTATTCCGATTCTTGAAACGTCTATTTTGGTATTTATGCAGAGAACTTGACCAATATATAGTTCTTTTTTTTAATGTATTATACATAAAAATCACAATGACACATTTTCACGTCATCCGGCGACAAGTAAAAGACACGGATGATGCGAAAATGCGTCATCCGGCGCCAAAGTGTTAATGGAAAACCCATGACAATATGTAACTTATTTAATCTATTCAAAATGTCGAATGTTATTTGAGGAAAGAAATATATAAATATATTTATGAAGTTTTTTTACACGGTGTGGTAAAAAAAACTCACGAATTTCGCTCAGCCATTGGTTCAACGCTAGTGAAGTGGGACAGGGACTAATGCGGTTTTCCGATAGATGTGCCTTGCCGTTTACAGTCGCCAGCATGGCTTAGACGGTTATAAACCGTGTGTATCGAATTGTTTATTCGAAAAAACGAATAGGCGATCGACACGCAGAGAGCTTTTCGGATCCACTTCGCGATCAGTCCAAATGCTGCACTCTCGGACCAAAAAACCATATTACTATGAGTTCCAAATTCAGGACTACAGATTCGGCGTTAAAACGAAAACCACCTCGAAGACTATGGAATGTTCGGACGTCGAAAAAGGTGTGAGACAGTCCATTGTGTAATCTCTCAAACGTTCAGCCCCTAAACATACTTCTGATTTGGGGTTGTCTGATCGAAACGTCAACAGAACTTTACACGCCGGTCTTATGTTCCATCCGTACAAAATTATGGTTGTTCAAGAACTTAAGCTACGCGACCGGGAGAACCTAATTGCATATTGTGAGGATATCCTTTAAAATGTTCCTGAAAACGCTATTCTGATCACAAGTGACGAAGCTCACTTTCATTTGTATGGCTATGTTAACAAGTTTTCGTTGCCGGGCGGAAAACAATCCTCATCAACTTCATGAAAGGTCTCCACACAGCCAACGTGTCACTACTTGGTGCGCTATTACAGATTTCGGTATTTATCGCCTTTCCTTTTTTGAAGAGGACAGCCAAACGGTTACAAACTTCCCATCGATATGTGGACATGCTGAGACTTCACTGAACCGAAAGTCACCGTACTTGGAAATCCAATTCATGGTTTTAATAGGAGACGCTACCGCTCACACGGCGTGCAGATAATGCAAGTTTTTGAGAGAACTGTTTCCGGTTCCTTGAACTCGTTACACAGTAACGTTGGGTGGCCTGCACGTTCACCCGATCTAGCCACTTGTGACTTTTTTCTTTGGGATCATCGGAACGTTGAGGTCTACAAACATCGACCAACAACCATTAACCAATTGAAGTCGAGCTTTGATGTTTTCCAAAGAAACTATAGTTTCAGAGCGCTATCTTTTCAGATTTTCAGATTTCATCATTTCAGATTTCATGCTTAAAAGTAAGAAAAAAAAAATATATAAATGTTATTTTTTGAAACGTTACATTGACTTTTATTGGCGTAATGAAATGAATATATATTTCAATTCAATTTATCCACCAGCTTTCTACTTTCGTGTAACTGTTTATAGTGTTATGTATCCATCCACACTACTGTACTTATTTATAAATGAGTCACGGTATGTCCGTTCTGACTAATGAATTTCAACTGACCTGTCAATATCTAAGTTATATATCAGTCTTAACAAAAGTACTTGTAACATTCCCATCAATGTCTAAGTTATGTATCCGTCTTAACAAAAGTTTTGTCGCGTTCCTGTTGTGATTCCCGTGTTCACACGCTTTAATAAAATACAATTTCATCATTGAGAACAGTATATAAACGGTTGTTGAGATCTCAGTCAAGTCGGTCAAGTAACAGAACTCGTGTGGTTATATTCATCATAGTAACAACAATTAAACAATAACAATAAGCAAATAGTTGTGTTTTATTTCAAACCTGCAGCATTTATGTTATAAAATATCGAGATCCTTTAAAAAAATTCTTTGGCTTGATTCGCTCTTGCTCAGGTGGTAGCGATCATCCTACCGCAGAACAGTTTGAATCTGCATATAAAAGTTGTGTTGCAAATAACATAAATAATTTTGGAATTAATGTTTATAATTGTAAAAATTATCAAATGCATTTTTTAGCGGATTTTCGGACACTTTTTTTTTCAAAATTCTTCTAACAAACCGGATGTATGTAATCCGAATATAGTTGTTGAAGAGTTATTAGTACGAACTCGTCGTTTGACTTTTCAGCAACTGTATTTCCGAGTGTTGAATCGGCGACATTATGTGGTGAATATCATATATTGTCGGTGGCATACGTCGCTGGATTTATTGTTAGACGATTTTTTTTTAAAAAAACGAAATTGTGGATCTTGTATCAAATCACTAATATCTGATTGTGCAGATTCATTGTGCAATCGATTTATCGAGATGAAAGAATATAAAGACGGCAAGACGTGTGTCACATATCCAACTGAGGATGCTGTGATTGCTGTCGGTAATGCTGTCACTATTGTTGAAAAAATACTACCAGTTATTTCAAATACAGTGAACATATTTAAACAGTTATCAGATGTTATCGACAGCTGTAGGGTTTTCCTTTTTATGTTCAACTCATAATGAAACCGTGAAGTTGTACATAATTAAATGTGTTTGCTTCATCTCAATTCCATGGTACTGCAAACGTGAAAATCGAAAACTGGTAGATACAAGAAATAAAAAAAGAAAACTATCGAAATTAAATTAATCTTCACAGTTCGTCCATTCCTGTATTATGATACTGCAGATTCAAATTAATAATTCTGAGGTTATTTTTAGCTATTTCGATATTCACAGACTTTGAAAATCTTTTCCAGACTGTTCTGTTTAGCTATTAAGTGTCGTTTATTTTTCATTAGCGTTTATTTATTCATTATTAGCGTTTAATTATTTATTGTTAGTATTAAGTATATTTTTAAAATAAATAAGTAACATAGATAACTGTGTTTTTCTGTTAATTATAAACAGCGTCATACAATAGTATGATTGTAACAAATTTTAAATTTATAATATATTCACATCGATTCAAAAAATTTTAATTTTAACACAATTCTATAATAATTTTAAAGTAATGAATTTCGTATTTTGTATCGAATTCATTGCTTTAGAGTTATTATTAAGTGTGTTCGAATTAAACATTTCTGAATGGGAATGTACACTAGCGCTAATATTAAAATTCGAAGTATTCAAACCTCCCGCACAAATATCGCGCGGGCGGTGCCATCTAATGAAGTCCGCAAAATTAATACCCCGCACACCCCAGTCGCTCGTTTTCATGCCATAGATTTTTAACTCGTACCTTGTCATCTAGAGATACTTTATCTATGGTCAAGGTACTTTGGCAAGATCTATACGATATGCCGACATCATCAGAAATCTATCTCACAGTCAGTCAATGACCATTCAGGATTAAATCCTTCACTTTTTGAATATATTCTTCATCGGTTGATGTCGATGGCCGTCCTGAACGAGACTCATTTTCTTCCAACTTTAAACCCCTCGTTCAACGAACTATACCATTGGTATACCCACGTTTTCGAAAAATACCCGTCTCCAAATGTTCCTTCCGACATTTTAAACGTCTCAGCACAAGACATTTCGTTTTAGACACAAAATATAATACAAATTCTTTGCATGATAAATTTAGAGATTGTAAAATTCGGGGCACACACTAAACACTACTTTACAAAAATATCAGCTGTTCGCAAATGGTTCGAGAGATCGCAATAATTTTTGATATAATTTATAGAGGAGGGACTGCTAACATTATTATTTAAAAAAATCACGTTACGTTTGAGTGATTATTTCAAAATACAAACGGCCGAAACATTCTAATCAGAGTAATAGCACAAATCCAAAATAATAGCATTGATCTGTTACTATCTGTACTAATGTTTATATAAATTCGTGTGTAGACGAAACGAGATAAATTTGCGTTTATTAAATAATACTTAAATTAGGTAATAAAATTCTAATAATATACTCACCAATTATGACGACGAAAGGTGAAAGTAGTGTACCTGCACATTTTAAATTAAAATCAGTGTTGACATTTTCATAAACGCCGACGTGCCAAGGATATTGTCCTTCGCGTGCTATCTGCACGTCCTCAGATGGAATCGAGTTTATTCCATCATTCCTACCACATGCTAAAAAATTACAATTTGTTATTAGAGAATTATCCACATCCATTGAAATGTCAATTTAATCACATAAATATTATTTTGGTGCTAAAATAATTGCGGTTTTTACGTATCGAGTATAAAGACGCGTATATCGGTTAAAAATTATATTTGTTAATAAAAATAAAGACCAATGGCCTACACACATTTCCACCAACGAGAAACAAGTTTGTTTGTTCCTACAATATAGAATTCTGGAGTAGTGGAATCGACGAATTCATCGAAAGCGGTTTGAACTGATGCTTGAACTTGGAAAACCGTCACTCGTAGAAAATTACTCGAATGTTTGAAAAAATTATAATATGTCGGAGACAAGTTATAATTTTTTTAAAAAAGGTGGGTGAAGTAAGATTTGAAATCAGGTTAAGAAAAAAGTGGGCGAGGTAAGGTTTCATAACCCAGTTCGTTTATTTTTTTGACGGAAAACGTCTTACACCTGCGGTTTTAATATGAGTGGAGACTATGCGAAAGACGATGTTACGATTTTGTGTATATTCAACAAACCTTAATAACTTTAAAACTATAACTCATATCCAAATAATCAATACATGGTTTAATAGAGAAAAGATGTAAGAATGTTGCGCAATGTTAACCTTAAGCGTGTAACGTCACAGGCCGCCACAACATTGTCGCCAAATTGTAGTGGAATATTTCGGTTCGCCACGTGGAAAAATTAAGTGATTAAGGAAAAATGAGTGCGTGCGTGTAGGATGTGGTGTGAGGTATCATTTGACAGAACTGAACAAATGCTATAAAATAAAATACTAACAATGAAACACTGATAAAATGTTGAAACTGGACTAACATTCTTTAAAATTTTAAAAATGTCCAAATATCTTCAAAACAAGAAGGTAAATAAGTATCGTAAACGTTTAAAAAATGAAAGAAGATTAAAAGAGGAATCCAAAAAGGCTCCTATGACAGAAGCAGAACGAATGCGGAGGATGGGGGAGCGTCGACGAGTTGAGGCGAACAACAGTCACGCGAATGCTGCAACGCCTGATGCAAGTTCACAGGCAATAGATGCCGACAGTGAGATGGAATGCGACGAAACAGGAGCAGATGTAACGTTTGAGAATAGATAGTTAGCGTTTGAAAGCCATTGGCGTCTGTCGACGGAGCACTTTGAAAAGACATTTTACGGCAACAAGTTGTGTTCTGTTTGTGGAGTTTGAGACCGCATATGGTTCAAATAAAATTTAAAACGGCCAAATGCAGCTATGTTACAATTCTTACAACAGGAATTTACAGATCGAGACGTTCAACAATTCATATTGTGCTCGAACTGCTTTAAATTAGTAAAGCAAAAAAAAGGTGCCAACATTGAATAAAATGAACGGTTTCGCATATCCGCTGAAGCCAACTATACACGATAACAACGGATGTTGAAAAATTCTGTGGATTCCATCAATACACTACTGACTATGACAATGTCGGTGACAACGACAAAATGGAGTCTTTCATAGTGTATATGTGTAAAATTCAAAGTTTGGTGGCACACAACTTGGACTTGAGCAGCGACCCATTCACTTCACGCTCCATCTTCTTGGCATTCACGAAGACTTGGATGAATAAAAATAGAATCGTTGATATACCCGGCTTTAAAAACATTAAGTCCAAAGTGTGCAACAGACACGGCCATGACGGCGGTGACCCACAGCCCAGTGCGAGTCGTGGCACAGCAGTTTTCAAGAATCAGAAAACGTGCCGGGCTCATGTCACTAGACCCGTTCGACGACGGCAGATACCCAAGTATTTAGGGTTTAATTATTTACAGAATGTTTGTGTTGACGAAGGTGTACTACTCGAAGGTGAAATACCTAACCAATTTAAATTCGTTCTAGTGTCAGTCTATATTCATCCAACTCACACCACTCAACTATATCGAGATGTTTCTTTTTCAACTAATGCTTTACTATACAGAGCATGTCAGAACAATAGTTAACGACTGGCAATGCGATCCCAAACATACCGCTTCTGCTCACCGGGAACTTTGACATCGATGCGTTGAACGTGAAACAGTTTCTGAACGACAAGTTTAGATCGATCTCGGCCACGGATCCAACTGACCTCACAACTTTAAAATATACCACTATAGACTTAACGTTCTCTAGAGATATAAGTGTAGCATGTAAGTCTTAAATATCGTACTACTCGTACCATTGTCCTGTCTTTAACAAAATTTTACAAATGAGTCAGCATTGTGAGAAATAAATAAAAAGGCACGCAAGTTTGTTGTGCTCATTTCTTTCTTACCAACCCTACAAACACCATGCCCCGACAACACCGCTTAGGTAAGACGTTTTCCGCCAACAAATTCAGCGGTAGTGACTCCGACACTACCTACCAATTTTTTTTAAATAAATTTCCCGTGTCTTACCATACAGCTTTTATTAATTAATAAGTCAAACATAAAACATAATTTTACTTATCACATTTTGAAAATACCTCTCTTGAACGTATGAAACTTATTTATCCATTTATGTATAGTAACAAATATGCCCTGATTTCGTTGCTCATTACGTTCAAAGAAACAAACAAAAATTTTGAAGCGTTGTTAAATAAAAGAATGTGGTTTGCGAATGTGTAGCGATCATAAATTGTTTTTAAATCATACAGGTTTTACAAAGTGGTGCCGAAGTTCTTGTGTAAGTTAGATAGTAAATCATATGACCTTTATACATAAAGAACAAAATAAATATAACAAAGATTTAGTCCACGGAATGAAAAATATAGAACGTGAAATTTTGTTGGTCAAAAGAAGGGATTAACTGTTACCCCCGTAAAACCTTTATTGACATGGTGAGAGTTTGGAACACTTCAGAGAAAACAACTAATTACTATTGGAGGTCATTTTTTTTTATTTTTAAGGGCGTTAACAGCATCGAGATAGCTCGAGACGAAGTGTCAGCAAATTGTTTAAATGGAGTGTGATGGAATGAACGCAGTTTACCGATAATATTTATGAAGGAATAGAAGGAATTTTAATTAATTATCAAATGCAATCCTCATATTACCGGTTAGTATCAATAAAACATGTGTATTACAAGAAAGTAAAAAAATATAATTAAAAAAAATCACTCCACTTCCTTACACCAAATGTTTGTTAATCAGTAAAATGACAATTTATTGAAGAACGCATGCGTACAACGTTTGCGGTTGGTTTTGATGATGAAAGAGAGTTAAAGCAACATGTGTTGTTTCTATCATTATTTCTTAAGATGCATTAGTGATTGTACCGAATAATAAAGGATAACAAGGAATATCAGTGTTCTGTAAGTAACAGAAAGAAGGATATTTGGAAATAAAAACGAGCGAAAAGGTGTATTCACCACATCTGAAGAGTTAAAAATATGCTGCAAAAATGATCAAAATTTGGTTACAATATAAACACCAGCTGCATTTTTCACATTCATTACTTCTTTGAAAATAACGAGGATGTAAACGAGCAACATAGAGAATTAAGGAAATTGAAAGACAGTATCAGGGAAAATGGAACGTAAATGTGACGGCTGATAATTACTGGTGATTAAAACGGAATAATCTAAAGAGAAATATAGAAGAACAAGAACAAGATGCATTTTGAACGACAAAAGAGACAGATTTCATAGAAGAAAGTGTTGTGTTAAATGTTCTTTATTTTTTGGACTTACTACTAGTGCTCAGTTATTTACTGTTAGCGTTAAATATTTTTTGAAAATAAATAAATCACATAGATAACTGTCTTTTTTGTGAATGGTAAACCGCACCATACGATAGTATGATCGTAAAAAAATAATTAATTCAAAATATATTCACATCCATTCAAAAATATTTAATTTTAACACAATTTCATAATAATTTGAAGTAATGAATTTCGTTTTTCATATAAAATTGATTATTTAAGAACTATTATAAAATTGTATTAAAATTAAATATTTCTGAATGGACATGTACAGACCAGCGCTAATATTTAAATTTCAAGTATTTAAATCTCCCGCACAAATATCGCGCGGACAGTGCCATCTGGCCGTGTCAGCATGGTTGACACCCCGCACCCCCGAGCCTATCGTTTTTATGCCATAGATTTTTAACCCGTACCTTGTCATCTAGAGAGTCTTTTATCTATGATTAAATGGTTCCTTTAAAATGTTTAACAAATTTATTTTTCCCCTATAAATTTTAAAAAATAGTGCGAGGCAAGTACTTACTAGAGACACATTTAAGTAATGGTCTTGTCCATCGACCATCTCTACATGTAGTCAAATTGTAGCCCGGCTCCTCCAGTTCATAATTTATATTATCCTTGCAACGAAACACCGCTCGAGTCTCGTGCAGTACTGAATCGTCAGTCGATTTTTTTGTATATTCATACAAATATTTGATGTCCAAGTCTAAAGCAGAAAGTTTCGGACACGTTCCTGAAAAGTATAGAGAGGAATATTTCGATTACATTATGAACTTATTAATTTCTTCACTTATGGTGTGATTGTAAAGAAAAAATTGTATGACTAATATAAGAAATTCTTCTTGTCAACTAAATTGCTTGTATAATTAGTAGCGTTATCTTTGCTGGTTCTGACAAGTATATCTGCAAATCGGGTAGATATTATGTCTGTGAAGTTGGCGTACAAAGTGTTTTTTAAAAAAATAAAATAGAAATTATTCCAAGTAGCGATAATACATTTCTAGAGTTCCTGAAAACGATAAAAAGATATCAAATCATTAAAGGCCTAAAATATGCAAATAAAGTTTCGAACTCTTTTATGTGATTGAATTAATTCACACGTCACTTTTATGATACTGCTGCTTGACTTTTCACGTACAGACCGTTTCAACAGACAAAAATATTTTATATTCTATCGATTTTAAAGGAACTGGAATTTTATAACTCGTACAATGTGCAGATGGGTTTTGCGCAATTTTCCTGAATCAAAATATAACAGGAAATTATTTTTCTTCTAATTTTAAAAATTAGTTTATATTCACGAGGAATACATACATACATACATATATATATATATATATATATATATATATATATATATATATATACACACATATATACATATATTACTACGATGGTAGAGAGAAAAGTTCTGAGCCTGAATATGAAAATTACATTTTTTTGGATTGATTTTCATTTTTCTCTCAACATAATTTCTACTTAGCTCAATGCACTTTTCCGAACGACGTTCTAGAGCAGTGGTGTCAAACACGAGGCTCACAAGCCTCTTGAATGCGGCCCGCCGCCCAAACCTTGAAGTTGATTTTATTAAAATAATAAAATGGAATTTAAAAAATTATAAAATACATTTTTAAAATATTGCAAATTAAAGAAGTATATTGTAAGGAACGCCGTTTTATGATCACCGGTGTATTTGTCGTTGATAAAATAGTTTATGTCAAAAAATATCAAGTTTCTAGTAAAAAGTATTATATTTTTTTTAATTTCTCTAATTTAAAACCACGTTGTAACATTTGATGATAAGACCTGAAATTAATGTGTTTATTTTAATTTTTATAAATTCATTAAATAAAAAATAAATGTAAAATGTACATGAGTTATTTTCGAATATAAATAAAAGACCTTATTTCGCTCCCTAATTTTTATTGTACGACTGTTTTTGTCCACGGCCAGCAGACTCTTAAAATCAATTTGTTGGCCAGTATTTATGTACGAGTTTAACATCACTGTTCTAGAGTGATTGTGTCCGACTGATACGCTGATTTGTCAACGGTCTCAAATAGCCATTTACAGCGTCGCTGACTTCAATGTCGATCGCAAATCTTTTTTGTATTGAGCCATTTTTGAGGTTAGAAACGAGATAGAAGTCACTTTGAGCTGAATCTGGCGAATATGGTGCGCACGCGAGGAATTCGAACTTTAATTCATTGACTTTAGCCATCACAGCAACTAATGTATGGGCTGGTGTATTGTCATGATGAAATAGCACCATTTTTCGCCAAATGCGTCCGTTTTTTCTTGATTGCATCGTTCAAATGCTGCTACAAGATTGCATAATACTCGCTATTAGTTGTTTTTCCATTTTAAAGGTAGTCAATGAAGAGTATTCCACGCGCAAGTTATATATTCACATAATTCAGGTAATGTCTATGAGAGCTGACATAAACAGTTCTCATAAATAATAACTAATAAACATCCGGTCTAGACGACATCATCCGAGTTCTGTAAGAAGCTGCAGAATAGAGACAGACACAAACATCCGGACTGGACAACGCCATGGGAAGCTGAATGGACAGTTCCCGTCAGATAATAATATCGGAAAAGTATATAAACCGATACGAATTTAGATTTAAGCAGATTTGTTATGATTACATTTATAGAGTAACATCTGTGTAATTTTATAATAAACTCGACTTGCGTTTTTTAAAACGAAGTTTCTGTAACACCAAAACAAAATTCGCATCCCGAAAAAACAGTCGCCATAACATTACCAGCCGATGGAATTGTTTTTGCTTTTCGCGGTCGATTGTTTCGACTGTTGTTTGGTCACAAGAATGTAGTGGCGGACCAAAGTCTCATCAGCGACTACGTATCGACACAAAAATTCGATCGTATTGCGCTTATAGAGTGCCGAACAATCCGCTGTAACGTCCTTTCGACATTGTTTTCAGTCAGATGTGAACAAACGCGTCACCCATCTACCGCACAGCCGTGCCATGCGCAAAGGATCGCGCAAGACATTGCGTACGCGTTCCGTTGATATGTCAAAAGACTTTGCAGTCAATCTCATTCACCTTCACTCTGCGGTCTGCCAAGACGCTTTTGTGGATTTTTCTAATCATTCCTGGTGTGTAGCCACTTCAATTGGACGTCCACTGCGTGATTCATCGCTGGCTGTGCTCGTCCGGCCCATTTCAAGTTCAGCAACCCGACGCTTAACCATTTTATTCGATTGAAACGAGTCCTCCAACTTTCAATCTAACTCCTTTTTTATAACGCTTGCACTTAAACCTTTCAAAAAAAATGAATCACTGCACGAACTTCCACTTTTGCCATTTTTAAAGAAAAATGACAGAGGCGTTCACTTCGGCTGACTGACAAACCCATACTACACAACCTATTGACTTAAAGTTAGGACATTAGCATATGAGGAATGACATCATGCGACACCATCAAAACATCGAGCATGTCGGAGCCATCTGTATGCGATACTAGAAGCATTTCACCCTTACCATCGTATACAATATTTTCGATTAGTTTTTATGAGTTGTACATTGAGACCGTATTCCGTTTTGAATATAGTGCGTAACAATGCACAAAAAATAATATATATATATATATACAACTGCATAGGAATGAGGAGCTAATGTGTCATTTTAACCAAACAGAATTAAAATCATAGAATTTGAGATGCGAGCATTTTAACTTAAACATTTCCGTTACAAGTAATTTAGTTGTAAGCGGTTCAATTAGAGCATGGCACATCACAAAATAGGTCATGGGAACATCATTATCACTGGATCATTTATATAGAGAGTGAGGGGAGAGAGAGTTTACATTGCTCGATCAAAAAAATAAATATACACTTACGGAAACATGTCGGAAATTGATTTAAAATATTCCACACTTTCTCCTTGCACGTAATTAAGTTCTGTCCTTGTATTTCGAATCCTGGATCGCAAAAATACTTGAGTTTCGTGTATTGCGCGACGAGATCTCCTGGCTTCAGTTCTTTTGTACTGTACGGATCTGTGTTCAGCTGCACGTACGTACCGAATGTCGGAGGATCCGGCAGTATACAACCGTAATCGTACGGTGACCTACAAACGTACTAATTTATTAACAGGACATGAGAATTGTCTCGGCAGAAACAAGTACGTTAGCTTCGGGAAAAAAAATCGTACGAGATCTTTTCGCATCGAAATTAAAAAAAAAAAGATATCTCTTTTGATGGAATTTCTAATTTACCCAAAGATTGGAATTAGTTATAAACAAGAGTATAAATTATATATTTGATTAGGCATATGTCTGCTAAAGAGAGTCTATATAAAAAATAGCAAAACTTTCGTTCACACATGCCGTGCTTTGAAACCGAAGCAACAGTATTCTCCACTAGTTATACAACGAAATGTATATTCGATCGACAACCTACCAATTCTCGAACTGGAACGATGTCACGTTGACCCATTGAATATGTCTGTCTACACTAGTGAACGTTGTATATTGAAAAGAATGACAAGAATCTTCTTTGAAAGGACTCGTGCTCACAATACCGATCAAGTAATGTAAAGTTTCGTTCGAATCGGTCTTCCTCGCGTGGACTAAACCACCTCCACTGTCTCCTTCGCATACACTAGTTCCTGAAAAAAAAATGAAAGAGTACATCGCTAATTTGTCACTTTACATGCCTCTTGTTAATTTTTATTGGGTTTTTTTTTCAAGTAATTTTTTTTTTATATACATTTTCACTCACGAACTACCGCCCGGGTCCACTCTCGGATGAAAGTATGATTCATATACTGAGTAAAACTCCGCTGAAATATAAACTATTAAAGACTCCCCCTGTGCATGAATAACGACACACGATACGGTAGTACAGTCTGAACCGCTATGAAGTATGCTTATGAAGGTATTAAGTATTTTTAATACACATATATTTGATAGTTTCGTTATGTTGTTAGTTAATATTTTTTTTAAGTATATAAAATTTGAAAAATGGATAAACGACGACCCTTGAAGCCTGAAGAGTTGAAATAAATTATAAATCAAATGATCGAAACTGAATACAGCAGTGATGATAGTGAATACATTCCGTCTGGCGATGATGGAGAAATTAACGCAGTTGAAAATTGGCCAGCTCTGGGAAAGTTAGGACAAGACAGTTATTCTAGTGATTCTGAGTCTAGCGATGAAAAATCAGTGGACTTCGACAATGAGGTAACCCGTAATTTCCCAACAATTAGTAGAGAAACGAATCTAACTTATATACCGAAATATAAACAAGTGTGACGTAAGAATTCAGTCAAGTTTGCTTATGGACGACCAGAGAAATGAAACATTTTACGCGAAAAATCAGGACCTACACGATGTTCCACCCGAGGAGTTGATACTATATCTTCGGCTTTTCCAATTTATTTCACAACCCCACTCTTGGACGTTATTATTCTATGGACTAATTCGGAAGGAAGCACAGTAGAACTCCAATTATCCGGAAAACCGATTATCTGGCCAGATAATTATAACGTGTGTGTATATATATGTTATAATGCTGCACTAGACAAAAATTTTTTTTTCGTTTTAACATAAACTATCTTATTATGAGTGAATGAAATTGAGATAAGCTAATGAATATTCTTTCGTTGTCTAAATTGATTTTGTTTGTTACTTTTGCTTTTAGATGATAGCGTTTCCTGGCATGTTTTTCAGCAATTTCGATTTCGTTCTTAAATCTCTCATCATTTAACCATTGAACTGATTATTTCCGGTGCAATTTAATAAATTTGTATGGCGAAAAGGATACAGAAAAATTTAGAGAAGAAAGCGTGTAGTGCTCACCATTACATGATAAACAAAAAATCGTTGATTTGTTGAAGAAAAGTGTTAACAGTACCTAAAATATGTCGTGATTACAAAATTAGATCATGAACTGTCTATGGCCTAAAGAAAAATTAAGCAGAAATTTTGAAATTTCAAAAAGAGATCGAAGCTGGTGAGTTAAGTCGAAAAATAATGAGAAAATCAGAAAACAGAGTTTTGGACGAGGCACTTTTTGATTGGTTTTTGCAAAAACGTAGTCCTATACCTGAGATCATATACCGGTTAATGTCCTATGTAAGTAAACAGGTGCTTCTTTCTAATGACAAATTGGATGGAAAACCCGATTTCAAGGCAAGTCACGGTTGGCTAGGAAACTTCGAATCACGCCACGGAAGACTCCAGAATTCTATCTTGTGGTATAAACAAATTTGTTTCCCGTCGGAAGAAATGTGTACAGAGACCAACGGTACGTATTTCGATTAATAAATATAATTTGTAACTGATGTATGCGTCTTTATACTCGATACGTAAAAACCGCAATTATTTTTGCACCGTACTAATACAAATTCATTTGTTTTCTAAATCAAAATACTACCATAATTGTTTTATACAAGAGTCTCGCCAGATATACACACAAATATAAGATTCAATTATTCTTCAAACTGTATGCCAGTTGCATAATTTGAAATAGTATGAATTAGTTATTCATACTATTTCAAATTATCCGAGATCTGAATAATGAGGTGTTAGTGTAGCGAAGAAAAATATTCAAATACATTTTGTTTCTTAATGCCAATAATGCCTATTTCTATAATTATGTCTTAAGTAATTTCGATAAATATAAAATTTGAACTGTTAGCCAAAAAATTATAATTTTCATTGGTTTTTATTTCAATCAAATGTAATTTTTTTAGAGAAAAAAAAACATTTGTAAACAAGTGAAAAGATAAAAATGTAAACCTATTTTCATTTTCTTTTACTTTATGCAAAAATTTTCAATTTACCATTAGTGTAACCGGCGCATATTTTATCTAATGTGACATGTTGAGTAAAATCATCTGGAACAGTCGCGAGACATTTATCATGATTGATTAGAGGCAAAGTCGCATACTGTAGTCGTTCACTGAGTTCTCCATTTTCTTCCGTTAATCCCCAACCGGCTACCTGAAAATAATTTCAAATGAAACGACGAGTTCACGAATTGGTACTTTCTAACAAAACCCTTACGTTCGTCGATAAAAAATCACCCATTTACAATCGATTCCACATCACACAAAATAATTATTCAGAAAATATTTTTACTCGTTTACTCCTCGCGTAAATATGCATTATTCCACAAACGTTTCCTACTAATTTCAATCCATTTTTTAGTCATTACATACATTTTTTCAGAGAAGTGAAAAATTAATGAATGTACATTTTATGAATTGTAAATAAAAGACGTGATCAAAAAATATGAAACTTCTGTTAAGTGTAAAAATTAATTCAGTCACTATAAATTTAATCGATGATCACTCTGTTTTCGACGTTTCGGTGTCTTGATATTCATACCTCGACATTAAAAAATAATATGCATCTCGGGTGTGATTCTATTTGGATATTTTGTACACACTTATAAAAATGTTTGTCAAATTTCTGTTAATATTGTATATCAAATATAAAAGGGATTCTGGCAAACTAACATTCAACGTTTTAAGAAAGAAACACCTGATACCGGTGGCGGGTCGAGCGGATTTAGGACCTGGCGACCGTCAGGAAAAAGCTCGGGGAAAAAATTAATCATTACATAAAGAAACGAAGATTACACTCCAACATCTTAGCTGATAATGAGAAATTTGCATGAACAATGCAAACATATGTAGAAAAATGACCGATATGGCAAGGGAAAGAAACGTGAGAAGAAAAGTTTTATTTATAATAACCGTAAGCGGCATCGTGAAATTTTAGTTTTGTATTTACATTAATGCAGCACACTCGTCGACTACAAATCCAAATCGTTGACTCCTAATAAAACTGTGTCGAGGGCAAACATATGATAATGCTGCGAACATGTCAGGAAAATATTCAGGATTACAAGCACGTACTAAAGAGTACAGTCCAAGTAGCATCATCCCTTGCGCTAATCACTTGCTAAATTTGGTCGGTGATTTCGCCGTAGAAAGTTGTAGCACTGCATGTAACTATTTTATGTTTTTGCAAAAATTATTTACTTTCTTCTGCAGCCACTCATTGCTAGAAATTTTTGTGGAGAAGGATGGAAAAATGTGAAACAGATTTAACTGTTAAAAAATTATTTAAAACTAGATCGTCGCCGAAAGCAAATGTGATACAGGTTTTAAAAAATGTTTACAATCATATAAAAAACTCATTATCCAATACCTACAATTCTAATTTGGAAAAAAATAACTGTAGTGGAAACGTCACCTTTATTGAAGAAAATGAATAAATACCAAACGGTTCTAGTGACAATAATTTGGAACAATAGCACCACTTAACACCAAACAATAGAGTATTCGCTAATGAAAGGTTCTAATTTGTCAAAATAATTAGAAAATCTCATTAAACAATTCCATGATGAATTTTCTAATGTAGAAAAAGAAGCAACACACATTATATCTTTAACTTTTGATGAACAGGATGAAATACTTAGGCCACCGAAAAATAATATGGAAACACGTCGATTCTCTTCACGAAAAAACATCATTTTTAATTCTTTTAATGTTGCTCGTGACAGTATGATTGCAGAACCCGCTCGAAGAAATAAAATATATGAGGACAGTATAGAAAATATCTGAATATTCTTTGATTTAAGTTTGTCTAATTCAGAAAAGGAGAAGAGAGTGGCAAAAGTAAGAGACGTACAAGAGTGATATTGATATTATGGATTTTGATGATGAATTGGAACAATCATTCCTCTTTATATGTGAAAATAAAAACAACCTCAGTACTGCCACAAAAATGTACCAGTCACCAAATGAGATATCCTCAATAATTTCTAATGTTGAAATTATTTGAAATTTTTTTCTGCAAACACCACTTCCGGACAACACCGCTTATGTAAGACATTTTCCGCCAAAAATATCAGCGGTAGTGACTACGACACTACCTACTAATTATTTTTTTTTTGATAAGGATATCATTGAAGAAATAATAAAAGGTACAAAGAAAAAAACTGTCAATACTGTAACACTAACCCGAATACAGAAAATGATTTCAGATACATGATAAAGATACATGCATTTGGGAATTAAAAACCATGATCGGACTTCTGTTTCTGGCGGGATATTTCAGATAAACCGTCAAAATTTATAAGATTTTGGACCAGTGACGGAACTAGTACGGAGATATTTAGGTTGACTATGAGATTGAACAGATTTTGTTTTCTAATTCGAGATTTGCGTTTCGATGATATCGGCACTCGTATCGACAGACAAAAGATGTATCGACGCTATAATTATTCATATGTTAAACGACAGTCAGAAACGAAACGCAAAACACAACGATGAGAATTCATTCGATCTCTGAATACGAATTGCATTACATCGCCGAAAAGTGATTGTTTTCATGACGACACCCGGCCCCGTATCGCTATAACGGTGAAAAAAACACTTACGGAGCTCGAACGGGAGGTTCTCCCACACCCAGTGTATTCTCAGGACCTCGCCCCGAGCGATTACCATCCGTTCCGATCGATGCGACACGGTTCGGAAGGTACACGTTTCCGTAACTACGGAGAAGTCGAAAATCGTGTTGCCGAATGAACCGGTTCAGAAAACAGACTGTTTTTTCGTCGCGGAATACGACTTCTTCCAGAGAAGTGGGACGAAGTAGTAGCTTCCGAGCGCAAGTACTTCGATTGATGTATTCACGCATTCCGTTATTGAAATAAATGTTCGAAACGCACAAAAAACAGCGGATTTCAATGCAACCTCCATACATTTTGTCTCTTTTATGATTTAAAAATCTAACTTTATAAGTAACAATCATAGCAAAAGTTCAAAATAATATTAATTTAGATCATAGACGATATACATACGAGGTCTTAATAAACACGACCTGGTCAACCGCGTGACTCTATGGCACTTGAGCAGGTGAAAGTTGAGGAAGTACCGAAACAACACTTAATCATATAGAAGTGGAAAAGAACAGAAAGTGCTGTTTTATCATGACAATGCACCAGCTCGTATGTTAGTTGTTGCGATGGCTTAAATCGATGAATTCAGGTTCGAATTGCTTCCCCACCTGTCGTACTCGTCAGATTAAGCCCTAAGCGATTTCTATATTTTTTTAATCTCGAAAAATAGGTCGATGGAAAAACACTTGCGAGCGACAATAAAGTCAGTAAGCGGCCATTTTGAGAACCATGACAAATCGGCCTATCCGTCTGGCACAACTGCTGGGAAAAGTCTGATAGAATATAAATCATAACGGTTCGGTACGCCATCGTTGGGAAAAGTGTACCGAGCTAAATGGAAATTATGTCGAGAAGTGAATGAAAATCGATCCAAAAAAATGATGTTTTCTCATTCAGGCCCGGAACACTGAACCCTACCGTCGTACTTTTTCCCATCCCACAAACCATGAAAAGTGATTTTGATCAAATATGTTAAAAAATGACTACGCTGAAAATACAATTGTACGAGTATTAATTCACTTTTAAACTTAACAGCAGACTTGACGCGACTTTTCATACTTTTAGCGAAGACTTTAATCGCATTGTTCTGAATATTTTCTTAAAAATTATTACATTTATTCATACATTCCGCTTCATTACATTTATTTCATAGCATTTCATTGACAGTATTCTCGTAGTTTAGAAAGAAAAATACGTTCGCCTTTATGTTCGTAACTTTTATCATACATGTCCTATCAAAATTATTTATAATAATTAAACGCACCTCAAGGCATCGACTCTACTTTTAATATATATACATACATACCTTTCCGAAAATTTCATCTATTGGACCAAGATCTGGTGCAAAAGGATCCACGCATACCGGTAATATCAGGTTTGATAGCACAAATACTTGATCGAGTACTAGTATCGCTATGTCAGCCGCAAATCCTGTTTTTTCGGCCTTATATTCTCTCGGGATTATTATTTCGACCACCTGAAACAGATATATCATTAAATGCAAAAAATCATTCTAATTTTTGTAAGTGACGTTAAATTTTGCCTTTTGTAAATACCATTTGAAAGAAAACTACATATATATGTATGTATATATATATATTTATACATACATATATATATATGTATATATATATATATATAGGCACACCCCGAGTTACGTAAGTAATGCATTCCGCAAACCGTTACTTAAAGTGAATTTTACGTAAGTAGAATTTGTTAATTACTTAAGTTTTAGGCCTCACTCGCTCGAGCGTTAAAAAAACGTTGCGTCGAGAGTTAGCGTTAGCGCTTTTAAAACGCTCGCAGATATAGTGTTCGTACGAGCGTTTAAAAATCACTTCTTTTCATCATGTTCCGACGCATGAATTCAGAAGAATCGTTGGCAATAGCTGTATGTATTTTAAGAAGGCGAAAAAAATATTAAAAAGTTCTGTGTGCATCCTCTGAATGATAAACGGTACTTGAAAGGACAGTTTGTGGCCATTTATGAAGATTGAACGTTGTATCCGGATGTTTTTCAGCTATTCAAAAAATATTTCTCTTATAAGATGCGGAAACTTTAGAGCCTTTTTCTCGAAAATAGCTGGATAGCGCGAGCTTTTTTTTGATCGTTTTGTGTTTTTGTCTGATCTTGACTAATTATTCTCTGTATTCTTGCAGTGAGTTGTCGAGGCTTGGGATTGAATCCCTATTACCTAGACTTTAACATGTATTCTTAGTAAATCTTGCTTCTGACACGTCATATCTTGACTTTCTCGCTATAAAGAGATAGTGCGAGCTAGTACGTTACTATATTAATACCTTTGGGACACCCTACCGCTACATGAAGTTTGGTCCCACACTCAGTTTCCGAGCTCGTACGCTCCCCTTGTTAGTATTAAAAGTTTGTCTTTTATAATTGTTTATACATTTTCATCGGCAATGAAAAAACGTTTTATTTCCGAAAAACCATTTGGAGTATATTTCGACATATTATTTTGGAATTCGGTGTAGCAGAGCGATAACCCCACCGACTAGTAAATCTATGCTCTACATCAGACTCGACTGATCGACCATGACATATGCCGTCCTTCCTGCGCTCACCAATAAATACGAGGATGATTCTACTTTGGAGCTCTGAGAATTATGGCGTTATATCCAAATACGCATACGCGACAATCAACAATAATCTATACTAATTTATAGAATATTTTTTATCGAAAAAAGTTCGGTATGGTTTGTGAAAAAAAAGAGATCAATTCGGAAAATGAAGACAGGTTTTTCGAAATTTATACGCGAGTCTCATCAGAGACCTGCACTGCTTGGTGTGAAAGTTCGCTTTCTTTAACGCCCTACTATCGACGAGTTTTTCAAACGACAAACGTATCAACTTTATGGCACATTCGAGGGCAGTGAAAATGCACTTATACAAGCACTTAGAGAAACAAATTCCTTGCCGATTTATATGCAAGCCGATAAGACTGCTTGAACTAGAAAACGACGATTGATGGGATCGTTAGCTACGCAACGCTGCTTCGAGTTTTATATATGTATATGTGTATATATATATATATATATATATACGTGGGCGATCTGAAGAGTAACTTGTTACGATATTACAGGTAACAGAAAGTGTACTTTATTTTTCGACGTAATTCCCTCGAAGCATTGCAACAACATTTCTCCAGCTTCGCGATTCCCTCCCGGAAGTGAGTTTCTTCGAGATTATCAAAATATCACCCCTTTATTCAATCCAAATTGCTCTCCTGGCAGGAAAATATTTACATTTCTTGTCTATTTTTCATATTTCGGGAACACATGGAAGTCGAAGGGAGATTAGATCGGGCGAATATGGCAGATTCGGAAGGATTTCAAACTTCATTTCGGCCATTTTTTTGATGAGCGACAACACTTGAATGAGCCGGTGCATTGTAATGATGAAACGACGCTTATTTCTTGGTCATTCTGGGACGTTTTTTCGCGATCGCTGCCTTCAACTTTTCCAAAAGCGATGCGAAGTATCGATCGATAATTGTTTTTCCTGTCCGAAGATAGTTTATCAATGGAATTCCTGTCGAATCATTGAAAACTGACGCCGTCACATTTCCAACCGAGTGGATCGTCTTTTCCTTCTTCGTCAGTCCGCTGTTTCGATTGCATTTTCGATTCTGCTGTGCGATGTTGAACCTACATTTCATCCATGATGACAAAACCGTGCATGAAGTCCGACTCTTCTCAAACTGTTCCAAGAAGTTGGCTGATGTTCGAGTACGAACTTGTTTTTTCTCTGCAGCGGGCGAAAGCGGCACCCATCTTGCGGAATGTTCTTTTCGTACGCAATCCATTATTCAAAGTGAATTGCCTTCGCTCAGTTGTGATCCCTATGACCTCTACTATCTCGCTCACCTTCATTCGCCAAACGGACAAAATTGTGGACTTTCTGGCATGATTTCAAACATGACAGGTGTTTTCGGGTCTCCTGAGCATCGTGCATCTTCGATGCTCATTCTGCCACATTTCTCACAAACTCATTCAGGCAAAGCCGAACGGTTTTGTAAGAAGAGAAAAATTCACCCAATGTAGAAAATACCATCTCATGGATTTTCTTTGCTATTTTCCCTTTCAAAAAATAAAGAACGGAATCACACCTCGAATTCCGATTTTATCCGTTTTGCACTTTCGCACGAGAAACTTGTGTTGAAACAACTGTCAGACGAAGAATTAATGGCGGAATGGCTTGCAACTTCACATGTGCTGTTGAGATAGATGGAACTATATGAAAGCTTATACAGCTCTCCCCCTCTCCGTCAGTGGCTACACGACCAATTTACTCTTCAAACCGCCTTCGCACATGCTAGTAACAGAATGATTTTATGGACACTCTGAAACTTTAATAGTGAAAACTTTAACAGTCTGCGAAAAGCGACCCTTCAGGGACACATAAATAATTATTCTACACCTCTGAGAAAAGCGACATTTAACACTCAGTAATTTTAAACTCGCGATTCATGGCTTTCAATGGTCGGAACTCGCAATAAAGTCTGAAGATGCGAAGAAAGCGACTCAAAAGCGTCTTAATTCCAAAAGTTAAACTTATCTCCTATGTGAGATCAGTACGGTTTTCATTTAGCTTGATTTTGTGTATTTAATAAAAAAAAGTTTTTTCAACAAAAGGTCTTACATCTCTGTATTGCGCGTGTTTGTCGTTGAAATGCTTCCATTCTCTGAATATTTTTCCAGCTGTCACATGATAATCCCTCGGCTGCAGACTTTGGCCAAAACAATGCGCAGCTGAAATTCAATAGTATTTACTTCGCAACTGTACAATTTTTAAATTATACAGTCGACATAAATAAAATCTATACCTATCATAATTTACGAAACAGATTTGTAAATAAATGATTTCTCAGTTTTACGAGATACAAACCTGTAATAACTAATTTTGGACTTAAAATGGATCCGCCACAAATATAGAGTAGATTATCTTCATGCGTGAAATACAGCCCTACATGCCACGGAAAATCCCCTATGGCAGCCGATCCACCTCTTATAACGAGCGGTGTTCCTTGTGACGTTTTTTTACCGCAGTCTAAAAATCCAAATAGTTCAATTAACGTACAAAATACACAAATACATAAATGAATTAAAAAAGATATATAAATAATTGTGTAGAGAAGAAGGCACGGTATACAGAGAAAAGAACAGTCATGAAGAGAGTGTGTGCCACATAACATTTGTATGCTCAAAGGTGAGCTCTACAGATAGTGAAGAGATATCTCGATCCAGGGAATGTCTCAATTATTTGGTATTATTTGGTACGTTAACATATCTAAGGAACCCGATAGCGGAAAAAGTCGTGTTATGTTAATAAAAGTGCTTTTTATCTTTTGATAATTTATATAAATTTTGTTATTACCGATTCCCGAACCTAATTTTACAGAAATTTCTTTTAGATTTCGCTCGAGTATAGTTCTTCATAAATATTTCAGTCGATAATTTACTGTTCAGTCAATAACTAGTACATTATACATCCCTTTCTGTGCGTACCAGGACAATTATCCCCTAGACATCCCTCCCCCCGGTCAATAATCCCCCGGACATTAACCTCCGTGTAAACAAAAACCCTGATATTAACACCCGTGTAAAAAACCCCGGACATACCCCACCTATATAAAAATGAAAACTCTTTAAATAAAATTTGCTCGACAAAACAAACAACGGATACAAAAATGAAAACTTACGAAAGGGCGGTGTATATGCCAAGCTGCGTTGGTTGATCGATATTTATTTCGGATGGGCGTGTAGCGCGCGAGTTATAAGTTAATAACAGGATGCGTGCCCGCCGTAACCGATCTTACTTCGGAATGCCATAACAGACGTCTGGAGGAGATAATTTAGTATCATATATAGTGTTAAGATAGATCCAAGAATCACTTGTAATTACGCTCTGTACGAATTCACTTGTATTGTGTTATAGGTCCTGTTTGTGTAAAAGACTCATTGTACAATTATTTCTAATAAACATACCGGGTGTGCAGAGCAAAACTCGCGTATCGGCTCTGTAATGTATACAAACGATTGCATACATGTATTGTAAATATGATTGTATCCACAATTTGGTGTAAGTATAATTTTAAATTTGTATCGATATTTTGTTATTAAATAAATTTTTGTTAAAATTTTTATTTTGCCAAATTTATTTTTGTATTTATTGTTTGCCGTGTCAAAGAAATTTCATTTAACCCTTTGGATCCGGGAAGTGTGAAAGAGTGCTAAAAAATTTTAACGTAAAACGTCTTACACCGCGGGTTTAATATCGGCGGAGACTATGCGAATGTCGATGTTACGATTTTGTGTACATTCAACAAATCTTAATAACTTTAAAACTACAACGCATATCCAAATAAGCAATGCATGGTTGAATAGAGCAAATATGTAAGAATGTTATCCTATGTTAATCTTAACCGCATGACTTCACAGGCCGTCACAACATTGTCGCCAAATTGTAGTGTAATATTATCGGTTCGGCGTGCGGAAAAAAATAATGTACATCATGAGTGTGTGGGATGTTGTGTGAGGTATCGTTTGACAGAGCTGGACAAGTGCTACAAATTAAAATACTAACAGTGACAATAGTGAAAGGAATGGAAAATATGTACACCGATAAAATGTTGAAACTGGACTTTCTCTGAAATTTTAAAAATGTCCAAATATCTTCAAAACAAGGAGGTAAATAAGTATCGTAAACGTTTGCAACGTGAAAGAAGACTAAAATAGGAATCGAAAAACGCCCCTATTAATAATGAATTTTTCAGTATTCATTGTTAACGCGTTTCTGACGGATCACGAGTATTCTCGTGTTTTCTGTCCTGGAGCCATTCACGAAATAAACGAAAAAAATTCTTTTTCCGAGTCTCGTACAACTTTCACGCAAAAAAGTCGGAGTTGCGAGGAATGCTAATGTGAGTTTCGAGTAGATCTCGAATGGTTCTGGACGCCGTTGTGTGCATATTTATCAGCTGCATTCCACACTTTTGTCTGTCGGCGTAAGATAGTTGTTATAATACTTACACACTAATATAAAACATGTGAAAAATGGAGTCTTGACAAAAATAGAGTGATGTGATATGTAAATACGTTTTAAAATGACCATAATATATACTTAGGTAAAGATTTTCAGCAAATGAATGTTCATTTATATAAAATCACTTGTTTTCATCATCTCCGGACGGATGAATTCAGAAGAGTTGTTGGCAGTAGCTGTAAGAAGGCGAAAAAAAATGAAAAATTTCTGTGTCCATCCTCGGAATGATCAACGATACTTGAAAGGACAGTTTGTGACTATTTATGATGATTGAAGGTTGTATCCGGATGTTTTTCAGCTATTCCAGTATGAAAATTAAAACATTTAATCAATTATTGAGAATTTTTATCGATGATATTTTCCCAATTTGTGTTTTTTTTTTTTTGATGTGGCTTCCATCTAAGTGTCCTCCTTCTAAATCCTGTTTGAACAATTTGTTAAACCTTTGTTACATAACAAAGATTTCGACTCCACCTCCAAAATAAAACGTTCAGTATCAAATACCGCCACTTTCGTAAACGCTGTCCACCGTAATCTGTTGTAGTTGTGATCAGTACCGACGTGCAAGCAAGACCGACCTACAAATTCGGCGTCATTCGGCGCTTTTTAAACGCCCGTGCGAATGAAAACAGCCCACTTCCATATGTTCTATTTACTTCAGCGCAAAACGCTCGGCGTTAGAAATGGATCGAGTTCTATGTTTTTTTTTACCGCGCGTTAAAAAAAGATACACCGAGTTTCATATGTTTTATTGAAAAGATGAAAAATGCGCGTGTTAATGCGTTTTTTAACGCTCCAACGCGGATAAGACCTTATAAATAAAAGACAACACATGTTCATAAATAATGTGTTACATCATCTTTCGTTCATGTAACAACACGTAACGAACGAAGAAGAGGGTAAAAATCTAAAACTGAAAATACATTAGACCTCCTCAAATGCGTCGAGCTCGGAACATGAAACAGCTCGTAATATTCTTCGGACGTATTCGCTCCCCACCATGGCGCTTAGAGGTGCAGTTGGAAGAGCGTTCGGAAAGGAGTAGGCGAGAACACAATAGTGCGGGAACTCACATTAGAACTCCCCGGAACTCCGGATTTTTCGCACGACCACGGTGCGAGTTTGCGAAAATCGAGAAATCGGTATTTCGTCCGGTTCCTCATCTCCCAGCGCCCCTGATTTTTCGAAATCAACTAAAGGAACGTCAGCACTCGCCAGAACTATTCTAAATCTACTCGAAACTCACATTAGCACTCCTCGTAACTCCGACTTTTTCGCGTGAAAATGGTTCGAGCTTTCGGAAAAGAATTTTTTTCGATTTATTTCGTGTTAAACCCCAGCACCCTTTTGAGTTCCTATAAGGTACCCTAGAATTATTCTAAGTTTCCGATATAAGGGAAACACAATTTTTGACCTGTTTTTTTAATTCACCAGAACTCTTTGAAATATTATTTGAGAACTCTAGAACGCTCGTTTGCCTATTGTAAAAAACGCTCAGAACTATTTTTGGTGAAAAAATGAGTGCCGCGTGAAGTTAGCACCCCGAAATTATTTTTCAATTTTTTCACGTTAAACCCCAGAACTCTGTTAAATTCATATCAGGAACCCTAGAATTATATTAAATTTACTCAGAACCCTCATAAAAAAATTTAATTTTTCGAAAAAAGGGTATCAACTTCGCACCGATCTCTATATGCTTCATAACTATAACATCTCTATAAAGTCAAATCTTTACTGATATGCAATCATATTGAGTCGACATCTTAAAATTATTCATAGAAAATGACTTTCAATATCGTAATGAAAAGTGATGCAAATCCTGGTGTCAGTGTACAAACGTCAAGAGGATTATTATGAACATGGTAATATTGTATGTAATAACAATACATCGGTAGAAAAATAATTGCGGTTTATGATCTTCAAATTCATGTACATTGTTTTTAATTTAAGTGGTTCAGAACTGTCTGATAACAGACGCCTAACGTTCGTTCAAGCCCTCGATCGAGCGTGTTTTTTTTAATTCGACTAACGCCTTCAGTCGGCCGTTATGAACTGAAGAAGGACACGCGCGACCTGCTTCATCTTCAAGACTCTCGTTTTCAGCATAAAATTTTCGGAACCATTTTTGCACCGTACGTTCCTTAACAGTACCCACACCGTAGCATCGTTCAGTTTACGAGCAGTCTCTGCTGCTCTCACACCAGTTTCGAATTCATACAAAAAAAAATCTCTTATTTACTTCTATTCGATCTTTAATCCAACAGCCCAATTTGAAGCAAAATTAATAATCAAATCAAAGTCGATGTTACCGAATACAGACTGAAAAATCCACTTTAAAATGATGTCAATATGAACACGATGAAATCACACACTTCCATTGGACAAAATTGAGGTTAGAATTCAGAAAACAAAGACCGTAATTATTTTCAAACCGAACTAACAACTTAAAAAAAGATCATATAATGTTTACCTGGATTGCAATTAAATAACTGCTTGTCCCACTTTCCATTGTTACAGGTTACTTCTGTATACAACATCGAACTAATATAATACGAATCTTTGCATTTAAACTTGGCAATCGCTCCGTCCGGCATCGGTTCATCGCACCGGGTTGAATTCTTTCCAATAAAACACTCGATATCCATCGATGTTGAAAACAACTCCGGACACACTCCTAGGAAATAAAATGAAAATTTAGTACTTACATATACATATTATATCAGTTTCTCTACATTCGGAGAAAACTGTCGAGCATTTTTATCGATATACAATTGACGCCCTTAGTTCCGGGTACTCTTATAATATTTACGATAAATTTAATATTCAACCGAACTTAATATCCGAAAAGAGAAGTTAATTTCACAACCGAAAACAAATTATTAATAAATCTTCTCATATTGTTTACGATTTCGATTCTTCTTTTAATATCAAAAAATTTATTTACACAAATAATATTTCACAAAATTCTTATGAGGAGAAATAATCCAATTCAAGTTATTTTATTAGGTGTTGGAATTAATTCGTAGCGTTTCCTTCACGAAAAAAGATCGTTTATTTTAAATGAAATTGAAAAAACACATCATTCAAAATATTGTCCATCGTTAGCCACTACTTTTTCCCACCTTTCGGGCAGGAGACGAACACCACGTCGGAAGAACGCCTCGCCTTCAGATTCAATCCCCGAATCGACCATTTTTTTGCAATATTCATAAGAAGTGAGCTTCTGCCCAGACAGGCCATGATTCATCGATCGAAACAACTGGTAATCAGAAGGATCAATATCTGGTGAATACGGCGGGTGGGGTATGACTTCCCATTTTAGCGTTTGCAAGTATGTTTTGACCGGTTTTGCGACGTGCGGACGAGCATTGTCGTGCTGAAAAATCACTTTGTCGTCTTTTTCAAAGTATTCCTGCCGTTTTTCCTTCAATGCACGGCTCGAGCGCAACAATTGTAGTCGATACCGATCCCCAGTGGATGGTTTCATTCGGTTTGAGCAGCACACAGTAGACCATCACACCCTGACGATCCCCCCAAATACAGAGCATGAGATTGGATCCATGGATATTTGGCTTCGCCGCTGGTGTTGATAGTTGGCCCGGCCTAACCGGCTTAGTGACTCCGACACTCCCTACCAATTTTTTTTTATTTACGAAAGTAAATATAAAGTATATATAAAAAAAAGTATATATATATATATATAAGTATATGTAAATATAAAGTATAGGATCTTTCAATAATATGTGCATCTTTTTATTACACGCCATAACTAATTTCAAAAGTGTTTCTAAATTCTCATGTGTCATTCTTAAACACATCCTGTATTCTTCTGGATCTTCTGTAGCTAGTTCTCTTAGTAAACGCTCTTTACGCATCTCTTCTTTTAATCCAGTCTTTTACTCGTGTTCTTTTTTTACTAGTTTTTGCCTCTAAAACTTCTCTAACTTCATTTAACAAGACACTTGCAATTGTTATTGAACATTTTCTTACAATGGCGCGATGAATATGGCGTATGTTCATTATAAAAAAAAAAACTTGAAAATAAACTCTACCAAAACACTAGCTTTGTGTAAACGGACCAGACAGTAATTTCTGATAGAGTAGACGTCTAGTGAAAAAGTAGGCCAGTATATTCTACCGCTTACTATCCTAATGTAAACCAGCCGTAAGAGATGAACCGACCACAAACTTGCGCATGCGCAAAAACGTTAAGCAGAAAATATCTGGAAATGCGCTCATAAATATTAAATAAAGGCATTTCGCAATGGATGCTTCACATTTGTAAAAGTATTGTGACTGAACAATTAGTTACTCTAATTGTAATTAATTATTAAAATCGAACAGAAAAAAATATCAAAAATGAATAAACTGTTTGTAATTAGACAACATAGTTTTCAGTTCGAATAGAACACTGATATACGATGATTCAACGTATCACTTGTACATTAAATGTAATATGAAATCGTTTATCAATCAACCAAAATAACGGCCGAGAGAACGAATATAATCATCAGGATTGACCGAAATGTCAACTCTTAAAATCAGCACTCGTCCATCCTGTAACACTAATACGGGTTAACTGGGTTCCGTTGTAAAAAATCTCCATTTTCGATGAAAAATCAAAAATACCGCGATTAATTTACTACTTTAGACACGTTTTATCCGAACTCTTCTAATTAGATTAACAGAAACCCCTTTTAACGATAACATGTGCAATTATCTTCTTTTATTTCCTTCTCAATAATGTTACTTTTCATCAGATGTCGCTTCATCTACTCAAGTTTCGTTTGTTATTGCTTTATCAATGTTTGAAATATAATATTTTTCTACTAGACATACAAGTAACATAACGAATTAAACTTTGTTATTTAAATGATCGACCCAACCACTGACTACCCATTATTCTTAATTATAATGACGAGATAAAAAGTGTGCGCACAAAAACACCGAAATCTAGATTAGCAGATGTTCAATGACTTATCGAAAATAACAATAATATTAAGTGAAACTGTTTGTCATACCAATTCATATCTATATTTGGATACTCACTTTCAACAACTAGTTGCTTTTTGATTGCTATAACACTCTTTGTGTCGGAAAATATATCTGAAAAGAAATAAAAGATTACGTTATATGTTTACATGTGTAAATGTAAATATTTACATAAAAATATCAGTTTAACATTACATTCTATACTCAAATCAAAATAATTATTATTACATCAATTGTGTGATTTATTAGTAAATGGAATGTTCAATTTTTAACCAATATATATATATATATATATATATAGAGAGAGAGAGAGAGAGAGGGAGAGAGAGAGCATATTAAGAAAAAAATAATTAGGAAAATATATGTTCAAATAACTTTCTGACAACCGTCCTTAAAAAAATAGGTGCGTGTAACACAGTACGCGCATCAGAAGTGAAACTTCTTTCCCGTCGATTGAAATGTAAGGAGTTTTAAGAGCATGATATCATGCATAATAAATGAATGGTTTCGTTTTTATTTATTGTTATTTTAAGAATGAGTATAGGAAAGAGGACAAAAAGTGGAATTCAAATATAAAAAAATGAGATTTCAATTAGAGAAATGACATTTTTTTTATTATATTTCATCAACTTCCATGATTTCGCCTAGTGGAAATTCAATTGGTATTATATCCATAACATTATTATATAAATATATAAATTACATCAAAATAAAATATTCCGAATTATTTTTTTTAAAAAAAAAACAAAGAAATAAATAGTTTTAATTCGATTTTAATTTAATTTAGTTTTAATTCGATTTTATCAATTCCCAACAAAACTACATCAACAGATCAGCGGTCCTCTCGTTGTGTTTGGAAAGACAGGTATAACATATTTTTATTTCCTAACATAACCTGCTTGTGGTTTATTACATATGGTTGTGAAAAATAACAATTTTTCAAAACCATGCTATGTGAGATACAATGATCCGAAAATACGTAATTTGTTTCTGGATAACAAGGAACATTCGTATAATAAATGCTGTTTCAATTTTAGTCAAGGTCCGCAGTGTTCTCATCGACCGTTATGATGAAAACACTGATTACTCCAACCATTACAGATGTGATCGATCTACCAGTCAATGTAAGTATTCACAAGTGTAATATTATTATTTATACTGTAGTTTATTTTGTAAAATTATAAACGTTTCTACTATAATCACTATTCAAATTGTAACCACCGTCTGCAATGTTTCCATTATTATTCTGAATGGAAACACTGACGGTGTAAGTTAATTTAGTAATTCAAAACAGTACAAAGTTATACGATACAATATATAACGTACATTTTAGATCTCAACTAATAATTATTTTAAAATTTAATAGTGTACAACTTCTTTAAACTTCATAAATGTTTACATTGGCCTTCATAAATTAACAGACATAAATATATTTTTTATAGTTTCGTGTCAGGGGTATGGCAGATTTAGGCAAACAGTGGATAGAAGAGGAGTTGTTATGTTTGTCTGAAAATGAAGCCTAAAAGGTTATCGTTTATTATGGAAATTAATTGCTTTACCATCGATTAATTCTTTAATGGCTTTTTTGAGATTTATTTCTTTGAAACCAGGTGTGAACGACGACATGATGTCGTACAAAACACGCATGATCAGTAATTTAGAGGATAAAGATAATTTCTGTTTGTTAATGTTCGATGAAATGTCAATTCGCGAGGGGCTGTCTTTTGACCTACGTGCTGGTAGAATTACTGGGCATGTTGACATGGACACCGGATTCATAGGAAAGTAATATGTAAATAGCGTTATGGCTTTTATGTTGCAAGATATGAGACGTAGCTGGAAGCAGCCGATCGCCTACTACTTTTGTCGAAATTTAACTTCAGATCATTTACCACGAACGATCATGGAAGTTATTCGGCGAGTAGAGTCATTTGGACTTCGGGTTATGTGCACGGGGTGTGACATGGGGTGAAATATCATGAAAGCGTTAAATTCTTTAAGATCGAAAAAATACCTCTTCCTTTGCTTTCGAGGGTAGAGTAATTTTTAGTGTTGTGTTCAATGATATTTTTTCGTACTTATTACTAGTGCTCAGTTATTTATTGTTACTGTTAAATATTTTTTTTAAAAATAAATAAATCACATAGATAACTGTCTTCTTTGTGAATTGTAAACAGCATCATACGATAGTATGATTGCAAAAAAATTAAGTAATTTAAAATATATGCACATCCATTCAAAAATATTTAATTTTAATACAATTTCATAATAATTTTAAAGTAATGAATTTCGTATTTCATATAGAATTGATTACTTGAGAATTATTATAAAATCGTTTTAAAATTGAATATTTCTGAATGGACATGTATATACCAGCGCTAATATTCAAATTTCAAGAATTTAAATCTCACGCACAAATATCGCGCGGACAGTGCCATCTGGCCGTGTCAGCATGGTTGACACCCCGCACCCCCCGAGTCGATCATTTTTATGCCATAGATTTTTAACCCGTACCTTGTCATCTAGAGAGTCTTTTATCTATGGCCATGAATAACTAACAATATATTACTTAATTTTATCCTCTCACTCCACCATTAAGTGAACAAGATTATTTCTAAAATTTCCTGTTCCACTAGTGCACCTGTGTATGTATGTATGTATGTATGTATGTATGTATGTGTATATATATATATATATATATATATATATATATATATATATATATATATATATATATATATATATATATGTAGCTTATCGTTGACATAGATTCGCTTAATTTTGCCAATTATATTTTAATGATGTTTTTATTGGAATGTACACCTATTTTAATATTTGTGTCCTCTACCACGCCGTACTTCAGCGCACAAATTTCCTATTTCCAGGAATTCGGTAATATTTTTTTCCAAAAAAAAAAAATCACCCTGAACTTAGGATATCTTCAACTAACTAATTTCTGCATCAAATAAGTTGATTTGCATGTTTTGTTTCGAAAGTTTTTCAGATGTATTCTAAACAAAATTGCTTCAGTTTGTAGATTTATTTTAATATAAAACGGATAAAGAAAAATGTTTATGCGAATCGGAAACAGAACGAATCTAAATTTTAAATAAGCCCGGTGATTTCAATCGCACCATTTTAGAAACATTTTTTGTAAGTGGAAATACAGTCAAAATTATCAAAATCTTAAAAATTGTGACAGACCCAAAATGGAAAACTCTATCGAGCGATAACGAAATGCGCGCCCTTCTGTGAGAAATTACTAATTTCGCACAAACTGCAAAACAAATTGTAAAAATAGTCCTTGATAATATATGTGAAGAATTTACGATGGTCGTCAAATTTCTAGTAGTATAAAATGGAGAAAAAACTACTCAACAATACCAAGATAATCGCTTAGATTTTTGTAAGAGAGGCGCGAATCGGGAGTTGGAGTGAAAAATAGTATTTTTTTAAAGACAAGAAGGAATTAAATGTAAAAGTTCCTGGCGGACACAATTATTATTTCAGAATTTCAAGATAATAAAATGTGCGTTTAGAACACACGATACATAATTCACATCATAACAGACCGAACAGGGTTATTGTGTGTCTTATTCATTTTCTACTATGACGCTACTGACTTGATAAAAATTAAGAAGAGAATTAAAAGTGTTAAATTCTAAAACATTTTACATAGGGCGAAAATAAAAACACTAGTTGTCGTCATGGACGATCTTCTGTGGCATTTTGAACAAGTCACCGCGCACATAGTACAAGAATTAAAAACATGTTTTATATTCATTTTATGAGAAAATTAATCACAATCACTTGAAGTATGGAAAGTATTGATTGAGAAATTGGAATGGAAATATATTACTGATACATAATCATTTTAAAAATTATGATTTCATTCAAATTGATATATATATATATATATATATATACAGAAATATAAATTAAAATCTAATTAAATAAACATAAAAGATAATCATACATTTTTAGAATATTTTATCTTTTTTATGAAGGAATAAAACTTCACTTATGAAAGAGAAGTTACAAGTAGTTAAAAAAAGCACGGATTCTTTTAAAAGAAAGAATGACATGTTTTTGAAACTCTAATTAAAATTCCTAAATCGTACATTAATAAAATTGAATGCTAGTATTAGTATTTATTTTTTTAAAATACTTACAATTGTAATCTTCATGTTTTTCGGGCTCAGACGTCGAGTTAGCTAGAAGCAATCCTGAAAATATATAAAAAAAAAACAGTTTTATTTATTAGTAACAATAATAATAAAAGTATTAATATTTTCTGGTGTCTTTTAAAGAGGGAATACTGAAGTTTATAAACCTGCTTTAGGCTTTCTAAAAAAACTATATAATTTTTCAAGTTAAATGAATACTTTATTATCAACATATTTATTAACATTTTTTATTTTTTTTATATAACCTACTTTTAACATTTAACATTTCCGAACGAAAAGTTCAACATTCAGAAAAATTATTTCAAATACAAAAAGGTTCATTCGATCATTTCGTATGAAATAATAATAGAAAAATGTACGGTGAAACAAATAAATATATAACAAACTGCATAGGAAATTTATCAAATAATTGACATTGATATATTTAATTAATCATTGTATTTATAACTTACAACTACATATTCCACTCTTAAAAGTATTCAGGTCGTGTTTGATTAACTGTTAAAGAATATAAACAGAAAATCATTTTGAATAGTCTATATTTACGGTTTCTAATTGCTAATTTTTTGTAAAAATAAGAAAATATATCTTCAGTTGTAAACTGAAAAAGGACGTCCGCGACCTTCTTCGTCTCAAAGCTTCTCGTTGCCAGCACGAATTTTTTGGAACCACAATTGCACCGTACGTTCCTTAACAGTGCCCACACCAAAAACATTATTAAAAACTTTACTACCCATTTTGAACTCATACAAAAAATTGTTCTTATTTGGTTCTTTTCCATCTTTAATTCCATAGCCCAATTTGAAGCAAAATTAATAATAAAACCAAATTAATAAAACTAAATAAATAACGTTCTCAAAGTACAGACCGAAAAATCCACTGTAAAATGATATTAACATGAACGCGATGAAATGACATTTTCATTGAAAAAAATAAGGTTATAATTCAGAAAAAAACGCAATTATTTTCCTACCAACCTAATATTTGTACCGTAGAGTACGTTTGTAAAAAGAACGTTTGCACGTTAAAGCGCGTTAGTGCGAAAAATAAAAAAAATGTAAGGGCGTTGTTATGAAACAGTGCAGATTACTTGAATCTATAATAATTTTCAAATATGTTTTTGCTACAATCCGAATCTTGTTCGGCTTACAGGTAATAATTTTCTCAAATTAATGATTTTTTACATTGTCATTATTAAATTAACAAACATTAATACATTTCTTATAGCTTCGTGTCAGGGATGTGGCAAATTTAGGTACAAGGTGGTCAGAAGAAGAAAAGTTGTTGTGTTTGTCTTTCTGGAAAAGAAGCCCAAAAGGTTATCGTCGATTATGGAAATTAATTGTTTAAGAATCGATCAGTCCTTCTGTGACTGATTCCTTTAAGACCAGGTGCAACCGACTACATCATGTCATACCTAACGAGCATGGTCAGTAATTCGGACGACAACGACAATTTCTGTTCTTTAATGTTTGACAAAATGCCAGTTCGTGAGGGATTGTCGTATAACCAACAAACTGATAGAACTATTGGGCATGTTGACATGGACACCGGATTCACAGAGAAGGAATATGCAAATAGCGTTAACAGCGTTTCATATTACAAGGTATGAGACGTAGCTGGAAGAATTGTCTGCAATTTTTGTCGAAATTTAATTTCAGATCATTTGTCATGATCATTAAAGTTATTCGGTGAATAGAGTCAATTGGACTGCTGGTTATGTGCATGGTTTGTGGCATGGATGCCATAACGTGAAAGTATTACATTTCTTAAAATCGAAAGAAGAATACCTCTCTTTCGGTATCGAATGAAGAGTAACTTTTACAGTGTTTCATCCACCCGATTTACTCAAATGCACCCGGAATATGCTCATGAGACACGATATACGCTGTGAAGTTATATTGAAGGGCACTTCTTTTTTTTCCGAACCCGGATGGACTCGTATACAGAAATTGTATGAAGTTGATACGTCCAATCTTCTCTATCACCAATTTCCCAAATTAACAGAATCCCATTTGTCTCCATATATGCGAAGTATTAAGGTGTCTTTAGTAGCACAGGTGATGTGTCATTCGGTGGCTGCTGGTATTACCAGCCTTACATCACTTGGAATTCTTCCGGGAGAAGCACTGGTTATAGCAGTTTTTGTAAATATTGTCGACTCACTGTTCAATACTCTTAATGGAGGCAGTGCTTTCCCTGATAATGAAAAAGATCTCCGGTGCTCAGTCTCAAAAACTTCACAGCATACACAATTTTTTAATAAAAATGAAGTAATCATAAATCCATGGATGTATTTGACGAAGTCGAGGACGCCCCTTACACCTCCATCAAAAAATGAATAGATTATAACACTGAAAGCAATCCGGGGAATGTGGGAATCTTCAAAAATTCCGAAATTTCTTTACGTTCGGACAAAAAGTTTTGGTGCAGCGAGCGTGAAAAATGCAATTTAGTAGATATAGGAATCAAGAAAACAGAAAATTATTAAAATTAAATTCATAATTTTCACTGTTAGTCCATTCCTGCATTATAATACGAGGGTGGTCCCAGAAGTACCCGGTCTGACCTAGGGATGGCGGTAGTTGTTTGAAAAATATCACTGTATTAAAAACTCCACAATCTATAAAGCATATGTTTCAAGTTTGAGGGCGCCACGATGTTTGGTATTTGTTCGGCACCCATCAATAGTGAACGTTTTCAGTGAATTTGTGAAAATGGAGAAAATCGGCCATCGTTACGTGATACAATACTTTTATTTGAAAGGCCTCAGACCGACCAATATAAAAGCTGAACTGGATTCTACTCTGGGTGAGTCTGCTCCTTCCTGTACAACAGTGAAATGTTGGGTGGCAGAGTTTAAACGAGGCCGTACGAGCTGCCGAGACGAGCATCGCAGTGGTCGATCAAATGAGGTGACGACTCCAGAAATGGCGAAGAAAATCCACAAAGCGGTACTGGATGATCGTCGACTGAAAGTGCGCGAGCCGGCAGACATAGTGGGCATTTCAAAGAGTGCGGTACATCGCATATTGTCTGAAAATTTGGACGTGAGAGAGCTGTGTGCAAGATGGGTGCCGCATTTGTTCACACCCGAGCGAAAACAGTGTCGTGAAGATGTTTCAATCGAGTGTTTAGCGAAGTTTCACAGCGACAAAGCAGAATTTTTGCGCGGTTTCATAAAGAGACGCCAATTCGTAAACGTGAAATAGTGTTAAAATGGCACAATGATAGAAAGAGCTACACAGTAATCGCATGTTTATTGCGCGGAAGCAAGGCTACTGTACAACCTGTTATAAAAAAGTGAAGATTAATAGTACATACGGCATTAAACTAAGAAATGGACACCTAAAAATATTATCGACTCGAGAATAAAATGTTTTAGTGCATCGAATGCAAATAAATCTTCACAGGAATGCTCCAAAATTGGCGCTCGTAATACCGGATTTGTTTAGCAAACGAGTAAGTGTCGAATCTTGTCGTTAGGTACTAAGACTAAATAATTTTAATGATCGAATTGCATACAACAAATCTTACATCAGCAAAAAAATCGACCAAAGAGGTTGACATTCCCAAAGCAGCATCTATGCAGTGACAATGCATTTTAGGGAGCTGCAATTTTTTCCAGTTAAAGCAAATAAAACGTGTTCCAGTCAAACAGACGGAGTACAGTTTGGCGACAAGCATAAAGAAAAATGGTTTTGAAAATCTTGATAGCGAGTGATGTATGGAGACAGTTTGGTGATAACATAGGAATGTATGTCGGAAAAGGGGTTAGAAATTTGATATTTGTAGATGGGATAATGAACATGGTAAATTGTGTGGACATTATAGAAAATATTTTTAAGTACCATTAAATTTAGGATTTCCAATCATTATTATATCCAACAAGACAATGACCCTAAGTACACACAGCACGATAAGTCATAGAACGGATTTTATATAACACCCTCGCACTTTTCGAAAACCCTAAAAATCTCGGATACGTACACAATTTACCATTTGTGAACAGACATGGAAAGAAAGTTACTATTTCGTGAAATTTCAAGCGATGAAACATTAAAAAATAAAATTCGAGAAGTTTAGGAGAATATTGACAGGAATAAGGGGACTTGGGGAGGTTGAACCCTACTCAAAATATCGGACTAAACACACTGCAAAAAAAATTTAAAAATATTTTCATAAAGATATAAGCACACAAGCATAATTATCAAAACTATAAATCGGAAAACTTTATGCGAAACGAATTATTACAAAAAGAAAAAAGTGGTTTATGAAATTGTATTTTTTTGCTTACTGTATAAGCTTATATTTACAAGAAGTAAATATAGCTAAATGTTATTAACCTCGTTTATTACTTGTCGCACGCTTATTTAATGATTTCAGGAGTCAATCGATCAAAAAAATGCTGTTTATGTACATTTTTATATGTTTATGTCAGGGAGGTTCGACCCTAGAGTTTTAATGTCAAAGTCAAGTTAATTTAACATTAAGTTATCACGAAGTCGATGCTTTCACGCAATTTAGTCGAAATACTTGAAATACATATTAAATATTGTTTATGTACATTCAAGTGAAGATTCAATCATTCTCAAAGCATCAAGGTACAAAAAAAGTACATTAATAAAAACATAATAATGTAATCACTGATAAAAATATAATTATGATTGTGAGATTTTACACCTATGATCGCATTGGTATTTTTCCCTAACGATCTTCTTCCTTTAGGATCAATTGAATATCTGCTTCGCGTGACTGGTTTCGACATAAATGACATATTCAAATCGGAGTTGAAAACTACATTTAAATCACTTTATGATCTATTCATTTATGTATTATACTCGTGCGGTTCAATTGGTAAGATGGTTTTTAATATTTTTTGTTTCGAAGATCATTTGTCTTTTTTTTTAAAAAAAATTGTTATATATATATATATATAAGTAAAGTTTACCCATTTTACGTTTTCATTTGTTGAGATTCATTTTATATTATTAAAATTTCTTATTATTTTTATTATATTTGATTTGAATTCGTTATGCATTATTATATGTTTTATTGTATTACTTTTCTTTTCAAAGTTCGTTTTATTTAGTGATAGATTACCAGATTTATCGTATTTTTAAAAAGTTATTTTATAATGGTGTTCCAGAGTACCACTATACAAGAAAATATTAACATTTTACTAAAACTTCAAGATGTATTAACATTAGAACTACCACACCAGTCAAAATGACTGGCTTAACAATTTTATTTTAAAATTCCTACTTCATGTTACATTTCTTCTTCGCAACGATGCCATGACTTTTGCATCGATAACTAAGGAAATAGTATAATGAATTTTATTTTTATTTTTTTTTATTCAAAATAATTTTGTGTCATGGCCACTTGTACCGATACCAGTCAAAATGACTGCTACCTGTGAAAGTGTAAAAGTGTCCTGCAATCTGTTTCCCGAACACGAATTAACCAGTTTACTCGTTTTGTACAACTTCTCACACGTTCTTAGAATTTTCACCGCGTATCGTTCAGTACGATGATGAAAATTATCAGGAATGCAAAACTAGTGCATTCATTCGGAAATATATTTAGTCGTTCATTTAGATCTAGAGACGTAGAATGTGTATCGAAGTGTTTGTTGAATGTTGCATTCATATTGTTATAATATAATAAATAATAAAAAAATAATTATATAAATTAAGATAAACGACATATTTTTTCAATCAGTGTGAGGTGAGAAAAATGAATACAAATGTAAATTTTATGTAATCACTAGTTTTATTTTATTTTTTATAAGTCCTGAAAATGGCAAAACGATTGAAAATCTCTGAAATATTGGAAAAACTGAACGATATACCGATGGAATGCTCTGGTATCGAGGATGATGGACTCTATGACAGTGA